>CM053784.1:280059290-280601790 GCA_028749045.1 Cupressus sempervirens
ACCAAAATTAAGGAAAAATCCCAACAAATAGAGAAAATATATTAACATTTTTGCATGCCCCCTATTGGTGTTTGAAACTACTAAACAACAAAATGCTCAATACCAAAGTGATAGTACTCACATAACCTAAGGATTAGCCAATTCCTATTAACAATTACATGTGCAAACCATTTGGACCCAACTTCAACAAAACCAAGGATGGTTTTCTACTCTTTAGGCTCTGCAAAACCAAGGTGGGTATACCTAAGGGTTGATTCAAATGCAAAATGTTGTATGAAAATTATCTTAGTTTCATTCTAATTCTCATCTTTTATCTTCAAATACATACACAATTTATCTATTTCTTTACATTTTAGATGAAATACATCCCATATAAGAAAATTTGGTCACAATTCTTCTAAATATTTACAAGTATTTCTTGCAATAGCGGCTAACTAAGGCTAAAATATTCCATGCAAACAAGTGTTGACCACCTTTTAAAATTCTTCAAACAAAAGTAAAATAGATTTGATTTTGATTTTAGACTTGATGCTTATTCATGTTTTACCTATCTACAGACTCGGCTAATTAGATCAGTGCCTATTCCATTGGGATTCAGAGTCTATTGCAATTTATGAATCTAATTTGTTGCCTTACAATAAATATTATTAAAAATTCTTACTGAATTTCATTCTTACAGACATCCTTTCTATTACCATACTAATCCCATCAAATTCACTAAAGCCTTTACTTAATTCATTGAATTAATAGAAATAATGAATTGACATACAACCTAAGTGAATTGCATTCAATTAGACAAGCTTTACTCACACAATATCAGAATAACAAGGTAATAACAAAGCAGACAAAATTCAATAGAACAAATATGGGGATAGCTCAATTTTGTATTAATTTTGCTTAAAAATTTTATACAATTTTATTAAGACTCAAAATGACTCCAAAAAGACACAAAGATCATCTAATATCAATGTATTCTCATTAAATTTTACAAAGAAGATACATCATGAAGTTTGTTGCAATGACTGGACTGAAACATACTTAGTGTAAAACTAAAACTGCATTAAAAATACCCTTCTCTAGCCCTAGAATCTCATTTATATAGTGTGAGATGCAACAAGCTTCAAGCGTAGAGAATTGATAGGTGTCCTTTTACAAAAGATATTTACATTTTTCTTAATTAGAAAAGGACAAAACTTTATGTAACAGAAAGGTAACATCATATCACTCTCTTGGTAGGCCCCAATTTTCTATTACATCTTCATATGCTACAAATCCCATGATTGGTCTTTATTCACTCTGAGTCCTCGGCATATGTGGCTATCAAACTTGCTAGTGATGTGTCAGGCTCTAATTCATGCAACTTCACCTCCACTCTAGCATTTCCACTCATATCATCATGTACTACCAAGGTCATAGTTACATTTGATTCCATTTTTGCTACATCATCCAACTGATCCATTTCATCTTTCGCATGAGATGACTACCCTTCTTTGTCTTGTTTTTTCCCAAGTGCTAACAAAAGTGAGCTAATAATCTGTAGTTCATCTTCATGTATTTCATTATCATCACTTTTAGCTTATTCTAACTATTCACTAGAAGTAATCTCTGCCATCCACTTGTCATAAAGTGTGTCATTTGGCCAATCAAATTGCAAAATATCGTGTTGCTTCTTGATAACATATTCAACTTCATTGTCAATATCAACAAAATCTTGTTTCAAAGAATCAAAGAATATCTAGGTTTTCACCATATCTTCTATTGTGGTAGCCCACCACACATGTCCCTTTTCATTGATGATTTTATTCATTCTCAAACAAAATAAATCATCTAATTCCTTAGCCTATTCATCTTTGTTCTTTAATTTATTCTTTCTATCTAGGGCATGTGGGAATAAATCAAATTTCTAGCTCTTATATTTATTCAAGTAGCCCACTATTCTTCTATGTAGATGAACTCTTTTATTATCAAATTCTGGAAGATCATTAACAATATCATATGTCTTTTCAAGTTGATCATGTGAAAATCTTATGACAGAGTAACATAAAATGTCATTTCTTTCCTTCTTTTTACCCATTTATTCACAATAGGCTTCAAAGCCTCATCATTGGCTTTCATTTCATCGAATATGTTTATTGTCTTTGATAGTTAATCATAAAATAGTGGCCATTCAATTTTATCTCCCAAATATGTGAGAGCTTTTCTCAATTTATCTTCATACTGTACATTTAACTTTACATGAAATGCCCATAGTTTCCTCTTTTCTTCTTCAATGTCTTCAGTAGTGTAATACTATGGCTTTTGTGAGGTATCTACAATTCTATGAGAGGATTGGATTTAAAAGGTTCCACTAGAGGGTAGGGATATATGATTCTTGGCCTAGAAGACCTTCCCATTAATTTTTTTTCAAATTCAATTCTCTTTTGAACTTCTTTATTATAGGCCTCCAAAACACTCTAATACTTACTCTGCAATTCAAACATGATTTCTTCTTCTTTCTCTACAGTGGCCAAAACAAATTGAGAGGTTCCTACACCCATATGAGCTACCTGTACATGGGATATCTCTACTACTCTTCTCACAATGATATTTCCCATTAATCCTGAGTCATCTGGCTATGATGAAACAACCCTAGATCCCTTCCTTAGTGACCATATAACTAGAGCAACTTGATCCTCACTAAAAGCCATACTTGTGAATTCTTTCTTACTTGGATCTTGCAAGTCTAATTTATTTGAAACAAAATAAAAAATCAAGGCATTTTTTATATCCTAATTGGGTAGCAATAGAATGATTTATGCTTTTACCATCTGTCTCCCTTCCTTAGGAGTTATGCTTTGGAATTCTTGCATCATTTCTTCTTTTATTTGATTTTACAAGGCTACCTCCTCTAGCTTTGGATGCTCTATTCTTAGCTTATTCTATCTTTCTTTGAATTTTCCCATGTTGGTTCTCCATGCAAACTAAGGGAAGGCTCTAGATTTGACAAAATTATCATCTAACAAAAATTGTTGACTAGCTTGCTCTAACATAGGGTCTGATTCCCTTCCTTTAAAATCTGCTACTTTCAACTCAAAACTTGGCGTGCGAGGCTCCTGGGGGTTTCCTTCATCTATTCAGCTTGAGTAACAAAAACTCCTCCTTGGGACCCTAGTTGTTCAATTTTTTCCCCAGTAAGCTATTCTTCTTCAAACCTCAGAGGGGTCTATGAAGGTGAATATACCTCAATGTGAGGATCTTGTTCCCTTATTATTTTCTACCTTTTAGGGGAGGGCTCAAAAGCTCTCTCTTCCTAGATAGCACTAGTGGATTCAATTATTTGTTTTCCTTTATCCATAGTAGTCTTTTTATTCTGGATGATAGTATACCTTGGCCTTTTCTAGATAGTCAATTGGCTTGCCCCTATATTGGGAGTGAATCCCAGTTTCTTTATTACCTCCTTGGCCTTATCTAGAAAAGAGTTAATAAGAATTTTCTTCTTTTCATTCATGGTTTCCATTATTTCAGGAAAAGTAAGCATGTGCTTATTTATTCTATCCACCTGTGTAATGGCATTACCTACAGGACTATAATCTACATCAAAACAATGAATGAAATACAAAATTTTTGAGAATCCTCTCCATTTTTCCTTCTTAGTTTACTGCTCTTGTATGGAGTATTCATTTCTTATTATGTCCTTAGGAAAATAAAATCCATGATCAATTTTACCAAGCTTAATTTTGTGTCTAAATGCCAAATGATAAAATCCCTCAATGTCACAAAAATGAGGTGAGAAACAACCATCTTATACTAATCTAATATCTTGTGTAGAGAAATCCAACCCCCTTTGGTGATTACAAATTGATGGGCCACTATGTAAGTGGGGAATATTGACCCTTTCTATCTTTTTAGCAAATAGGTTTCCTCCAATCCTCCCAACTATCACAAAAATTCAGCTACTCCTACCTTTAAAGGCACTTGGTAAGGTAACACATGGGGAGTACCGCTGAAACCATAAATCCTAATGATAGTTGAGACTGAAAATGGGATGATGTCTCCCCAATTGTGTGAAACCTTCAAACCAATAGTATTGTCCAAGGGCCTAATGAAATTTTCCAATGCCTTGGGAACTCAAGGATTGTCACTTAGTAATAGGCACCTCAATTTGGAGGCAAAATACCTATCAAACTTGACAAAACTAGCCTTTTCTACTTCCCAGGTCATATCTACACTCCATAATTGGACTGGCACTTAGTGTTTCCCCATCTTGTTCCCTATTCAATTTCATCTCTTAACCAAAATAATTTACTCCCTTGAACAAAAAAAATGCATTAACAGAGAATAGTGACCAAAAATCTTCTCCACCTTGCATTTCACAATCCCAACCAGGCCACTATTAATTTCTTCTACTAAATAAGAAGCAAAATAAAAAATTACGTTGATACCAAAAAAGGAAATCTGAGTAATCATGTACATAAAACCCATGGGCATAAAATCCTCTTCATCTTCTCCAGAAACTCTACATAGAGTCTTGTATGCCTCCACAGCCCTGGTATGAAGTATGCCCTTTTGAAGAGTTCTCTGGAGGATACTGTTATTATTGACAGAGTTCCAAGTTTTCCTATATGTACCCTCCGTGCACCTTGCCTGACCACATCCTTCTTCGACATTTATTCCTTTTCTAACTCTTTCAAGTCAATGGGCACGTGATAATCAGTGAGAGACCCTAAACCAAATACCTGCCTAATTTCTTTTGGGCTAATTGTGATTAGAATTTCACCATCAATTCTTCTCACCACTCTAATTGCTTGGTCATAATTTTTTGCCACAGCCTCAAGGAGGTCATAATCCATAAAAACACTTGGAACAACAAACTTTCCTAAATGAAAATTCCAAATATTGGCATGTGGGGCAAAAAGATTTCTTTTAGAAAATTATTTCTTGAATAAAACCAGACCAATTTGAGAAGTGTCAGCATCCCGGACCCAATTCCCCTTATCATATAACCCATCTGTGACTTTGAGCCTAGGGTTTAATGAAGTTAACTTTTTAACTTGCATAGTTTCAATGGTGGACTCAGGGAGCAATTCAAGCAAGTCATCATGAATATTTGTAGCCAAATAATCCTCTTGCCTAGAAAACACCTTCATTGGAGGCATCTTGACTATAATTTGTAGAAACTCAAATGCTACAGAGATTATAGTATATGGGAACTTACTTGATTTCATGTTTGTTCTACTCTGTAATTCTACAATATCTTGTGAGCAATGAAAATTGCTTCACATTTTGATCAAGCACCAATTCTCACTTGTTTCTTCTACTTTGAAAACTTGAAAACTTGTTTGCGTGGGATGGAAATGGTGAAATCTTCTGCAATATACTCCATTTTTTCTCATACACAAAGCTTTCATTCCTTATAAACAAACTATAAGGGAAATAGAATGGCACCACATTCTACGTTTAAATTTACACTATTGATCTTGAAAAATCCTAGATCCAAGAATGCAATAGGAATGACTCACGTTCCACTTAACATATTGGTAGTCAATCCAATGAGATTTCACCATGTGTACCTTTCCTTCATTATTAGCACTTCAAACTAGACCCACTAATTTTTAAGGACAAGTGTCGTTGAGTCGCTACCTCGCTATACATAAAAAGTGAGCATATTGCCAGAATGACGAAGTGATATCCCTTGATCTCATCTCAATCTGATGGTAGATATTTTAATGCATTTTCTAATATTAGAGTGGTGGGTCCCTCCTTTATTAATCTTGTTTGCTATGTCACTATACATAACATTTGAGCAACTTACCATAGTGATAAAGTGATAGTCATAGATCTGGACTCGATTTGTGGGTGAGGAAACTGCATGACATACAAATAACTATGGTGGGTCCCATAGTCACTATGTCGCATTGGGTAAACAATGCACACCTATTCATAGTGACATAGTGATGGTCGTTGATCTAATTTTGATCTAATGATCATCATCTTGCATCTAACATCTGACTTGGGCGTGGGTCCACATTATTGATGATGTGGGAAAGTCCTATCAAGTTGGAATATATATTAATACTTTAATCCTTGTTGTGACATTAGGTTTTCTAGGCCTTGCCATGTTTCTCATTTTTAGGTTGGGCACTATATCACTACTGACAATGAGCAAGAAATTCCTGGTCATGACATAGCGACCTCTGGTGGTTTCAAAATTTTTGGTATCCACATATTCTTAGCAAGATGCCACCATGTCATGGTTCAAGTATGACGAAGAAATGCTAGGACCCACCTTTAAGATTTTCTGCCACAAGACCATTTTCTCGATGAGTTGCTATGTTGCTATCGGCGAGATCCATTACCTTTCTAATTGCGACATAGCAACTTTTGGTGATCTGTTAAAATTTGATGACTGGAGAATGACTACTTGTCAATCATGATTATATTAATTAGTACCTTTTTCAAACAAATGAATGTGCACATTCATGATACTACTTGGAAATTTCGTAATCGCCATTATTTTCAAAGGGGTGTCACTTTCTTCATTCTTTGACAAGGCACTATATCACTATTAGTAGGGCATAAATATTTTATGATCACGACATAGCAACTCGCTAGAAAAACTAAAATCTGGTGACACCAACTACAAACTGTTCTAAGTTGTTCCTTTTTGACACTAACAACTCTGACATGGAGCACGTGACTAAACCCTTTTTGAAACAACACACCTCTTCGAGACTGACTTCCCACTTCGCAACATCATGAGTCAATTTCACAATAGTCACTATGTTGCTATGGTTAAAATACTTGCATCTTTATATAGTGATGATGCGACTACCATAAATCTAATAAAGATCAGACGTGGAAGTTCTTGGAAAAAGGGCACTCATCACCATAAAAGATTTAAGCAAGATAAGGAATATTTGCATTTTAAAAGGTTTTGTGCCTGAATAATTCAAAAGAAATGAGACCTAGGGTTTGACAAAGATTTTTCAAAGGTTATCAAAATTGCAAGACCAAAAACCAAAAACCCTAGCCTCCAATAATGGACTTAATTCTAATTTTTTATACGTAGATTGGGAAAATTTTATCCTATAAAAATCAAACAAACAATGGCTCTTTCTAGGGATGATAGACTACCTAAGTCTATGCAAGAATATAGAATCTATGGTTGAGAAGACCATATACTTAGCTTTACTTAAAACCTGACAAAACTAAGAGAACAATAACAATGGGGAAACCATGTACAGAAAACTATACAAAGACATAGAATTTACAAATGTACAGAAAAACCCTAGACTATTGTTCATGGACTGGCAATTCAAGAATGTTGTCTGAAAAATCCTTGAGAATATAAGATTCTTCTCCCCATGTATTTTCAATCAGATAGGGACCTAACCAGATAGAATCAAACTTACTATGTTTTCCTTTATCCACAATTTTGGCATTCCACATGAGGACTAAATCTCCATCTTCAAACTTTTTGCTTACTATCCTTTTTCCATATAATGTCTTGATTTTTAGTTGCAACTTTTGGTTCCTAAAAGATGCTTCTCTCCTAGTTTCTACTAGTCCTACAAGCTCATCCACCCTTTCCTACATGTCATCAATGATATCCTCATCATACATTTGAATGTAGTTATAAAAGCTCATTAGGCTATTCTGAGGCATCCTTGCTTGAATTCCATACACCATATTAAATGGGGCTACTCCAATAGATTTCTTCACAGTCTCCCTATCAGCCCATATTGCTAGCTGCAACTTGGAATCCCATGCCTTCTTGTTATCATCCAAGGTCTTATTAATGACTTTTAACAAACTTTTATTTGTGGATTCAGCTTGTCCATTTCCTTGTGGATGATATGGAGAGGATTTTGATCTTGTAATTCCATATTTTTCACAAAATTTTATGAATTTCTCAAACCTAAAGCACATTGCATTATCTATTCCAATTTTCTGAGGACAACCAAATCTAGAAATAATGTTATTCAACAGGAAATTGTTGACAACTTTACTAGTTGCATTTCTTGTAGGGACTAATTCTACCCATTTTGTGAAATAATCAGTAGAAACTAAATTCCAGGAATAGCCAATGCTAGATTTAGGAGAGATCTCACCTATGGAATCCATACCCCATTTTTGAAATGGTTCGTGAACCTCAACTGGCTTTAATGGAGTATTACTTGAGAACTTTAAATTTCTAGCAAACCTTTGGCAGGCATCACATTTCCTAACCATGATTTGAGCATCCTTAAAAAGGGATGGCCACCAAAATCCAGATCTCATTACCTTATGTGCAATGGTCTTTGCCATATAATGTCCTCCACAAACCCCATCATGCATTTTATTCAATATTTCTTTTGATTTTTCTTAGTCAACACATTTTAATAGTACTCCCTCAAAATTTCTCCACCATAGATTGTTCCTGACAATGATATACCTAATGGCTTGTAACTTAGTACTCCTCTTCTCATTTTAGTCAAATGGGAAGGAGCTTCCATTTGTTGTAGATAATGGATAACATTAGCATACCACTCACAGTGATCCATGTTACATAAATCAAATCTAAGGTCATCAATTACCATATTTATCTTATTTGCATCTAGATTAGACCGAGCCATAAGTTTAGCTAGTCCTTGACCTCTTAGAGATTTTGTTATTTGTATTTCAATGTTAAATTCTTGGATCTTGTTAATCCACCCGCATCTTCTTCCTGATACTTCTTGTTGAGAAAAAATGTCCTTTATAGCTACACTAGGTACAAATGCAAAAACAATGGCACCTACCAAATAACATCTAAAAGCCTTAACAACCTTTACTAAAGCATATGCTTGTTTCTCATTTATCTCATATTTTAGTTCAGTGGGTTGTAATGACTTACTAAAGAATGTAATTGGATGTTCATATCCTTCTTCATTCTTTTACAACAAGACTACAACTATAGTATGGAAAGATGCAAAAGAGAAAATGTGCATTGGTGTTGTGTAACCTGGAGTCCTAAAAATTGGAGCATTCTTTATGGTAGTTTTAATATCTTGAAATGCCTATGAAGGTTCACCATCCCAATTAATAGAAGCTCCTTTCTTGAGCATTTTGGAAATGGGCCTGCTAATCTCAACAAAGTTTGTAACAAATCTCCTTAGAAAGTTAACTTTCCTAAAGAAAGATTGTATTCCTTTCACACTCTTTGGCTTAGGGACCTTATCAATGGTTGCCACTCTTTTAGGATCTATTTTTACTCCATCCTTTGATATTATATGTTCCAATAATTTTCCTTCAATTACCCCAAAAACACACTTCTTTGGGTTTAATGATACTCCATATTCCAATGCTTTGATAAAAATCTTCTCCAAGTGCTTACAATGGTCTTCAGCCCTCTTAGAATAGGTAGTAAGGTCATCTTGGTATACAACCATGAACTTATTGGTGTACTCATGGAAAGCTACATCCATAGCTCAATTAGCCTAAATGGCATTCTCACATATACATAGGTTCCCCAGGGAGTTTTAAATGCCATCTTAAACTTCTTTAACTACTCTTCTTCTTTCACTAGGACCTAGTTATACCTTGAGAACCCATCCATCATAGACATAAGTTTAGACCCAGTTACTTGTTGCAACATAGCTTCCATGTTTGGCAACCCATAATTATCTTTTAAGGAAGCAATGTTCAAATTTTTGAAATCTATACACAGTCTGATATCTCCATTCTTTTTCCTAACAAGTATTAGATTTGAGACCCAAGTAGAATGTCTAATAGGTTTAATTATCCCTCCATCCCTTAACTTCATCAATTCCTCTTGTATTTTAGGGGCTAGAGTGGGGTTGACTAGTCTCTGTTTCTACTTAAAAGGTTTTGCATTGTCCTTCAATGGTATGACATGTTGAAAAAGATCTTCTCTATAAGCTTTTAGGTCATCATATGACCATGCAAATACATGTCTATATTTTCTTAGCAAGTGAATCAAAGGCTTTCTAATTTTAGTTGATAAATTTTGACCAACATAAACTTTCTTAGGGGCCTCATTAGTACCTAAATTTATCTCTTCTAGTTCTTGAGGTTCATAGTCTTTAGCCCCAGACCTTACCCTATTCTTATTATTAAACATGTTCTCTAAAATAACCAAACCTTTAGGTACTTTATCGGTTTTCAATTGTATAACCTTTTGACCAAAGATTGTTTCCTTCCCATCTATAGTTTCAACCAAATCACTACAGTCTAACTCTTGACCATGGTATTTATCTTCATTTAACAAGAAATTCACAATGTTTTTGTCATCTTCAAAGACTTGCTAATGTTCAATATTGTTAGGTATTGATGGCTTATTTTGAACCTCGATCTATGAAATTCCCACGAATGATACATCTTTTGGTTTAATTGCTACATTTTCTAATAGGTCAACCATCTTATTCGGACTCCTATCTCTCCATGATATACCAAATGCATCAAAAAAATTGATCTAATCCCAAACAACATTTCTATATTGTTTCAACCTTTTATTCTTAGAAGCATATGTTTCCCTTATCCATGAGATAATCAATTCAAAATCACCTATAACATGCAACTTTCAATCCTAACAGTAGGGCTTCATATTTAGCTATATTTTTAGTGTATGAAAAGTTTAGGGTAAAGGAGTATCTAAAAGTGTTCTTCTCAGGAGAAATAAAAACTAACCCTGCCCCTAAACCTTCTTTAGAACTAGCCCCATTAAAGAACATTGTCCATAATAGTGGTGAATCCATAAAACACTCAACTTCATGCTCAATCATAGCAAGAAACCTTTCAACTTCTTGGATAATTAACTCAACTCTAAATGCATTCACACCTATGTCTAAAAAACAAGTAGCATCTTTGTCAATTTCCTCCCCCGAAATATGACTAACCCTTGGCTCTCTGTCTACTTTAACAACCTTGTCCCCTATGTGAAAAGTTGCATAGATTAGGTCATGTTGTGGGCTACCTCCCATAGCAACATTCCATAATGTGGAGGAATATCAACTACAAGGACTGACATGGTCAACTCTACTTCAAGGTATGTAGCTGGTTTAAATGGTAGAGCATTTATTGTACCTATAACTAGGACTTCTCTAGCATCCATACCTCTACATCTACCTTGCTTAGTATCCACTTTCAACCCTAGGGCTTACATTACTTTGAAAGGCATGATGGTGTTAGAAGCTCCTAAATCTATTATGCAATTTTTTAGGGTTTTTCCTTTTATAATCAGACTGAGAAAAAATGGGTCAATAAACTTCTATATATGCTACCGATGAATCATCCAAGAACATTTGGGGAATTTGAGACATAATACCACTATCTTCTACTACTAATGAGGTTTATTGAATGGCACTTCGTTCTACATTGTTGTTATTATTTCCTATCCCTCCCAACCATGACAAGGCTTTGCTCTTATGCTCTTCAATTCTAAACAATTCAGACAAGAGTACTTTAATAGTGATATGTGACAACATGGATATCATGTCAATAGGATCAGACATAGTGGGTTTCACAGTCATCCTTGGAGTAGGAACCTTTTGAACAATAGGCACTATCTTGGAGTAGGAACCTTTTGAACCTTTTCTTGCACAATTGCCTTTGTTGTCTAATTTTTTTGGAACTGAACTTTCTTCTTGGGTTTCCACTTCCTAGTTTAACATCTTTAACCTTGACTATGTCTACATTAGCCTCTTTATTTTCATCCTTCATCTTGTGTGTAATATCCTTAATGAATATACTAGAAGGCTTCCCAACATCATTGTTAACAATTCAGTTTCTCAAGTTGTAATTGCTATGTACATGGGAGATCATTTGTGTAGTGATCATATCAATTTCCTCTTTAGAAGGCATTCTCAAATTCACATGAGCAACTTTAGAAGATGTAACACATACCTAATCTTCATCATACCCTTCATTGTCTGAGAACACTTGTTGATCATGTAATTGATAGGCCGATCTCTTATTTTCAAGGTCACTTTCAGTCTCTTCTAGATTAGAATCCCCGCAATCCCTGCACATGCTCACCATATTACAACTTACATCATCATGGTTTTTTTCTTCTTCCTCCTCTTCATTTTGTGTACTATGATTTGAAACAAATGACTGAGCAACAACACAATAATCTAAAGAGTGAGGTGATTGACAAATAATACACCATGGCCACATTATCATTCATATTACCAGAACTTATTTGCAAAGGATCTAGTGTACCCTTATCTTTTACATTTTGGGTCTGATTAGGAATTTGCTTTCCATCCTTCGATTGGGTGGTATAAGGATAGTTTTGCATTCTGGGTTGTCTATTAAAATTGCTATTGTTCAAAGGGGCCTTCTCACCAACACTTGTCTTATGTGTGTTGAAATTGGTTGGCTTCATCTTTTTTAACAATTCCAACACCTGACCTATTGTGGGTTCTTCAGGTTTCTTTCCTATAGGGGTTTTATCAACTTCCCTCTTATTGTTAGTCTTTGGATTGAATAACTTTGGATCATTTCTCCTACCCAATTTTCCAGATGCTTTCCTATTATTTTCAATATTGACTACAACCTTATAAGCATCCCTCAAAGTTTTAGGATCTTTATCCCTCAACTAGTAAGCCATCTCACTATCAAAAGCATTAAAATAAGTTGTAAGGAAAACATCCTCATTCAACCTCATAACCTAGAACAATTTATACATACTGTTTTGGAATCTCACATTAAAATCAAATGTAGATTCATTAGGATTCTTCTTGATTTTATTGAATTCATTTAACATGAACCCAACATTATTATTATCTCCATACTATTCTTTGAACAATTTCTCCAAGTCACTCCATGAACTAATACTATCATTAGGTAATCTTCTGAACCAACCCCTTGCATCCTCAGTCAGTGAATGAACAAATAACTTCATCACCACATCCTCATGTTCAACTTCATAATCATTTAGCATGCCTATGAAAACTCTTATGTGTTCTTCACTAGTAACAACATTGTTTCCAGAGAACTTGACAACTTTATCTCTTAAATCAAAAGATATGGGATGTGGGACACTAGGGATACCTAAAAATTACATTTGTTTATATTTTTCCATGTATATAGGTTTCTTCTGAAGACTAGCAACATTTGAGGTGCTTGCTACATTGGCTTGGTTAAGAACAACATTTTGAGATTGTTGAGGTTGGACAAAGAGAACTTGTGTGCTGATGGTGGATGATGAAGCAGGGGCAGATTGAGATATTCCATGAGTTGGAATTACTGGACCACTAACTAGTACAGAAGTTGCAACTGGGGCAAACAAATTTGGCCATGAAGCCAATGTGGAATTAGAATTAATGAACTAGATTTTCCTCCTAGTTTCTATGGCTTGAGCATCATTCTCCACCTTCTCAAGTTCTTTTGCAAGATCTTCCTTCTCTTTTCTAGCCTTCTCCAGATCTAAATCTAATTTTGACATGGGAGGTTTTATGGATTTTCTTGGTAGAGCTTGAGGTTTATTTATTTGGATTACTATGGCTTTGTCCTTTCTTTTATCCATAGCTTTCATAGTAGGTTCAATAGGATCTACTTGGATAGGCTTATAAGCTTGGACTTGAGTAATGACAGGTTCTTGCTTTTGGCTTAGGAGTTGTCCTTTTTCCTAAACTTTAGTTCTGAGATTGTCTACATCTCCAAAGACATCAGCATGAAGGATTGAAGTTCTTTCTTCTAACTTTTTTGTTTTGTTCATTTAAGGCAGCCATCCTTCTAAGCAGATTATCTCCTTC
Organism: Cupressus sempervirens; assembly: GCA_028749045.1. Classification (NCBI taxonomy): domain Eukaryota; kingdom Viridiplantae; phylum Streptophyta; class Pinopsida; order Cupressales; family Cupressaceae; genus Cupressus; species Cupressus sempervirens. Next base: position 280,073,009 of record CM053784.1, read on the forward strand.
CACTATAACATCTAGGGTGGCTTGATTTCTTTCCTTTTCTAGGTGAATATGCTTGGCTTCTTCCTTAGCAACCCATTTCTTCAAAACTCCTATCTTCGATTGTACTTCTTTAGGAACTGCAGAAGTGGCTTTTGAATCAGTAGGATCATCTAGCTCTATAAGATTAGGTTCCATGTATGGGACTACTTTGGGATTAAAAGGATCTCCAAATGAACTTCTGAGTCCTAGCCTATGATTCATCTCAATTATCAAATCTGGTCTAGGGGATACATTCCCTATTGGTGACATATCCTTGTCTTGATATATTCTTTCATCTAGTAATGGGGTACTAAATATTCTTCCTAGGAGTCTTGTTGTTTTTGATTCAGAGCTAAGTGAAGAAGAATCTCTCCTTGCCACTAGTTAGTATTGGGAATTAACTGATACACTACCTCTTGGCTTCCATCTAGGATTTGGATATGCCTTTTTCTTATTCAGGTTCTTCCTACCACCTTGAGGTAAGTCAGTATAAATTGGTATGTTAGGATTGGCTCTTGTGTAAGCTCTGGTGTTTTTTCACTTATCAGCCATATTTACTATTTGTCAAATAAGCACTAGCTTCAAAACCTTGACCAAGTCGCCACCCTATTCTAGGGAAAATACAACAATAAAAATTACTCCCAACTTAAAGGAAAAGAGAAAAGACACAGATGGACCAATCACTAAAATCATAAGACTACAACTCTTGCATGACAGATCAGACACTTGGAAGGGCTAAATATGTCAGTGTAACTCTATGGCATTTGGCTATCCTTTTCTATTTTTTTTTAATTCTCAAGGTTTTTCACTAAGACATACCCATTACAACCACAAGCAGTACTAAAAGATTTGACACAAATGTACACAATAGGACCAAAGAAATAATAGTACTTCTTTCACATGTGTTGGACAACTCCCCAACAGAGTCACCATTTTGTTGGTGTTTGAAACTACTGAACAACAAAATGCTCAATACCAAAGTGATAATACTCACATAACCTAAGGATTAGCCAATTCCTATTAACAATTACATGTCCAAACCACTTGGAGCCAACTTCAACAAAACCAAGGATGGTTTTCTACTCTTTAGGGTCTACAAAACCAAGGTGGGTATACCTAAAGGATGATTCAAATGCAAACTATTGTATGAAAATTATCTTAGTTTCATTTTGATTCTCATCTTTTACCTTCAAACACATACATAGTTTACCCATTTCTTTCTATTTTAGATGAAATACATCCCATATAAGAAGATTTGGTCATTATTCTTATAAATATTTACAACCATCTCTTGCAATAGTAGTTGACTAAGGCTAAAATATTCCATGCAAACAATTGTTAACCACCTTTTAAAATTCTTCAAGCAAAAGTAAAATAGATTTGATTTTGATTTTAGACTTGATGCTTATTCATGATCTACCTATCCGCAGACTGGGCTAATTAGATTAGTGCCCATTCCATTGGGATTCAGAGTCTACTACAATTTATGAATCTGATTTGTTGCCTTATGAAAAATATTATTAGCAATTCTTACTAAAATTCATTCTTACAAACATCCTTTCTATTACCATAGCAATCCCATCAAATTCACTAAAGCCTTTACTTAATTCATTAAATTAATAGCAATAATGAATTGACATACAACCTAAGTGAATTGCATTCAATTAGACAAGCTTTACTCGTATAATATCAAAATAACTAGGTAATAACAAAGCAGACAAAATTCAACAAGAACAGATATGGAGACTGCTCAATTTTGTATTAATTTTCCTTGAAAATTGTATACAATTGTAGTAAGACTCAAAATGACTCTAAAAAGACACAAAGATCATCTGATATCAATGTATTCTTATAAAATTTTACACAGAAGATACATCATGAAGTTTGCTACAATGATTGGACCGAAACATACTTAGTGTAAAGCTAAAATTGCATTAGAAATTGGACCCTTCTCTAGCCCTAGAATCTCACTTATATAGTGTGACATGATACAAGCTTCAGGTGTAGAGAATTGATAGGTCTCATTTTACAAAATATATTTACATTTTGCTTAACAAGAAAAAGACAAAACATTATGTAATAGAAAGGTAACATCATATCATTCTCTTAGTAGGCCCCCCTTTTCTGTTACATCTTCATATGCTACGAATCCTATGATTGGTTTTTATTCACTCTGAGTTCTTGGCATATGTGGCTATCAAACTTGCCAGTAATGTGTCAGGCTCTAATTCATGCAATTTCACCTCCACTCTAGCATTTCCACTCATATCATCATGTACTACCAAGGTGACAGTTACATTTGGTTCCATTTTTGCTACATCATCCAACTAATCCATTACATCTTTCACATGAGATGACTACCCTTCTTTGTCTTCTCTTTTCCCAGGTGCTGATGGAAGTGAGTTGATGATATGTAGTTCATCTTCATGTATTTCATCATCATCACTTTTAGCTTCTTCTAACTGTTCACCAAAAGCAATATCTACCATCCACTTGTCATAAAGTGTGTCATCTGGCCAATCAAATTGCTGAATATCCCATTGCTTCTTGATAACATATTCAACTTCACTATCAATGTCAACAAAATCTTGTTTCAAATAATCAAAGAATATATGGGCTTTCACCATTTCTTCTGTTGTGGTAGCCCACCATGCATGTCCCTTTTCATTGATGATTTTATTCATTCTCAAAATAAAAAATCATCTAATTCCCTAGCCTATTCATCTTTGTTCTTTAATTTATTCTTTCTATCTAGGGCATGAGGGAATAAATCAAATTTCTAGCTCTTATATTTATTCAAATAGCCCACTATTCTTCTCTATAGATGAACTCTTTTATTATCAAATTCTAGAAGATCATTAATAATATCATAAGTCTTTTCAATTTGATCATGGGAAAATCTTATGATAGAGTAACACAAAAATGTCATTTCTTTCCTTCTTTTTACCCATTTATTCACAATAGGCTTCAGAGCCTCATCATTGGCTTTCATTTCATCCCATATGTTTATTGTCATTGATAGCTGATCATAAAATAGTGGCCATTCAATTTTATCTCCCAGATATGTGATAGCTTTTCTCAATTTGTCTTCATACTATACATTTAGCTCTACATGCAATGCCCATAGTTTTCTCTTTTCTTCTTCAAAGTCTTCAACAGTGTAATACTATGGCTTTTGTGGGGTATCTAGCATCTCTATGAGAGAAGTGGATTTAAAGGGTTCCACTAGAGGGCAAGGATATGTGATTCTTCGCCTAGAAGACCTCCCCATCAATTTATTTTCAAGTTCAATTCTCTTTTGAACTTCTTTAATATAGGCCTCCAAAACACTCTCATACTTACTCTGCAGTTCAAACATTGTTTTTTCTTCTTTCTCTGTAGTGCCCAAAAAAAAATGAGAGGTTCCTACACCCATATGAGTTTCCTGTACATGGGATGTCTCTACTACTCCTCTCAATTTGATATTTCCCATTAATCCTGAGTCATCTGGCTATGATGAAATAGCCCTAGATCCCTTCCTTAGTGACCATATAACCAAATCAGCCCGATCCTCACTAAAAGCCATACTTATGAATTCTTTCTTGCTTGGATCTTGCAGGTCGAATTTATTTGAAACAGAATTAAAAATCAAGGCATCTGTTATATTCCAGTTGGGTAGCAGTAGAATGTTTGATGTTTTCACCATCTGTCTCCCTTCCTCGGAAGTTATGCTTTGGAATTCTCGCATCATTTTTTCTTTTATTTGATTTTGCAAGGCTGCCTCCTCCAGCTCTGGATCCTCTATTCTTAGCTTATTACATCTTTCTTTGAATTTTCCCATGTTGGTTCTCAATGCAAACTAATGGAAGGCTCTAGATTTGACAAAATTATCATCTGATAAAAATTGTTGACTACCTTGCTCTAACATAGGGTCTAATTCCCTTCCTTTAAAGTCTGCTACTGTCAACTCAAAACTTGGCACGGGAGGCTCCTAGGGGTTCCTTCATCTATTTTAGCTTGAGTAATAAAAACTCCTCCTTGGGACCCTAGTTGTTCAATTTGTTCCCCATAAGCTATTCTTCTTCAATCCTTAGTGGGCTCTGTGAAGGTGAATATTCATCGATGTGAGGATCTTGTTCCCTTATTATTTTCCACCTCTTAGGGGAGGGCTCAAAGGTCTCTCTTCCTAGACAAAACTAGTGGATTCAATTATTTTTTTGCCTTTGTCCACAATTGTCTTTTTATTCTGGATGATAGTATACCCTGGCCTTTTTTGGATAGTCAATTGACCTACCCCTATATTGGGAGTGAATCCTAGCTAGTTTCCTCATTACCTCCTTGGCCTTATCTAGGAAAGAATTAATAAGAATTTTCTTCTTCTCATTCATGGTTCCCATTGTTTCAGGAAAAGTAAGCATGAGCTTATTTATTCTATCTGCCTCTGTAATGACATTACCTAGAGGACTATAATCTACATCAAAACAATGAATGAAATCCAAAAATTTTGAGAATATTCTCCATTTTTCCTTCTTAGTTTGCTACTCTTGTAGGGAGTATTTATTTCTTATTATGTCCTTAGGAAAATAAAATACATGATCAATTTTACCAAGCTTAATTTTATGTCTAAAGGCCAAATTATAAAATCCCTCAGTGTCACAAAAATGAGGGTGAGAAATAGCCATCTTATACTAATCTAATATCTTGTGTAGAGAAAGCCAACTCCCTTTGGTGATTACACATTGATGGGCCACTATGCAAGTAGGGAATATTGACCCTTTTTGTCTTTTCAGCAAATAGGTTTCCTCCAATCCTCCCAACTACCACAAAAATTCAGCAACTCCTACCTTTAAAGGCACTTGGTAAGATAACACATGGGGAGTACCTCTAAAACCATAAATCCTAATGAAAGTTGAGAATGAATATGGGATAATATCTCCCCAATTGTGTGAAACCTTCAAACCAATAGGATTGTGTAGGGGCCTAATGAGATTTGTCAATGCCTTGGGAACTCTAGGATTGTCACTTAATAATAGACACCTCAATTTGGAGGCAAAATACCTATCAAAATTGACAAAACTAGCCTTTGCTACTTTCGAGGTCATATCTGCACTCCACAATTGGACTGGTAGTGCTTCCCCATCCCGTTCCCTATTCAATTTCATCTCTTTACCATAATAATTTACTCCCTTGAACAAAAAAATATGCAATAATAAAGAATAGTGACCAAAAATCTTCTCCACCTTGCCTTTCACAATCCCAACTAGGCCACTATGAATTTCTTCCACTAAATAAGAAGTAAAATAAAAAAATATGTCGACACCAAAAGAGGAAATCTGAGTAATCATGTACATAAAACCTATAAGCATAAACTCCTCTTCATCTTCTCTAAAAACTCTACATAGAGTCTGGTATGCCTCCACAGCCATAGTATTGAAGTATGCCCTTTTGAAGGGTTCCCTAGAGGATCTTATTATTGCTGGCAAAGTTCCAATTTTTCCTATATATGCCCTCAAAGCACCTTTCTTGACCACATCCTTCTTCAACATGTATTCCTTTTCTAACTCTTTCAAGTCAATGGGCACATGTTAATTGGTGAGAGGCCCTAAACCAAATACTTGCCTAATTTCTTCTAGGCTGATTGTGATAAGAATTTCACCATAAATTCTTCTCACCACTCTAATTTCTTGGTCATAATTTTTTTCCACAGCCTGAAGGAGGTCATAATCCATAAAAACACTTGCAACAACTAACTTTCCTAAATGAAAATTCCAAATATTGGCATGTGGGGCAAAAAGATTTCTTTTAGAAAACCATTTCTTGAATAAAACTAGATTAGTTTGAGAAGTGTTAGCATCTCAAACCTAATTCCCCTTATCATATAACTCATCTATGACTTTGAGCCTAGGGTTTAACAAAGTTAATTTTTTAACTTACATAGTTTTTGTGGTGGCCTCAGGGAGCAATTCAAGCAGGTCATCATGAATACTCCTAGCCAAATAATTCTCTTGCCTAGAAAACACCTTTTTTGGAGGCATCTTGACTATAATTTGTAGAAACTCAAATGCTACAGAGATTATAGTATATGGGAACTAACTTGATTTTCTATTTGTTCTACTCTATAATTCTACAATATCTTGCAAACAATGAAAACTACTTCACATTTTGATCAAGCACCAATTCTCACTTCTTTCTACTACTCTAAAAACTTGAAAACAATTTCGTGTGGGATGAAAATGGTGAAATCTTCTACAATATACTCTATTTTTTCTCACACACGAAGCTTTCATTCTTGATAAATGAACTGTAAGGGAAACATAATAGTACCACCTTCTACGTTTAAATTTACACTGTTGATCTTGAAAAATCTTGCGATCCAAGACTACAAATAGGGATGACTCACATTCTACTTGACATGTTGGCAGTCAATCCAATGAGATTTTTCCATGTGTACCTTTCCTTCATTGTTAGTGTTTCATATTGGACCCACTGATTTCTAAGGACACGTGTTGTTGAGTCACTACTTTGCTATACATAAAGAGTGAGCATGTTGCCACAGTGACAAAGAAACATCCCTTGATCTCATCTCAATTTGATGGTAGATATTTTAATGCATTTTCTAATATTAGTGTGGCAGGTCCCTCCTTTATTTACCTTGTTCACTATGTCACTATACATAATATTCAAGCAACTCACCATAACAATAAATCAACAACCATAGATTTGGAATCGATATGAGGGTGAGGAAACTACATGACATACAAATAACTATAGTGGGTCCCATAGTTTCTATGTCACATTGGGTAAATAGTGCACATATTTTCATAGCAACGTAGTGATGGTCGTTGATCTGATTTTGATCCAATGATCATCATCTTGCATCTGACATCTAACTTGGGCATGGGTCCACATTATTGATGATGTGGGAAATTCTTGTCAAGCTAGCATATATAGTAATACTTTAATCCTTGTTTTGACATCAAGTTTTTTGGGCCCTATCATGTTTCTCATTTTCAGGTTGGGCACTGTATCACTATCGGTGATGTGCAAGAAATTTCTAGTCATGACATGGCGTCCTTTAGTGGTTTCAAAATTTATGGTATCCACACATTCTTAGCAAGATGCCATTGTGTCATGGTTCAAGTCTAATGAAGAAAATGCTAGAACCCACCTTTAAGATTTGCCACCACAAGACCATTTTCTTGATGAGTCGCTATGTTGCTACCAGCAAGATCCATTACCTTTTCGATCGTGACATAGCAACTTCCAAAGATCTATTAAAATCTAGTGATGGGAGAATGACTACCTATCAATCATGATTATATTAATTAGTACCTTTCTCAGAAAAATGAATTTGCATGTTGATGATACTACTTGGGAATTTCACAATCGCCTTCGTTTTCAAAGGGGTGCCACTTTTCTTCATTCTTTGGCAAGGCACTATATCACTACTGATAGGGCACACATATTTTCTGATCATGACATAGTAACTCACCGGAAAAACTAAAATCTGGTGATGCCAACTGCAAACTATTCCAAGTGGTTCCTTTTTGACGCTAACAACTCTAACATGGAGCATGTGACTGAACCCTTTCTGAAACAATGCACCTCTCTATTGTCAACTTCCCACTTCATGACATTGCAAGTCAGTTTCATGACAATCACTATGTCGCTATGGTTAAAACACTTGCATCTTTATATAGCGATGACGCGATTGTCGTAGATCTAACAAAGATCAGATGGTGGAAAGGACTTGGAAAAAAGGCACTCAGTGCCATAAAAGATTTAAGCAGGATGAGGAATATTCACATTTTAAAAGGTTTCATGCCCGAATAATTTAAAAGAAATGAGACCTAGGGCTTGACAAAGATTTTTCAAAGGTTATCAAAATTGCAAGACCAAAAACCATAAACCCTAGCCTCCAATAATGTACTCATTTCTAATTTTTTATATCTAGATTGGGAAAATTTTATCCTATAAAAATCAAACCAACACCTCATACCATCAACACTATAATCAAAGCCATTTTTATTCAACACTTTTAATAGCATCATAGACATCGAGCTCAAACTACCAACCTTCTTGAAATGTAATCGTATAATAACATTTTGAATCTAGATCTAGAGGCACCATATGGAGAAACTTTTACTACGTACATGGTTAATTAAAACACATACTCCACCATTATTCCCTATTCTCATCTTCTCCATCCCTTAGACTTAGATCAAATAGAGAAAAGCATGTTGAAAAATCTATAGAATTTTTATGATAACAATGATAACCCTAACCTAACTACCCAATAACAATATCCAATTATGGATGAAACTTTAATGTATTTTCGATAAAACTGAAGTTGCCAAAAAATATTCAACACATATCCTATAAATGTATTAGATTATATAATGAAAATATGGACGAAACTGTTATGTGTTTCTTATTACTCCTTCTTTTCAATCGTTGAAAACACTCATCACCATGAGTTATAGTGATACAACATCTCTATCACTTATCACTATAATGATTATATTTGTTTTTCATTTGCCAGTGATCACTATTTGTTATAGTGATAAGCCTCCTTTATCACTCATCACTATATTATTTTTACGGTTTCTTCACATAGCAATAAAAAGGATCGCTATATGTCATAGCGATATACTTTCCTCATCACTCATCACTATGTCAAGATTAAGCCTTCTCCATATAGCAATAGAAGAGTTCGCTATATTCTATAGTAATATAGCACCCAGAATCTCTTTTGACCATACTATGATCGCTATAGTGTATCCTAACTCATGAAGCCTAATCGTTGTAACTATAGTGGTATATAAAATATCAAATGAAGAAACATAATTTCTATGGATTGAGGTTTTAGATGTGCCTACATGAAATAAATCCCATTAATGGTTAAATGAAATGTTGAATGACAAATTCCAATGCTTATTTGATGGTTCAAGTGAGGCAGGGCATCAAAGAAATATACAAAGAAGTTAATGAAGGGTTTCATAGCATCTATTTAAATGTTTGGTGGAATTAGTATGGACAATGCTTGCACAATTTCTAACCATAATGTCCAGGTGAGTTCCACCATCCACCCCTAAAGATATAACAATAAAGCTAAGCCCAACATTTTGTATGAAGCCACCAATGTTTTTCAAATGAGGGTTACAATGTTCGCACCTTTGGCACTTCAGTTAAGATGAGTTGTACAAGGTAGTGAAATGTGACTTAAACAAGGTAGGGACAATGTGAAATGCAACTACTCACGTGTTCACCAGTTCACTTAAAATGTAATTATTAGGTGTCATGGTTACACAATCATAACTCTACTATTAAAGTAAGGGACTCACAATTGGGAAATTGAAAGGATAAGTTGAATGAAAAAATAACACTTCTATTAATGTAGGTTTACGATGTGACAATCATTTGAATTGGGGTATGTGCCTTCACATATGGATGATCAAATAATGTGGTGACAACTCAAAAATGATACGGTTAAATCACTTCCAATGGTTAACTCTTCAATGGAGTAACAATAATGGCTAATGTGATGAAGGTTTTGTGGTTATTGAATTTCATGTAACATCATTCCCTTGAAACCATGTCGAATGACAAAAAAAAAAATCGATAATAATTCATACAAAAAGGGTCCATGGTGACAATTTCACTATCAATCCATTCCTTCGCATCAACGCTACTACCTAATTGATCAAAATCATCAAATCACCTCTTCATTCACTAAAAAAATTCACCATATCTAGACACAAAATGGATACAAGGATGAAGGACATTAAATTTGATTAATGGATGACCATGGCCTTTTATTATGTATGTATGGTAGTTTTTACTGTATGATTATTATCCTATTTTATGTATGTATGGTGGTTTTCTTTGTATGATTACGATATGACAAGATGATTTGTAGGGAGCATAGCTACAGAGAAGAGGAAATAAAGAATGTTAAATTGGGTCAAAACTTAGATTTCAAAATGCATCCCATCAGCAAAACAAGTAGTGGGGAATGTCAACATGGCATTCAATGGTGGGATATACCTCTACGATAAAGTTTTGGGGGGACCATTGATTCTAATAAATTGAATATAAATATGGTAATTAAAAAAATTTATTGTGAATCATAATCATTTTGTAAATGAGTTTTTGAGATATACCTTTTTATTATAATGTTAGTATTTAATAATAATAAAATGTATTTACTTGTAGATATGTATATATATAATTTAAGTGTGTTTGTTGCATGCTTACAAAAACACAAGATATAGTTCTCATCTTTTCATTAGAAATCACCTAAAATTTGTTAATTTGAAACTTGAAAAATATTAATAATAAAAACTACCGTGGTCAGTATTTAAAGTTTATTTAGAAATGATAATTTAAAAAAAAAAATATTAAACTTAAATTACAACTAAAAGTAACAAAATAAGTATTAGGCATGCACAATAGGAAGAGAGGATAAGCATTATGTTTAGGTAAGATATATTTTTTTGTAGAGAATTTTTGGAAGCAATTATTTGATGTTTTGATTCATGTGAAAGAATTAGAGCAATTAAATTAGCAGAATTTCAGTTAACAAAAAATAACATAGAAAAAATGTACACTTTAAAAATAATTGAAAATCTTATATATTAGAGAGGCCCAACAAGATGAAGCTTATAGCTAATATTTTTTTTACAATAACATTAACAATCAAGGTAAATATTTGAGATTAATATTTTGAACAATAAAATTCTTATAATAACTTTTACATTTTTAAAAACACTTTTATAGATAAAAATTGATTTGTGATATTGATATAAAAGAGAATCAATCTCATATTTCTATATCCATTTTAATTACATTCTAGGGTAATTCCATGTGATATTGTAGTCCTAGTTTTCCTAGGGTTTTCCTACAAAGTAGGTTTCTCAAGGGCACTTAGTCTTATATACTTTTTGTAACAATTACTGGATCTCTATTTTGTACATTTTATTATACAATGATGTTCGTCCTTGATTAATCATACTTTTTTTCAATTTCTCTAAGTTTTAAATCTATTATGGTATATATAACAAGGAGTGTTAACTATAGTTTATCAATCAAATGATATTAGAATCATTTATTTTCTTATATAAGTGGTAGATGTATTTTTTCATTGTATTTTCATGTATAAGAAAAATGTCAAATAGTTCAAAAAAATATGTGTGTGGTGAAGGGGATCTTCGAACCATTTTATCTGTCAAAAATTTCATGTCATAATACAAAAATGTGCAAGAATTTACCCTCATTTAGAACCAATGTAATTTAAATACTGACTTTGACATTGACAAAGTTCCAAGGAATTGTTCTATAAGTAATGATGTTCTTGGAAATTATTTGAATAGTAAGGTGATTCTAGATACTTTTGTTTCATCAATTCAAATGATAAGAAGTCTATAATAAACTTGATCAATATTTTGCCTAGTTTTTAGACATAATAAAGCAATGATAATGAATTAAAAAGAAACCATTTAAAACTTAAATTTAATTAATTGTGAAAAATATTTTTTTCATGTTATGTAAACAAGTGGGGAAGTTTTCATATTAGTTTTGATTATTTTGTCATGCCATTTTAGCCATACAAAAAATAAATTTATAAAAGAGATATGACATGGTCAACTAGAGAAAACCCTAGCGCATTTGAAATGCTCAATATTTTTATGATTAAAAGCAAGATAGTAAACACTTATATGTAATATTTGATGAATAATGAAATGGTATAAACTTTATATTATTAGATATATGGTGAATCTATTAGCTATAGTTTATGGTTATTTTTAAAATACTGTGGCATAAATGAAAATCTTGAAAGTTGAAAAGAACACTTTTACTCTGTAAAAAAAAGGACATGTTATTCTAATTTCTACTCTTCATTTAGGCTTTTAGACTGTTTGAACTCTTCAATCTCCATGTTTATACATGGTCACTTTAGACTCAAATTAAGGATCGTAGCTGCATGGTCATTTTAGACTGTAATTTTTTTCTATCGATATGGATATCATACAAAATATTCGTCGTCATTTATTAATCAACATCATATAAATATTTTTATGGTGTTTTATGTATGCTCCCAACTATGATTCATGGAGACTCCAATATTTTGTTGATTTGATGAGCTTATGTTGATATGCCAGTGATGATTTATGGATGTTAGACTATGTGTTTGAACATCAATAGTTTTGGCTCTAATGAAAGTAGATGGTGTGAGATTTTTTATAATGGGACTATGAGAATTCTATATTATTTAGTGTTGAATCAATTTATAAGGGCACCAAAACTTTGATGTAGGAGGTAACATGTTATTATTTTGATATTGTACTGCTATGAACTTAATTTAGGATTGATAAAGTATCTAGTTACTATTGGATCTACATGGGCATGGGTGATTCTCATTTAATTAATATCTGACTTTAAAATGTCAATGGTGTAGTATGAAACATCATGAATAATTATTTAAATTTTTCATTTTTTATTATCATAATGACACCATTAGAGTTAATAAGGCAAGTGTATTATGTTAGTAGTAATGATGAGTAATTATTTAATTTGATAAACATTTAGTATGATCTAACATGGGGGAGATATTGATCAAATCTTAAATTGTTTCATTTTTCATTTTTCATTTTTCAATGTTGTTATTATAGGTAGATTAAAGTTTATGTAGTTGAATGTTTGATAGTGATTGGAATTAAGTACTCATTGTTTGATCTATGCTTTTTTCATATTGACATGCATGATTTCCTAATTAGATGAATGTGTGCATGTCAAGATTTATAGCTAAGAGAAGTTTTTTTATATTTTTCTTTATTTTTACATTGATTAAGTGCCCATTCTTTTATATGTTGATGTTGAAATGTTTTTTACTTTTTGTGTTTATTATTAATCTTTATTTATTGAAGAAATGATGTGGACTTAAGTACTCATTGTTTGATCTATATTTTTTTCATATTGACATGCATGATTTCCTAATTAGATGAATGTGTGCATGTCAAAATTTATAGCTAAGAGAAATTTTCTTATAATTTTCCTTATTTTTACATTGATTAAGTGTCCATTCTTTTATATGCAGATGTTGAAATATTTTTTACTTTTTGTACTACTTTTTAATCTTTATTTATTGACGAAATGATGCAAGACACTTTTTTTTAAAATGGAGAAAAGAGGGAAAACAACATTTAATAGGCGGCATTATTTAATGTAACTTGTGGCTTGAGGGTTTATTTAATGTAATGTGTTAGGCCGACTTGTGGCTTGGTTTGGTATAAGTAGAGATTCTTGTCTTGTGATTATTCATCATTCATATTGGAGGAAGTTAGCTAGAGAGAAGTAGTTGAGAAGAGAGAAGTTGAGCAGAGCTAGTTGTTGTGGCTTGGGAAATAAGAAGGTCGTTTGGTGGCTTGTGACCACATGTTTAGATTCTTCTTGGGGTTTCTACTAGATTGCTGATTAGGGCTAGCTAAGGTTTGGATCTTGTGAGATCTTACAGAATTACTATTGTAATTGCTTATGTATTTGGTCGTAACCTAGAAGGCCTTACAATTGGGCATGTTGGATGTAAATATTATGATTATATTATGAGAATTGGCATTAATTTGGATCTAAATATATGTGTTATTGTTTATCTTTTGTTGTGTGGTTATTTTCTAGGGGTTAGGATATCTCCTTTGGGTATTGTCCTACCTTACACTACATCAAGTGGTATATAGCTAGTTTTCCTAAGTGTGTACACAGATTGCCAAAGTTGAGGTGGTTTGCACTAGGACCTAGGGTGTATATTATAAAAGAAAAGTTTGATCTTGTGGTGAATTGTTCCTTCCGGAGTCCTAGATATATTTGTTCTGAGGTAGCAAAATGTGTTTCTAAATTATAATTGTAGAGGACTTGTAGATGGATCACTGGTTGCGAAGATGGAATTTTGATCTTGAATGAAGGTTCAATATGGCCATAGATTGTTAAAAGTGTGGATTTTTTGTAGAGGGTTTAAGAAGATCATGGAAGATGACTCTGAGAGGATTGGACCCCAAGGTGATTGAAAATCTTCATGATGTGGTGGACAAAAATATTTCAGAGATGTCTACTTGGTTTGAAGTTGGATTGATCAATAGAGTTAAGGAAGGGATAGTTGAATTTCATAGATATTTATGGAGTTGGAATCTACCAATCCAGAAGTGAGTTGTCTAGTTAGCTAGAAGACATGTTTGATAGAGAAGAGGGCATGGAAAGGTTGAGGTGGAAGTTGGTTTTGTTGGTTAATTTGTTGAATCTAATGTGAAACCTACAGAACAACTTGTGGTTGTTGAAGAGATTCCTAACCTTGTTGATGTTGAGATGGAGACTTATTTTCATGGTTAGTTGAATGGATTTTCCATCAAAATTGTAGAGCATCTTATCATGGATTATGAGATTGTTGATTATGAGGATTTGCATGTAGATATTGATATGGATCTACATTTATATGTTGTTGCTGAGATGCTTAAGATTGTATCAATTACTACTGATATGGTTGATATGGATGTTGATATTGCTGTGGAGTTTGATGTTGCTCATGTGGTTGAGGATCTACATGATACTATGGATCTATGTGTTCTTGATTTTCCTGAGTTACAAGGATTATTGGCAAAAAACTATGTTCAATATGTTCCTAGGAGTGAGCATATTGATTAGGTTTTTGAGATTTATTCGATTTAGATGTTTGTATGGATGAAGTCGATATGGTTAGTGTAAAGATTTGTTCTTTTTTCAGATAGATTGGAAACCTTTGGTGAAGATGAAGATGGTTGCAAATATTTATTTTGGTGTCAAAGTGTGGGACACACTTTTCTATCTACCTAGGGAGTTTGATGCAAGGGCATATTGCATTAGAAAAATAAAAGGAGGCATAATTTTTTTAAAAGGGATCTTTTTTAATTTAAAAAAATTAAGGAAGAGAGAGAAAGTGGAAAAAATTAGAAGATAATATTTTAGAATAAATAAATTAAAATGAAGGAAAGAGGGGGAAAGGCATTTAATATGGTAGCATTATTTAATGTAAGTTGTGGCTTGAGGGTTTATTAAATGTAACTTGATAGGCCAACTTGTGGCTTGGTTTAGTATAAGTAGAGGTTCTTGTCTTTTCATTATTTATCATTTAGTTGTTGGAAGGATTATTGCAAAACAAGATATTGAGAGGGGGGATGAATCAGGATCTTAATTACTGAATTCACACCTAATTCATCTCATATTTTAGATCTAACATTAAAATTTTAATGTTGAATAGTAAATGAAATACATCACATCCATGAAAGATTCAACACATAACACAAATGATTTGGTTATCCAAAAACACTTCAATATGAAGGTGGGTGGGAATGAAACCCACAAATCTCCATTATTGCAACAATAAAGTTAACATGTTAAGGTTACAATGTTTGATCATAACATATAATCTACCCTATGAGGGGTCTACCCTATTAGAAGCTTCAAGTTTATCAAGTACTACTCTGTTAAAGGATTTCATAGTTTCAATTAAGGACTCTATTAGTAGGTTTACATAGACCTATTATGATCACTCAATAAAGAGATTTTGCCTAATGTAAAATTGATTCAATACCTTACCCTCAGTATGCTTTGCAAGATGATTTTTGGATATTCTCTATACAATGTCTGACCTAATCTCTCAATCTAATATTTCCTTTCATTCTTTCACTACATTGATTTCCCTTGTTTAAACTAATTCTAGCTAACTTAGCCTTTCTTGCTCTATTATGTCCTTGTTTGCTTCTTCACTTGTGCATTCGTTCAAAAATGCATAACATCTCTCTCTTTTCAAATTCTTCTCATCCCACACACACTCTCTCACTTATGTTGATTCTAGGGTTAGAATCCTCCGTAAATAGATGTTAAATGAAAGTTCTAGGTCTCAATCGACAGTTTACAATTCATCTTCTTATGTCATTTCTATTAGATTTTTTGATAGGTTGATTTGCATTCCTTGGGGGGATTACCTTCTATAATGACATGTAACCTACATCTTAACTATCTCTACAAACATTATATTTCATATGGAAGTAGACCAAAATGATTTACATAGTTCTTTGTGCAATTACAAACTAATATGACAAAACTGAACTACTCAACATCTGAATATGCTAACACTTTATCATTGGTAACATTCATACTAGATCTTGCCTTCTATATGCATAAGCTTCTCTATTTTTTAAGCAAAAATTATCTTTTCAATTTACTCAGTCTCCACTAAAATAACTTGGCTTACATATATTCTCAGTCTCAACTAGGGTGCTCAACAATCACTAACTTGTTTGGCATGTAATGCAAAATAAACAAGTCCTTCATTATACTTGGCCTTTACTAGATGACTCGGTCGCATTAATGACCATTCATCCTTGCCTATTAAATGACTAAGTGTTTGAATACTAATAGGCAACATAGGCTTAGAGATCAACAATATCCCCTATTGACATTAGTGAAAAAAACACTTTTCCATGCATAGTCGTTGCATTAAAAATACCCCCCTGAGACTATAATCTAAATCTATAAAATTTGGATGCTATAGCATCTGATGTCTTTGACTTCTACCTTTATTTCCTCCTTGTTTTTGTTGTCATTCCCATTTCTATTTCCCTCTTATTCTTCTCATTTCCCCCTTGTTTTTGTCACTGATGGCTTGGGGTTGTTGGGGTTAGTTAGTGCTTATAAAAAAAATTATTTATGGCTTACCAAAATGTCTACATAACCTTTATTCCATTGTTCCCTTATTTTCTCCAAAACTTGAAACTAAATTTCTAGCTTAGCAACTAGATCAATTAGTCCTTCAATATGTGCAAAATGTGTGTCCTTCAAAATATTTCTTGTAGTAGACACTTCTTTTTGAATGATTTCCAAATGGGGTGATAACTAGAATTGAATTAAGATCAACTTATTTCTTATATCATTGTCTCTAGTCATGAACTCAGCTAACCTTTGTTGACTAGTTGTCAACTTATTATGTGAGTGTGAACTTGAACTTGCATTCTTTCCCAATGAAATAGTACTTTCCCTCATATCAAAATTTAATAAATAAATGGAATGTTGATTTTCCAATGTAAAATACTCAAAATCACCAAACTTCATGTATAGTGAATGAAAGGTCTTCAAAATTGTTTCTAACTCTATGACTAATTTAGAAAGCTCTATGTGTCTATTTACAAGTTCATGAGAGACTTTCGCCAAAACTTTGTGTTCAAATCTTCTTTTAGACCACTACATTAGCTTATCATTGGTCTCTATATCCTCTACCTGTACTTTATCAACTATATATACCAACTGATCAAAAATTGGATGCTGACCATCTAAGTCCTATATGCCAAATGCATCCACAAGAATATCTCTAATAGTGTGTAGTACCTATTTCTTCTTATGCTCTCTTCTCAGTTATTCTTTCTTTTCCTTGTAGCTTAACAAGGCTTACAATTCCTGCACCTTCTCAAGTGTCAAATTGTTCAAGTCATATATGGGTAATATAATGACCTCATCTAGACTGATCAACTCATCATCCAATTCCTTTAATTGAATCAAAACCTAAGATCTAGGTGTTGTATCACTAGGTAGTGATGGTTGTAATTGTTTCCCCTTCTCACTTGATCTCATTACCTACTACCTCTTTGGAGTACGTGTCACCTATTTTTTAGGTATACCAGTCATTGATTTTGCAAGCTTCGCACTTAGAAATTATATAAGAGCTAGTGAATCCTCTTGCTCCTTTGGTGTTACCTATTTTGCTACCATCTCTGTGCCTTTGACATTTTATTTCTTCTCTTGCATCTAAGGAATAGGCATACAATTTAATTGGGTAAACACAATTATTACCTTGCCGTATTTCTCGACACTTGTATCCTCTACTACTAATGTAGCCTCTACATTATCAATCTTTGCAATCTTAATCTTTGGATAATCTACAACTTGTAACAAAATTAGATTTGTACAAGGTAGAGTTGTGTCTGACATGAGGTTATGCATATATTCCTCAGTTAGCACATTTTGGTTCCATGGAGGTGTGTTAGATATGTCTTTGATAGTAACAACCTCTTGTTGCTCACATTGATGTACTAGTTGCTTGATTTCTTTAGATAACTTAGAAACATCTTCTTTATATGCATCCTCAAATTCAATTGCACCTCTACCTTCTATGGACTGTACTATTTGAGTAATCACTCCAAATACCTCTTTCCCCACTTAAATGTTGTCCTACTCAACTTTGTGAGCTTTATTCTTCAAAATTTCATATGCCCTATCTCTTGGCATAAATTTCTTCACAAAATATTTAAGGGATATAGGCATATGTGTCTTCTCCAAATCTAGCATAGCTTGTGCTAATGTAGTTTCTCTCTTTTTTTTTCATTGGATAGTGTCCACATCCATTTGGCATCTACCTATTTTTACAAACCTACTAGGAATCCATCTCCCAATTCTAAGGGTGTACATCTAAATTTAATCATCATACCTATCATAGCTTCTTCAAGTTTAACTTGATCATCATTATTCAAAGAATCATAATTAATATCTTTGAATCTTGCAAAATTTCTTGATTCTCTAACCTTTTCACATACTTGATCTATAGTCATTGGAGGGAGTCTCTTTACAATTTGCAATTTTCTTGGTTCATCAGACTTGGTCTCTTCATCATCTTCCTCCTCCTCTACAATGATCAATTTTCCCCTTGATCTCTCTTGTATATTCTTCTATGTTGAGCTAGTCACTCTCTTCATTGATGAACACCCTTTGGCTTTCATAGCCAGGGGTTGAGATGTGTTTGATCTTGTTATGATTTTTACTATTGGATTCTAAGGTGTGACAACCTTCTTCGCATTTCTACTAAGATCATCTTTAACCTTAGGATCAACAATCATGACCTTTCTCTTTTTTGTTTCCTTAGGCTCAACAATAGCCAATCATTTTTATTTTCTGTCTTTGGCCTCAGCAAGTTGTTCTAATCCTTCCCCTTCTTCATTCTTCTTGTTCTCAAGACTCTTTCTCTTTTTTCCCTCCTCATCTTTAGGCATACTAGATTCTATATTTAATTCTTCCTTTGTTGTTTCATACATACTGAATTGCTTGACATTAGCATCAACATTCTCAATCAAAAGTGTAGTCATTGATGTTGTAATGTCATCAAAACTAACTTCATAAGGCATAGGCCTTAACCATGTGATTCTTGGTATTATGGCATGAGCATGTACCAAATCCATGTCCACTACAAAACATACCTCATCATAATACTCATCAACGACTGACTTAGCGATTCTCATTTTATTTTTCATTTTAATTATGAAATCCTCAAAATAGTTATACATTATACCTTCAAAATATTCTCCCAAGTTATTGATTAAATCATTTATCTGCCCCATGACAAGTTGGTTTCTATCCCATGCTACTATTATAATCGTAGGGAATGAATTATGTACATAGAAAATATACATAGTAGCAAAGATTTGAACTTACATAATGTATTCTTTTCTTTCCTGACTACTTTTGGGTTTCTAACAGTTGTTGCAATTGCAACTCGGTAAGGTCATAAGTATGATCCTTCTTCTTGAGAATTTGGTATCCCAAATCCATAGAAATGCATGGTACACTTATTTAGCTAGTTGGATTGGTAAAACTTGTGTGCAATCATATGAACTAAAAAATCAATTACATGATCTTTTATCCCATCAATTGACATTCCTCTACCATTCCACTTGGCTTTGGTTAGCTTTTCAATTTCATTGTTTATTACACTTCTTATACTTTTGGGTTGACCCAAGGTAGGGTAACAAGTTACTCAGTGTATTATAGCCTTGTTGATTTTAATTGGTCCACCTTCTAATCAGACCTTCATATTGTGGATATGACTAAGAACCACCTTTATCCTTTCTACCTTGAAAACCTTAGGGAAACCTAGGGCACAAGTAAGCCCTTTCTCAACAACTAATTTGTTCTCATCTTTCAAGACTCCATTGTTGCATAGCTTCTCATAAGCTACCCTTATTTTAAAATTTCTAATCTCTCCTACTTTGCATAGGTAGTAGGATCTTACATCCTAAATAGTCAAAACATTGGGTGAGATTGACACCAAGGCACCAATATCATCTCCAATCTTCTCAACAATTATATTGACCCTAAAATTTACTAGAGGAACCTGGTCATTCCTCACAATTTATGTGTTGCTATCCCTCAATATTTCACTTGATGATTCCATTTGAACTAGGGTTTCAAAAGATAAATTTTTTTGTGATATCTCTAAAAACAATTTTACTTGGCACTAAAAGTAACACTTACTGATGCTAAAAAATTTGTCAATGCTCCACTATGATCCACTTGCTTCGTCACTAGAATCACCTTGATCACCTTTAAATCACTCTTGAGCCCTGAAATCTCTTGGTGAACAAATATGTATATTTAAATTCAATAAATAACTTCAAATTTTCATTCTAGGTCTACAATAAATTTGGTTGGTGTATGACAGCTAGCTTGGTCTCCATACCTACTCAGTTAAGGTTTCCTTACTCAGCCACCACTAAATCATTTAGTGAATACATCAACTCCCTTAGTCACTTAGTTTATACTACATGTCACACTTCTCGTGTTTGAAGTCTATACCTTGTTCTATTTTGATTTGAGAGATACTTGATACTCATGTTATGTTACTTTTGAGATGACCTGAGGGTTGAATGTTATACTTTGATTTCAGTATCATAGATGTTATACTAATATGTTGTTCAGTTTATCATATTTGCATGTTGATGCCATTTTGACATGATAGTATGTATTAGGATGATATTTGGTTATCTGGTAGTTTGGACATATCTCTAATTTGGTTATATGTGATTTTATGCTATGGTGATTTACTTCATTCTTGTGTCATTATGGTTTATGTAAATGTGAGTGATGTAAATATATTATATTAGTATAATTGAATAAATGGTTAAATTAGTTATTTAATGCATTTATTGCTTTGGCTATGTTATTATATGCAATTGTACTTAATCATGTGTTTTAGTGTGTAAGATTTATATCCCTAGTAGTGGCACATGGAGTTAGTGATTCAGTTGTTCATATTTTTGTCATCCCTATATGGTTGATGTATCCTTATTTTAACTTTTTAATTAAACCTTTTAGTGATTATTAAAATTGAACTTATTTGCATTATGTGATTAGACCAGTGAGCATGTATGTGAATTTAGAGGTTTGCATTGTTGTGAAAGTTGTTAAGGAAATTTTTGTGATTTTGGGTTTTTGGGATTTGAATTTTATTGAATTTAATTTTTGGTAGCTTTTCCATAGATGAATTCCTATTACTAGGAATAGCCTATTTTCATTTGGGTTTATTCAGAGTCTAGGTAGTCTAATTGGCTATTTGCCCTAATCAGTTATTCACTTGAAAAGTGAATAAGTATTGAAAGAGGAATTTAATTCCTCACTTCTCACTTTTGCAATTTGGGAATTAGAGAGCTTTTTCTGAAATCCTTTTTTGAAGGATTGGTTTTCTGATCATTGTGAGAGCTACAAGTGTGGGATCTTTGCAAGGATGGACTCATTGGATCCATCTCAAGGAGAACTTGCCTTGCCATCATTTTTGGCTATATCTATAGATTATTTATTTTACCTCGTTGTTTTACATTTTATCCCTTTTGGCTGTCTGGTAGGGCTCTTCCATTTTCATGTTTCAGCTCCATTTTTTGTTTTGTTTCTAGTAGTTATTTATTTGGAGGATCATAACTAGTGTTCTCCTCTATTTATGCTTGTTGGTTCTACTCAATTGGATAGGTATGAACATTTTCCCAATTTTTGGGATGAGGGTTTGGGGTTTTGCATATTATGCTAGCCATTTTTGCATACGGTGTTCGAACCCAAATGTTATTAGATTTTTTAGGCTTTGGTGCCCATAGACCAAATGGGTTTTTTATTTTGAAGTTTTCCAATTTTTGAGTTTTTACCTCATTTTGTGTGTCACCCCTTTTTCTTAAGTTTTATTGGCATGATGTTGGTTGTGGACCTAGATCATCTATTTGGATGTCAGTTAGACCATTGTTTCACTTTTCTATTGCATTGTGATGTGTGTCACATCCATCCTTCTGAGCTTGTTTTTGATTGAGTGTTATAAATTTCTTATGTTTTCATCTAGTCCTTGTGTAATGATATTCGTGATGATGCTGCATTAGACATGAGTACATATGCATACATTTTTTGGGTGACTTATGAGGCCTGATCTTCCATGGACTTTCCAAAAGTTATGATTATTTGGGGTTGGGTTGGGAATATGCATGCCTAGGGGCACTCATCATTAGACGAGCATGGGTAGGGTAGGGTAGCATATGGAGGGGCTTCTATCTCACAGCCTGGTGACTATTTTCCATGGGTTGGTAGAGGAAGTTTTATATAAGTGATAACTAAATAAAATTATTGGGTGGTAATATATTTAAGATAATTAAAAAGTGGGGATTGGGGACCTTCTATTGGGGAGTGTGTTTCTCGGATTGTGTACCTTCTATTGGGGAGTGTTGTTGTCAATACTAGCTTGGGCTTGTTGGTGCCAAGCAACTCTCCATGATGTCAATCTCTATGTAGTAGCCCATTAAGTGTCTAACCAGGACTTGTAGTACTTGCATTGTCTCATTATCTTGGTTTTAGTCATCATTACTGTCTAGCATGTGTGATAGCCATGGATATTTTCTTTATGTGTTTTTTTGGTTGGATCATTATCTCCATCAACATGGTGGGAGCGGACCTATGGGTTTCACATGGTTGGGAGTTGTAGCTACCTATACCACTGTTGGGGATTAGTGTATAAAGATGGTCTATTATCCCAATGTGATTGTTGCTAGATGTTTTCACTTGGTACTTTAGGTTCTAGAGTATGCTTCCTTGGGATTTATCCTTTCATTACAATTTTTTTCTATCATGTTTAGATGAAGTTAGTTTATTGCTGCATTATCTTATTATGATGTTATTTTCTTAGTTGGAGTATCTATTGCCTTGGTTTAGCATGTTAGATTTCTTGTTCTTATGATGTTATTATGCTTTAGTAGTGATGTCCTTATAAGATAGATCCAACTATCTAGTTGGTAGTTTGGGATGTTAGGCATGGGGGATGGCTAGGACCTTCAAGGTTTCATGATGTTATTAGAGGAACCATGCACTTATTTCATTTTTTCAATTCATTGTGATGTTGCTTTCAGTTCTTTCCCATCACTGCTATGTTAGTTGGTTAGATGTAGTTTCCATCTTGTAGTTAGTGTTTCGAGTGTCTATGCCTTGATTATTGATCTGGTACTCCTTGGTGTGGAGGTTCTAACTTTTTGTTTTATTCCTTGATTGCCTTGGAGCATTTCTTACTTTTCCTAGGTGACCATGCATCAGCATTGGGCGATACTTTAAAGTGTCGTACACCAAAAGAAGAAGAATCATGTGATATTGGAAAGTGTCACATGCCCATAGAAACTCTATTGTGTGATACTTTGAAGTACCACATGCCCTTTGAAGAAATTTTGTATGATACTTTTGAAGTATCACACAACTTCAAGAGAAGTGTCTCCCAAACCTTGAAAGTATCGTACCCTTTCCTCAAAAAGATCGTATGATATTGGAAAGCATCGCACAATGTTGAATTAAAGTATTGCCTGGGTCTTGGAAAAAACCTATCTGGGTATATAGCAAGCACTTCTCAGTTTGATCAGAAGTTTTTGGGAGGTGTTTTGAATACCCTCTTTGTTGTTCTTGTATCCCTTGGAATTGCATTATGATTTTGGAAGGTTTTGGATTTGAAATCATTTGTTTCCTTCCGTGGTAAGTCATTTTCATTAGTAGTGGCATTTGGAGATCCACTGGTGTTTGGATGTTCATTTAGTCTTCCATTGTGACCTTTGTGATCCTTGTATGTTGTATTTCATGTGCATCCATACTTAAAAAAAAAAAAAAATCTCTTGGATTATATTGATCCTTGTTCCAAGGATCTCCAGGTGGGGCGTTAAACAACAAATCTTAGTCAATATGGATTGTACCAATGATGCTTGGTACTTTATGGAGAAAATGATTCTCTTCTTCCTTTTTCTTCTTAGATCTGTTTGTAATGCATATTTACTTATGTAGATATGAACTTTTAACACATCTATGTTAGGAACTGATATAAGATATGTCATTCAATTTACAATTCCAATATACCTTTTTCTTTTAGTTAGTTGAGGTGTGATCACTTGATCCATTGGACTGGGTGAACTCAAATTTTCGTTCTTCACTACTTCCATCTTTTACTATCTCTATCCATGTTTTCTTTCCCTCAACTTTTTCATTTTCATTGTTCAATGTTGATGCCCTAATTTTGTAGTTTTTACTAGTATGTCCAACTTTGAGACAACTAAAACACATTATTTCTCCATTTAGCCACTTCTTGTAATTTCCTTTGAAATTTTTCTTGATGCAGTTCTCTAAGATGTGACCATACTCTCTACAATAGTGAGAACTATACCATGTATTGTAATCCCAATTATAGGAATCATCCTTTCTTGGTGCATGTGTTTGTTTCTCAAGTGTCCAGTTGAACTTTTTCTTGAATCTACACTCATGAGCTCTATGTCCATATTTATGGAAACTATAGCAATGTCCTTTAAATGTGGTGAATGAATCATTTTTCTTTGATATGCATTCATGTGCTTGATGTCCTGCATTCTTGCATTTAGAACAATTACTAATAGACTTAGGTTTAGAAGTTTTCATACCTTTCTCACTTCTACAAATTTGTGTTGTGTGTCTAGGTTTACCACAATTATGACATGTAGATTTTCCTTTAGCATTTATTTGTTCTCCACCTTTTGATGATTCTCCTTCTTTAGTAAATGAAAAGTTCTTGTTGTATCCCAATCTAGATGTGTTGTTTGTTCTAGATGATCTTAAATCAATTCTTCAAAGTGTTTGACAACTTCACTTGGTTTGTTCATTCTTTTCATAACTTCCTTTTCATTCCTTAACTCACTTCTCAATTGCTCATTTTGTGACCTTAGGTTTTTGATCTCCAAGTCTTTTTGTTTGCTTCCTGAGTAACAACTATCAATTGATTTATCATGTCTAACTGACTATTTGTGAGCTTCTATACTTCAAATGATCTCTCTTCAATTCTAATTGCCATTTGTCTTTTGTCTTCTTCAACCATGACTTTTTCTTCTTCAGCTTTCTTCTTTTGTTCTATTACTTCACATTGTAATACTAATTGAGTTTCTTGTTCTATCTTAAGTTCTTTTGCCTCTTTTCTTAAAGCACTATTCTTTTCCAATAGTTTTGTTATTGCTTTACTGTTACCACCAATCTTTCTACTGTCTAGTAGTCCTTCTATGTCTACTTCCTTTTATTGAATGTCATTATGTTGTATTTTTATCTCTTACCTTTTTGTCAGTGATTTACTTAACTCTTCTCTTTCTCCTTCAAGTTGTTGCAATATGATATGGATTTCAATCATCTGGTTCTCAATGATTTTTTCCAACATTTATTACTCCATCTCCATTATCTAACCCTCTTAAGCTATTCAGATTATTTCAAGAGAACTAAGCTTTGATACAAATTATTGGAAGGATTATTTGGAAACAAGATATTGAGAGGTGGGGTGAATCAAGATCTTAAACTTTAACTCCAAAAACTAAATTACTAAATTCACACCTAATTTATCTCATATCTTAGATGTAACATTATAACTATAATGTTGAATAGTAAATGAAATACATCAAATTCATGAAAGATTGAACATATAACACAAATAATTTGGTTACCAAGAAACACATAAATATGAAGGTAAAACTGGGGTGGGGATGAAACCTACAAATCTTCATTGTTACAACAATAAAGTTAACTTATTAGGGTTACAATATTTGATCATTATATATGATCTACCATGTGAGGGGTCTACCCTATTAAAAGCTTTAAGACTATTAATTCCTACCCTATTAAAGGATTTCACACTTACAACTAAGTAAGGACTATGTTAGGACGTTTACATGGACTTGTTATGATCACTCAGTTAAGAGATTTTCCTTGATTCAAAATTGATTTAATACCTGACCCTGGGTTTTCTCTACAAGATGATTTTGGATCTCCTCTATAAAATGTCTTATATGATCTCTCAATCTGATATCTCCTTTTAGTCCTTTACTGATTTCGTTGCCTTTGTCTAAACTAATTTCAGACTTAGCCTTTCTTACTCTATTTTGTCCTTGTTCACTTCTTCACTTGTACATTCGTTCACACATGCATATCATCTCTTTTTGTTTGCATTCTTCTCATCAGAAGCACACACTCTCTCTCTCACTTATGTTGATTCTAGAGTTAGAATCCTCTTTAAATAGACGTTCTATGAAAGTTCTAGATCTCAATTGATGGTTTACAATTCATCTCCTTTTGTCTTTTCTATCATATTTTCTATTTGGTTGATTTGCATTCCTCAAAATCATTACCTTTTGCAATGACATGTAATCTCCATCTTAACTATCTCTACAAACATTAAATATCATATGGAAATCGACCAAAATGATTTACATAGTTGTTTGTGCAATTAGAAACTCATATGAAAAAACTGAACTACTTGGCATTTGAATGTGCTCATACTCGGTCCTTGTTAATACTCATACTAGTACTCGGCTTCTATATGCATAAAATTCTTTGTTTACTATTGAAAAAATGTCTTTTCAGTCTACTCAGTCTCTACTAAAACAACTCATCTTACATATATGCTTAGTCTCAATAGGAGTGCTCGACAATCACTAACTTTTTTGGCATGTAATGCAAAGTCATATATTATGCTTAGCCTTTACAAGATAACTCGGTCATAGTGATGATCATTCATCCTTGCCTAGTAAATGACTAAGTGTTTGAACACTAATAGGCAACATATGCCTAGAGATCAGCAATAGAATGGAGGAAGTTAGCTAGAGAAGAGTAGCTGAGAAGAGAGGAGTTAAGCAGAGCTAGTAGTTGTGGCTTAGGCCAGAAGGTTGCTTTGTGACTTAAAAGCACAAGTTTAGATTCTTCTTGGGGCTTCTACTAGATTGTGGATCTGGGCTAGCTAGGGTTTGGATCTTGTGAGATCTTACAAAATTACTATTATAATTGCTTATGTATTTAGCCATAATCCGGAAGGCCTTACAACTAGTATGTTGGATGTAAATCTTATGGTTATATTATGAGAATTGACATTAATTTTGATCTAAATATCTGTATTATTGTTTATCTTCCACTGTGTCATTATTTTTTGGGGGCTAGGAAATCTCCTTTGGGGATTCTCCTACCTTGCAATGCATCAAGAAAGATGAAGAAAAAAATACAAACAAACAATTTCAACTCTCCAAAAGGATCATAAATATACAGTGCAAACTTACAAAGCTAATCAAATCTAAACAAATCCAGGTTGTAATCAGTTGAAAGGCCTAATAACTAGATTAAAGTTGACTCATATAGCATGTAACTCATTTTACAAAAAGATCAACTAGATTCAAAAACAAAAAAGTTGTTGAAGCTGCTTGGATCATTTAATTCAACCTCCCTGCAACTACAAAAACTAATGCTTGATGTCATCTAATTGTCTTTGATATCTGAAATGTCCCTTTTCTGATTTTACATGATATTTCCAACCTTTAATCAGATCTTTAAAATCAAACAGCTAATATCCCAAAGATCCACCAAATTCCTCAAGAAACCCCAAATCAGGTATGTTGAAAATAGTGCTAAAAGCTTCACAACTTCACCTATTATTAATAAATCTGAAAATGGAAATTTTTACAGAAATTTCAGCAGCATAACAACCTACAAATTGACATTTCCAGATCCGTATAGCCTTTACACAACAGCTCAAAAATGTAGGACCAAAACTATGCTCATCGGGCTCCCGAAATAGCACAAAATATGCCCGAAAACACCACAAAAACACTAATAATCTATCTCGGAAGTTTAATCACATCCCAATATATATATTCAGATCTATTTTAATATTTAAAAGTCTGATATACAGTAGCAACCCAAACTGATATGAAATACTCAACTGTAAACACCAAACTCATACAAAAACACACCCGGAAACTCACAAATCTGCACTGTTCAGGACAAAGGCAAACTCTGTATGAGCATGCACATGGAATGGCTTCAAACTCCCGTCCTTAGCCTTCTTGTAAACCTGCAAAATCCCATTCTTGGGTCTCCTTGGAAACCTGCAAACTCCCGTTCTTGGGTCTCCTTCTCCACAGGTTTGGCAGCCTTTGAAGAATAACAAAGAATGAGCAAAAATCAAGTTCTGGAATGAGCCCAAAATGCCTCCAAACCCCTTAAAAGAGGGCATAACTGTAACTCACGTCCAAGAGAGGTTAATGAAACTTATTTTAATAATAATTTTCATTTATTAGTCCAACGGTTTCCAAAGATTAACCCCCTTTTTCCGAAACTTCACTTTCTTGGGCCTGCCTGCCTTAGCAAAGATTTTCTTTTTTAATTATTTGAAAAGGGGACATGACAAGTCCTCCCCTCCCAATCATTGCTTGTCCTCAAGCAATGGCTGAACAATAAACCAATCAATCCACCTGGATCCCAAATGTAGTCATGAACTATACTACTACCAATTAACACAGGCTCTTGTAATATCCTCTGCAATATGACCAAGAGGAATCCATAATCAAATTGACAATTATAGCTCAACCAAACTCCGAAATCACCACTACCACAATCAAAAACCCATGAGGCACAAACTCTTAGAACATCAGAACCCAAGTAAAGTGGACAAATCAAACTACCAACACAGTAAATACCATCAACACATCCCACTGGCCTATATGGAATGTACAATCCAACTCTGCAACAATGGTGAACCCTCTCGAATGAAACCGTAACAAGTATGGAGAATCCACACACTGTACAACTCCTACAGTCAATACAACTCTGCAAATCATCGGCCACTATCTCATAACCATAACTCCCATACACTGCTGATGGTGAAAAGACATTACAAGATAAAGAGTAAGAAATGGAATCCAAACCAAATTTGTCTACCATCAACTCCTCAGCACAAGGATCAAATGCTAACTGATGTACATACCCTGCAATATAATGTTGATAAAAAAAACCATCCTCAGTCAACAACTCACCATGAAGAAGTGATACAACCCACTGTGACTGATCACCAGCTAAGTCAAG
Organism: Cupressus sempervirens; assembly: GCA_028749045.1. NCBI lineage: Eukaryota > Viridiplantae > Streptophyta > Pinopsida > Cupressales > Cupressaceae > Cupressus > Cupressus sempervirens. The sequence continues at coordinate 280,102,208 of CM053784.1, forward strand.
AGATGTCATAGCCAAAGGAGTAGAATCAATAACAACACCTGCTAAAGCATCACTCCAAAACTCCTGCTCTAAGTCATGTATTATCAACCTCACAGTGTAATGCCGATAGAATGCACCAATCTCAGTCAGTGGCTTAGACTGCAATCCAGATGTAACTAACTGCAATCAATCAGTAACCAAGTTGGAACTGACTACTACCTCTGAAGACATTGCGAAGGGAGTAGTATTACTAGTAGGAACCATGCCAACTATCAGCTCACCAACATCACACATGGTCTTTGATACAACATCTCTAGTCTTCATGCCATTAGTACTAGAGGTCACCACCATGTCAGGCACACCACAAAAATCTGCTACAGCACCCAACTCAATTGAACCTGACTCTAGTGGGAATGAACCTGATATGCCAATGTTAGTATCAAGGATGGATGCATCCCCATCTCCACTGTCTCTAACAATCTCGGCCATGGACATCCTCGGATCACCAAACACCATAGCTTGTGACTGTATAGAATCAGGTAAAGACTGTAGTCGCTCTAACTCCATGGTCACCTTAGCCAAATGAAACTGTGACTCCTTGAGAGCCAATTGTGTACTCTCAAGAATATCAGAAGTCACCTCCAGCCGCTCAGTAAGATCACTCACCTCATCTTCCTTGGCCAACAATGCATCATATGCTGTACTGCCCCACTCCATAAGATAATCTCTGTCAGCTACCAACTGCATATAATTCTGTCTCAAAATCCGAATAGCCTCCCATAAAGAGTGGATCTCTGTCAAGGAAAGATAACTTCCTCCCTGCTCATCACTAGTAGGAGAACCCCATCCATAAACTGCTAACAACTGACGAGCAGCATTGAAATGTTGGCAAGTGATAGCAATGTCTTGGTCACTAACTCTTAACTGATTAGACACATGATGGCACTGGCTTGATTGTCTCCTGCAAACCTCCTCTGATGCACTGTCTGAAGGAGTGTCCTCAAAGTTACTAGTCTCTAGAGTATTACCATTCATATCCTGTGAATCAAATCTAAAGCTCATATCAACATACGGAGTATCAAAAACATTAGCATTGCTGTCCAACTCCTCTATACCCAAGGAAACTAAGTCTTCAAAACTGCCCATTGCATCCTTTTGGATGTCATCAATGCCAATATGATCCTGGGACTCATCTATACACACTGCCAAATATGAAATATCATCAACACATTCCAGCAAGTATGGCCGACTGGATATATGAACAAAGGCCAACATTGGTGTATAAAAACTAATACCAACATCAGACAAGATACTGGCACAAGAAAAGACAACACCGTGTAATCTGCTAATCAAATCCATGATAGCACCCAAACAAACACTGCTACCAAAAAGTGTTAAAGATCTCCAGTCAACTGAATCCCAAATGCCAATATAACAATCTCGAGTCCATATCCGTAAACTAGAATCAACTGGTAACTCAAGCAAACTCCTCACCTGAGTAATATGACCAATACCAACTAACTCCACATACCTGTCATGATGAGATAATGAAGTCACACTACTATCTTTGTTCACCTTCAGCTGGCTGGACAAATCATGTGAAGTACTACCAGCCTCAACCTCATGTGATGAAGCATCTAACTGTGTCTGGTACTCTTTCTCAGCAAAGTCATGAATGCTCAATGTCTGCTCATCTCTACCAGGTATCTCACCATCCTGCACAACAACATCCTCATAATCATCATCTGAACCCACTACACTGTAGTCACTGCATGTTGTAACTATACCATCCTGAATACCTGTGGCATCACCCTTTGACGACCTGTAAACAATTGTCTCAATTTGAGTATCAAGTTGATCGTTACTATCAATCTGTGTAATATCCTTTCCCACCACCTCCTGTGGCAGAGTAGAATCTGAGACCTCTACCTGGCTATCAGCTAGTTTCTCAAACTCCTCATGCAAGTTCTTGGGAATTGTGTCATCTGTCCTGTGAGAAAATTTGCGAAATAAAAATCGAGTCAACTTATCCACCTTAGCTGGGTCAGATAACATGTCATTCATTATATGGTGGTGCTCAACCAACTGTTTAGACATGTCATGGCTTATTTTCATAAGTTTATCTCGAATGTCTAAATAACCATCCTTTCTACTATTTTGACTCTGGCTATCAATTGTCCAAGATCGTTTCCTTTGAGACTCTGTACTATACCTGTCCATTCTGGATAAAGTAGAGTGTAACCCCAATAGTATATAACTTCTTCAAACACCAAGAACTAACATGCAAATGATTAGAAGTAGCATGCAACCATAGATTTGGACATGCAACTGATTAGAAGCAACATGCAACCACCAAATTATGACATGCAAGATCTGGGTAGTTGTTAGAACTGACATGCAAGATTTGGGTAGTTGTCAAAACTGACATGCAAACTTCTACAACCACCAAATTCATCAAGAACTAACATGAAAATGATTAGAAGTAGCATGAAACCATAGATTTGACATGAAACTAATTAGAAGAAACATGCAACCACCAAATTATGACATGCAAGATCTGGGTAGTTGTCAAAACTGACATGCAAGATCTGGGTACTTGTCAAAACTGAAATGCAAACTTCTACAACCACCAAATTCACCAAGAACTAACATGAAAATGATTAGAAGTAGAATGCAACCATAAATTTTGACATGCAAGTGATTAGAAGCAACATGCAATCATAAATTATGACATGCAAGATTTGGGTAGTTCTCAAAACTGAAATGCAAGATCTGGGTAGTTGTCAAAACTGACCTGCAAACTTCTACAAACCCTCAGGCTGGCAAGATCATGGCTCTGATACCACTGAAATTTCCCTTTTCTGATTTTACATGATATTTCCAACCTTTAATCAGATCTTTAAAATCAAACAGCTAATATCCCAAAGATCCACCAAATTCCTCAAGAAACTCCAAATCGGGTATGCTGAAAATAGTGCTAAAAGCTTCACAACTTCACCTATTATTAATAAATCTGAAAATGGAAATTTTTACAGAACTTTCAGCAGCATAACAACCTACAAATTGACATTTCCAGATCCGTATAGCCTTTACACAACAGCTCGAAAATGTAGGACCAAAACTATGCTCATTGAGCTCCCGAAATAGCACAAAATATGCTCGGAAACACCACAAGAACACTAATAATCTATCTCGGAAGTTTAATCACGTCCTAATATATATATATATTCAGCTCTATTTTAATATTTAAAAGTCTGATATACAGCAGCAACCCAAACTGATATGAAATACTCAACTGTAAACACAAAACTCATACAAAAACACACCCGGAAACTCACAAATCTGCACTGTTCAGCACAAAGGCAAACTCTGTATGAGCATGCACATGGAATGACTTCAAACTCCCGTCCTTAGCCTTCCTGAAAACCTACAAACTCCCATTCTTGGGTCTTCCTGGAAACCTGCAAACTCCCGTTCTTGGGTCTCCTTCTCCACAGGTTTGGTAGCCTCTGAAGAATAACAAAGAATGAGCAAAAATCAAGTTCTGGAATGAGCCCAAAATGCCTCCAAACCCCTTAAAAGAGGGCATAACTGTAACTCACGTCCAAGAGAGGTTAATGAAACTTATTTTAATAATAATTTTCATTTATTAGTCCAACGGTTTCCAAAGATTAACCCCCTTTTTCCGAAACTTCACTTTCTTGGGCCTGCCTGCCTTAGCAAAGATTTTCTTTTTTAATTATTTGAAAAGGGGACATGACAATATCTCTCTCCATATTTACACTTAATCTTCTACTGTGACCATAAAAAAAAAACTAATTCAAACAACATGTCTAAGTAAAACACTAGAATAAATATTTCCTGATGTAAACAATGATTAGTAAAAAGTGCTCAACATCTACTTTTCCAGATATTTCACAAAATGCATTACCACATAGAATTTGAAACTACATTCTTATGAAGACCAATCCTGAAGATTGCCTCCTTCCAGCTCAAAATATGATAAAAAAATAGAAGGAAACACTAAAACTATGACATTCCATTTCTTTCTAACTCTATGACAACTCCAAAAGATATGTTTCAAATTTACAGATTGATGACAAAATGCACATAAATTGGTTTACAAGGACAAGATTATTAATCTATCACCAATTGGTAATTTCTAGTGTAAAAATTTCAAAGATAAAATATGAGCATTTGCCTCCACTTTGGATTTCCAAATTTACAAACTCAAGTCAATCCATTTCCTCTTTGAAAACCTACAGTTCCACTTATTGTTAAGTCATGGATTCAATTTTAAGGCTGGAAGAATTTGTTGGTAGATTTTTTTAAAGGGGAAGCAAGAAAATGGAATTTTTTCTAACCACCACCATTCTCTAAATACACTACATTGCAAGCAAGTACACAACTTCATTAGGCAATCCTGAGGTAGTAGTAAGCTTTCAAAAATTAAAAATCCCTCAATCATGTTATGTAGACTAAAGTAGTCCTTGATATGTAGCCAAGAAACCTAGTGAAGAGTATTAAAGTCCCAAATGTCACTAAAATGTTTAATGCCTTTACTAAAAAGATAGCATGCTTGTTTAGGAAAACAAACAACTAAGGGTTGTACATGGTAGTGTACAAGCTTATTCCACCAAATTGAAGAACTGGCAAAGCTAAAACCATGATGTAAAGAGTTTTTCCTCCATTCCAAGCATCTGCAGACCAACTACCAAGCCTTTCAAATGGATTGCAAAGGCAGAGAACCTTTGATATGAAAAAAAGGGGCAAGTAAAATGTCATCTAGCCAACCCATGGTGTGTCACCTCTTATTCATATCAGCAAGTGCAATTTTTTATACCTCAGGTTCTTCCATGACTCATCACTTGAAACAACTCTAACTATCCATTTGGCTGATTGTGGACAAAGTAGGATGACACGGCTAGCTTCAAGGCTTCCTTGTGGCTTCCTTGTATTCAACATAGAGGATGGTTGGGACTATTGGATCATTCATTATTATTTTGTGTGATTTGATTAGCTAAAAAGGGGGTTATATAGAAAGTCTATATGAAGATAGTATATTTCTAATATGTTGTCAAACAATTCACTTTTATATGAATCAATGATATAGTAAGTAGTGTTGATGTAAAAACCTGAGTAAGTGGTGTTGATGTAAAAACCTGACCAAAGATTAATAGCAGTGGTCCAAAAATTCATGTTGTTTAACGTCTGTTCATATAAACTTATAACTATTAATAATTGAAATTTGTTGCCACATTTCTTAGAGTATAGTGTAAAGGGCATAGTTCAAAGTTAAATATAGGACTTTCTTAATAATGTTATGTTGTAAGCCCTAACATTTTATTATTTTTTCTTTTGATGAATTTATGGTTTATTTTGATGAATTTATGGTTTCTTTTGATGAATTTATGGGGATATTACATAGAATCTATCTGATCATAATGAGATTTTGTCATTTGTATTTTCTCAATTTGTCCAATTGAATAATTTTAAAGGCTTCTCACATAATCGTAAAGAATTCCCCAGGAATGTATTATAGCAACGTGAAATTCAATACATAAAAGATCATGTTAATTATAGATCACAAGTTGCATTACAATTTAGATGTATTCAATTAGTAGAGTTGGAAAAAAATTGTTGAATATATGGATTAGTATTTCATCAAAGTTTACATCTAGAGAAAGATATTCAATATGTATTGAAGACATATTTAGAGATAAAGAGCATCTTAAAAAAAATATGGCTATTGTGTTAGTCTATTTTTTACATTTACATATGAACGGGGAGGTTAGAGTGTGATTACACTAAGAGGTTGATTTATGGAATTATATTTAGGTAATGTAATAGTACTTGTTTATGATTGTTAATAACCAATGTAACTTATTTGGATCTTATGGAGGCATAGGTTGCAAAAACGATGGAGGGAAAGATGTGGTCACAATTTCTACCATACAAAACATTGAAGGAAAGTTCACTTCAAATTCCCAAAATGTACACAATTAAAATATTTTAACTATGAAATGTACTTAATTACAACATTAACAAAATATAATGAAAACTCTAATTTTGATAAAGAAATATAAATGTTGCATTATCTTTTTTCCAATAATATTATGTTGAACTTGGTCTTACACTACCAATAACTTGCACATAAAAAGAGAGTAGAAGAATGAGAATTTGTATTGTGTCTAAGGGTAAGTTCATATAGGGGGCTTTGGGATCTATTTTAAGGAGGTCCCATGAAATAAAAGAAAATTGTACTAGCAATAACCTCTTTTAGGATTGCATATTTTAGAAGTGAAATTGAGGTGGGACTAGAAATTGTCAAGTGTTAAGTTATTTCCATTCATTCTTATGAGAGATGGGTTCATGTGAATCACTATTCATGAATGTGAGTTAATGAATTTAACTCAGAAAACTACACAATTGAATCCTTGTAGTAATATCACAATCGCTCCACCATTAACAAAAATATTATTCCACAACTTGTCAATTAGACAACACTACTAAATCCATAAGATTACCAACTTTAAAATATTCCTAAAACATTTATAAAGAGTGCTCATGATTCATTTTATAAGAAACTTTGTGGAAAAAACCAAATTCTAACCCCATGTCCTCATGCGATTGTTTAAGTGCAATCTATACTTTAATTTAAGCAATTGAAGTACTCACCCCCATTTTTCAATCATGGGAAAATGATAATTTGAAAATTGTCCCTACTTTTGCAAAATAACCGCTTCTTGACATTTAAAAATAAGCTATGAAAAAAATAAAGGGACTACAAAAAAATTGATGTGACTCCACCACATATTATCCCTTTTTTTTAGTAACTCCTATTTATTTTCAAATCATTTATCCACAATTTTTTATTACGATCTCATTTAAATATTTTGTTTTGACTATTTGATAAGAAATAAGTAGCAAAACTTAATGATAGAGCAAACAAAATGCACTAAAGATTTTAAAAAAAAAGTCAAACATTATTCAGATTCACGTTTTTTAAAAAATTTAGTTAATGATGCAATTTAGAGGAAGGATAGCGACATTCTATTACTATTATTAAACTAATTATAGAGACTCCCGTAACTGTAATCCAAAACAGACACAGCAGTATAAAAAATATATATAAGATCAATTCCTACATAATGTATGAGATAATGAAATTTGAAAATCAGAGTCGCCTGCAATTTGCAAATAATTTCGAGCTGACCTTTTTTCCATCAAATTGCAAATACACCGTCGAATTGACCTTTTTACGTGAAAAAAATCGATCTTGACCATATTGAAACCGTTCCAGGGCATAGTTTGAATTCGGAAGAAGTCAGAGGATTCCAAAATGGGGAAACCAAGAAGCAATGCAAGGCCTCAGAAGATCCCAAAACTGAAGGGAATTCGAATGAGAAAGTGGGGAAAATGGGTATCAGAAGTGAGAATCCCCAATTCAAGAAGTAAAATTTGGCTCGGCTCATACGAAAATGCAGAACAGGCAGCCCGCGCTTATGATTTTGCTCTCTTCTGTTTAAAAGACCCAAATGCCATCTTCAATTTCATCAGATCTCCGACTGAAATCTCCTCGGCCTCTTCACTTTTGCGGCATGAAGAAATTCAGGCAGCCGCAGCCAATTTTGCCTTGAGAAGATTCCCTCAAGTCACTGGTGTAACTATGGCAGAAGCGGGAGAGATGTTATCCCGTGTTTCACAAGTTGAATCCCCATTTTCCGAAGAAATCCCTTGCGAGATTGAAATGGGTTTTTGGGAATCGTTGCTTAATGGAACTTCCTCACACTCGGATGATGTGGAAATGGCGAATCTGGGATTTCCTTCGCCTGTACAGCAACATGGGGGGATCATATGAGATCAATTTGAGTGGTGGGAGTTTTCAAGAGCTGCCTTCACATTGTAACATGATAAATCTAAATTTTTGGGTCTACTATGCAGTTCCATTTTTAAAATGTACTCGATTCTTTAAAAATTGGGTACCTATTTTTTAAAGAATCAAGTATTCAATTTTTAAATAACCGAGTACAAAAGTTGAAAGCAATCGGGCATCTAATTTTTGAATTACAAATCGGGTGTCCGATTTTTGAGACATGAGCGGGAATTTGGTATGACACCTGACTTTTGCATGGGGTTTTGCCTTGGGGAAAGGCATGGCATAGGCTTGGTCCCACCAAGCCATGTCTTTATGATCCATTTTTTTCTAAGGCATTTAATCGACAATTTCTAGTATTGTCATAATTTTTTTATAGTCGTCCCCATTGAATTTTTTTATGAAACAAAAACCCATTATAGCTCTTACTATTCTGATTCCAAAAATGTAAATTTTATAGTGTTATTAGTTTATTTGCTATTTTTTCATTATTTATTAATCAAAACTATCTCTTAAACATTAAAAAGTGACATTCACTAAAATTTTAATAACTTTTTTATTTTATAATTTTTCTTAAATTAATTTATATGTCATCAATCTACATACAATTCTTTTGAGGTTGAAAAAAAAAGTTTTAAAAAAGTGAGATTTTGATCAAATTATGTGGTCCGTACATGAGAAGTTTTAAAATTTACCTTTTATAGCCAATTAATAACTAATAATAGAAAAATTATTCAATAAAAAATTAAGAAAAAATATTGTCATCAATCTTAGGTGTATTAGGTAACTCTCTTTAAAAAGATTTGCGAAAATTCATTTATTGGTGTCAAATTATGGTGTCTATACATGAGCATGGTATGGTCTTGAAATAGGCATTTTGAAAAAGTGATTTTTAAAGATCTATACCAAAAAAAAATCTATCATATGGGTACACAAATAAATTACATATTCAAAAACTAGATTCCAAACACTAAAATTTTTATTGCTGGAGTTTTTTTATATTCAATCTCTAAATATCTCAAATTTTGACATCAATTGACAAAAAATTTCAAAAACAGGAAAAACACTTCCACCTTTTGGCCAAAAGTGAGACCCAACTTCTTGCACTAACCCTAATATTATGTTGAACTTGGTCTTACAGTACCAGTAACTTGCACAATAAAAAAAGAGCGCAATTTTTTTAAATAAAATAATAAATTTTAATGAGAATTTGTATTGTGTCTAGAAGTATAAGTTCTTATAGGGCGCTTTGTGATCTATTTTAAGGAGGTCCCATGAAATAAAAGAAAATTGTACTAGCAATATCCTTTTTTAGGATTGCATATTTTAGTAGTGAAATTGAGGTGGGGCTAGAAATTGTCAAGTTATTTCCATTCATTCTTATGAGAGATGGGTTCATGTAAATCACTACTCGTGAACATGAGTTACCAAGTTTAACTTAGAAAACTACACAATTGAATCCTTACAACAATATCACAATTGCTCCACCATTGACAAAATTATTATTCCACCACTTTTAAATTAGATAATGTTTTAAATTCTTTGCATAGAAAAATTGAAAGAAAATGACATTTACTTATTAAATTCTTTATTCACAACACTCTAGATGAAACTACTAGCTTTCCTAAATTCATAACTTAAACTTTTAAGCTAGATCACACTACTAAATCTATAAGATTACCAACTTCTAAAATATTCCTAAAACATTTAAAGAGTGCTCACAATTATTTTTGTAAGAAACTTCGTGGATAAAACCTTACTCTAACCTCATGTCCTCATACGACTACTTAAGTGCAATCTATACTTAAATTTAAGCAATTGAAGTATTTCCGACATTAAAAATAAGAAGACTTACTAAAAAAATGACATATGACTCTACCAGATATTTTGCCTTTCTTTTAGTAACTCATATTTTTTACCAAATCACTTGTCCACAATTTTTTATTATGATTTCATTTAAATATTCTATTTTGACTATTTGATAAGAAATATGTAGCAAAAATTAATAATCATAAGGCCACCACCACTAATTATGGAAGCTTAACAAACCCATAAAGACCTACTATAAAATCTTTGAAAAAACCTTTAGATTATATTATTATTATTATTATTAATGTAATTATAGACTCCCGTAATCTCAAATCAGAAAGATCACTAATAAAAAAACAAAAGATCAATTCCCACATAATGTATGAGATAATGAACTTTGAAAATCAGAGTCGCCTGCAATGTGCAAATACTTTCGAGCTGACCATTTTTTCCATCAAATTGCAAATAATTTCGAGCTGACTTTTTTTCCATCAAATTGCAGATACACCGTCCAATTGACCTTTTCACGTGGAAAAAATCGATCTCGAACATATCGACAGCTTCCTATTTAAACCGTTCCAGAGCATAGTTTGAATTCGGGAAAAGTCAGAGGATTCCAAATGGGGAAACCAAGAAGCAATGCAAGGCCTCAGAAGATCCCAAAACTGAAGGGAATTCGAATGAGAAAGTGGGGAAAATGGGTATCAGAAGTGAGAATCCCCAATTCAAGAAGTAAAATTTGGCTCGGCTCATACGAAAATGCAGAACAGGCAGCCCGCGCTTATGATTTTGCTCTCTTCTGCTTAAAAGGCCCCAATGCCACCTTCAATTTCGTCAATTCTCCAACCGAAATTTCGTCCATCTGTGCACTGTTTTCTCAGCAAGAGATTCAAGCAGCCGCAGCCAATTTTGCCCTGAGAAAATCCCCGCAGGTTTCTCGTGTATCTATGGCGGAAGGAGAAGAAATGTTATGTCGCGTTTCAGAAGTCGAATCTCCATTTTCCGAAGAAATCCCTGGTGAGATTGAAATGGGTTTCTGGGAATCATTGCTTAATGGAAGTTCTTCAGATTCGGATGGTGTCGAAATGGCGAATCTGGGATTTCCTTCGCCTGTACAGCAACATGGGGGGATCATATTGGATCAAGCTGAGTGGTGGGAGTTTTGAAGAGTAATTATTCAAATATTTTGTTATCTAAGAATAAATGATTTCTACAACCTATCAAATCGAGCTAATGTTGGTTTTAGCAGTAAGATTATTTTAAAAATGTGTAAAATGATGATCACTCTTTTCCTTTACTTGAAATATTTAAGGGTATGTCTGGTGGCGCGCATGGGAATGGAGAATAGGCATGTAATATTGGAAATAGGAATGGCTATTCTAATAACAGCTATTTTTTGGAATGGGTATAAGTTCATTTTAGAGGCAAAATGGAAATACGTATTCCTATTCCCTATTCCAAGTGACGAACCAAACAGAAAATGGAAAACGTATTCCAACTTTTCTATTCCTATTCCAGCAACCAAACGGTAAGTGTTCCAATATGGTGAAGGGTCGTCCTTTGAAGGACAAACTATGTGGAAGGCTTGTATGAAAGGGAACCTCATGACTACCATTGAGTCCCAAGGAAAAGTAATAGAGGGAGACATTAATGGCAGACAAGACTCACCATTTTAATGTTTTTATATATTTAATTAAAATATTCTAATATGAATAATCTAGTTGCCTAGTTAGCCGCTTGTCCTAATTGTAAGCTATTGATATTAAAAAATGCACAATTAATCTAATTACTATCCTTTCCTCAAAGAAAATACATGAAATTAATTCATTAAATATTTTTTAGAAAAAAATTAATTAATGAATCCATTGAACAATAATTAAAACATAAAATATCCTTCTCCTTAACATTATAAATATATAAATAATTCGAAGCTAAGAATATTTTATAAAAAAAAATATCATAAAAAAAAATCTAATTAAGATGATCAAAATTGAGAAACAAAATTGATAAACTATCTAAGGAAAATGTTAGGTATTTTCATTTCATACAACAAGTCATTCATTAGCCATGATATGGTAAATGTTACCTACAATTAGCAAGACATTTGTGCACAAGTACTAGATCAATTAAATAAGTTTTTGCTTGTCAAAGCAAATTGGTAATAGGGAAATAGGGAATATATAATACATTAAAATGACCACTATTTTCCTCTTATATGCAAATGAATCTACAATATTGTCTTTACTATTGAAAAGCCAAAACAATAGTCATGAGTAGTTGAGTCGCATATAAAGACAACAAAAAAAGATCATTGAAATCTTATATACCTTTTAAGAGCTTAATATGAGTGTAATCAATTATGGTGACTATTAAAATTTTTCTCCTAATAAAGCTATGATATTTTAAAAATTTATCAAGATTAAATTAAAGCTCCATATTATAAAATTATGTAAAGATGTTTCTATTAATATTTTAGATTATATTAATGGAATCATCGATAAAATAGAAAAGTAATCTTTTCCTTTTTATTGGATTATCACTTTTTTTTATTATCATTAAAATTTAAATATTTTTAAAATAATAATACTTATTATGAATCAATTGCAATTAAAAGATTCTATCAAACATGAAGAAAAATTAATATATAGAAGGTATCATATATTTTACAAGCTACCACTTTCATGGAACATAGGGGTTTCATCTTCCTCTTAAGAAATCTTTATGACTTCCTAGAATTGATTCATTCCTACATATTGGTTAATGCTAGAGGAATTCTAATAGATCTAAAAGTAATAATCCGTTAGGATGATTGAATTATTCCATCTTCAAATAAGATTTCATGCTTACAAATGACTCTTGTAAAAATAAAATGACACTTGAACAAATGGAATTAGATGATTTCATTGATTCTACTAAAATTGTAGGAAATTTATAAGCTATAAATTCAAAATTGATTCAAGAGATTCTCAAAACTTTGTGGCTTTAAATAAATCAATTAGGTTTTTGAAGGAGACTTTGTTCAATAGTGAGGTACTCACTTTTGGCGTGTAATGTAAGGGAAATGGTGGTAACACAACATTGACCTTGACACTCTATAAATATATGTTTACTAATGCTTATGTTCAACATTTTTAGTCTAATATGCAGTCTAGGTCTCCATATTATGTCTTTCTTTGTAGTGGGTGGTTGGCCTAAAAGAAGCTCCAAGCGGCCTTCACAAGATTCATCATCTCCAACTACTCTCTTCAGAGAGAAACCTACTATATGCAATTCGATCTATGAAGTAGTTGGAGAAGTTATTGTTGAAGTTGATGAAAGATCAACCCCACAGCTCCCAAGAATCACCTACATGCAAACACCTATCACAGAAAGAGAGAAGAAAAAGCTATGGACGTTGAAATTCCCAGATCCATAGATGAGACATTCTTGATGAGAAAAAAGAGAGATTGCTATTATCGATAGTGAATTAATTTTTTTAATTGCAAAGAGAGACTGTCCTTATAAAGGATATCAAAACCCTAAAAGAGATCATCCTTGACGACCCGCTGACATGGCAATCCCATAAATGCACATCATAAAAAAATGTCACCATTGGGAAGTGAAGGGCCTATTATCTCCAATAGTCTACAACTTAACAACAATCTACCAATGAAAAAATGTGGCAAAAAAATGCCACATGGAAGCTTGTGTAGCAAGCTCAAAAAGTAACTGGACAAAAAATAGGGGCCACAAGTTACCAAATCAATGCCTAGATAAAGTGCTTTTCCTAAAAGTGTACACCCAATCATTAAAAAATATTGCTAACTAGACCAATCACATAGAGGATGATGGGGAATCGAAAGAGGAGCATTGAAAGGATGATGGCTTTCCCAAAAAACCTGGGTGCAGACACAATCTTGGCAGAAAAGTATGCAATATAGAAGGAGAGGCCGCTGTAATGCCCAAAAACTATGCAAGAAGTCCTACAAATCACTACACACCATAAAACCACCAATGATTTTGCTCCCCCAAATTGTCCACCATAATGAAGGATTTGAATCTAGTTCTTTGCCTTGCTCTGGTTTGTTTCTGGACGAGCCTGATCTTCATCACCTCATCTTTGAGATGTGGCCCCAACATCAATTCCACAATTTGATGTTCCTTGATGGGCAAAGAGAAAAATAAATAGATTAGCTCTAAAGAATGGATTTTACCTTCTTTTCAATCACATGCATCACTCCTTCCAATGCACCACAGTTAGTTCCCACATTTAACAAGCACTTGGAGATGTGTGAGAAGTTTAACAAAAAAGGAACATGTGGAAATGGCCATTGAATCTAAGACCACCAATGGGAAAAATCCACATTAGTTGATTGTGCATCTTGTTGGCTCATGAATTAACAACTTTTGAATAACCTAGTGATAAGAACATTTGTACACCTAGGGGCAACTAATTCCCATCCTCAATGCACCTATTTAGACACTAGGGCCAACTATAAGGCTATTTAACTCTCTTTATTGTTTAGGTTTTGCAAGACCTAGGTAGGTGGACCTTATATTCTTTATATGGTACCGGTGTAAAGGCATATAATTAAATCTAGATAATAGATGAAACCTCTAAATCTTCTGTGTATGCAAACATTCATGGACATGAAATAGCTAATAATAGGACACATGAACCTAATAAACCAAGTGAGGGTAACTCTTTCAAATCTTAAACAAAAAGGGAAAAGATATTCAATTAATGATTGAATTAGCATAACCCATGTATGCAACAACAAGAACATGTAACCTCTAAGATGATCAATCCCTGATCCACTGGGCATTAGCTAAGTCTTAAACACATAAATGGATACCTAAATATACTTGTATATCCAGACATCAGATCTATCTATCCACCTTGCAAATAGACATCTATTTTCAAAAGAAATTTGTACTTATCAAATCCTCCTATGATCCCTACAATTTTTTCAATGGCATATCAAGTAAATTACTTAGGTGCTTGACCCAACAACAAGACACACATTGGCATACAACTTCGATAATAAGATGCAACTAGACAATATGCATTTTGGGCATATATTAATAGAAAACTACAAACCCATAAGCAAGGAGACAAATTTTAGAATGACACTTCAAATAAAGCTTTGTATTATTTTATTGAAATCGATACATCATGTGTAAGCAAAAAACCTAGAAAAAATACAATGAATGACTATACAAGTTTAAATGCTTCAGAAGAAATAGAACTGTTGTTGTTCATAACAAAAGAATACTAAATATGGTATCACAATAACTGGGAAAATTATCCAAAATTGGAACCCTATGGTCTCATAGTGAAAGCTAGAACCCTTACAATGAGTAGAGAAGAAGAATATATAGACAAGAAGAGAAAAAGTCTTTGGAATCTGATTTTACCATATGTCCTATTGAATCTCCCCATCTTGTTGTCATTGAAACTGATCTTCTCCATCTACTAGCAATCAAAATTCATTAATACTATTACAGAAATCTAAAATATCTATTTTAAAGAAAAATGAGGAAAGACATCCTCTAAAGGAGAATCTGATATACATTCAAAATATTTAGGAGCTTGAAATCTAATTGTGTTTGTCCTCATCTATCTTCTCCGTGAAACTTCAACTATATTTGCCCACAAAACCTTATCTCTTAAAAATGCTCATTTAACGTTTAATTCTTCCTTTCGAGTGGTCAGTGAATCAAATATATCCAAATATCACCCAAATATCTTATTCAGTCAGAAAACATCAAATTTGGATTTGCACTGAGGATGTCCTAGAATCATAAAACCACTTGCTGCTTCTTCTAGTGAAGACCTATGAAATATTTGACTTCAGAAATGAAGAGTTCAAGCTCTCCCTATTCTGGTGGTATATTACACTATATACCTCTAATGAAAATGGTGCCTCTAAGGTGCATTTGGAAAACTAGGCCTCGGGCCATGAAAAGAGAAAATAAATGGAAAAATTTAAATGACTATATAGTTTTAACTATATAACATCATTAAATTTATTTAAATCCTCAACTTGTCCATTTATATAGCTTCCCCTCCCAGTGGACACCAAGTGTCATCATTCTATTGGTCTCCCGACCTTACGAGAATACCATCTTCAATATTTTCTTCATATCCTAACATCTTAGCACTAGTATTTGACTTATACGACCATTTGATCCCATCTCTAATTGTAGCATCTTAAGGCTTAGAATTCACTCTTATGATCTCCCAATGGTCGTAACTTTGTAGCTCTAATATTTGAGGCCCCTGACCTTATGCCATGTCTTAATATCTTAGCCTCTTTTTATCTCCCCTCTAACCTTATGATAGCCTCCTACAATGATGCCATGTGTAACCCTTTGTTTGGGTGGTGAAAACTATGTTGACTTTGCCATTCAATTGGTTGTGTGGGCCCCTCCAAGTGAGCAATGTATTCCATAAGCCTTGCATCCCTTAAGACACTAATCAACATGTGCCTTGGGAAATTTAAACATCCTTTTCAACCATTACATCCCTAATGTAGGATTAAAAAACTCTCACCTCTTCCCTTCTCCCTTCATGTTGTGTTATGGATGCTCTGGTGCTCTTGCCAGGGGGCTCCCTACACGATTCTTATGTGACTGTACTCTCCATTACCCATGCCACATTCCTTGTGAGGCTTCTCCTTTCACCATGGAGCTTCTTTTTGGTTTCTTCTTAATGTGGGATTACTGCTTGTACAACATGAATGTTCCCTCCTTCTTGCATGGAGGTGTTTTGCTTGTTCAATGTTGTGGGCTTCCTTTTAACCATAGCCTCCTGACTTGCATGGGTAGATCTTCCTCAACGTGGGGGGGAGGGGGGTTGTTCACATGTCATACCTACTCTTGCACCCCTCCAAATTGGCCTATGGGATGCTCCATCTCCTTCCAACATCTTGGAGCTCCCTACAGGTGCCTTTATCATAGATGGAGTTAATCCTTCTCTGGCTCATCAACAATGGACTGCCCTATTTCCCTTTTGGTGTTCTACTCCTGCCTACCATGGACATTGTTCTTCTCAGCTGTGGATGCTATGTTCCTTGCCTTAGTTGTGGATGTTATAGCGCTCCTCCCTTTGTGAAAAAAAGCCATTTATGTACATAGCTCCCTACCAAGGACTTCCCTGTTGAATGTTTTTTCCAAGTGTGGGGTGCTCTGTCTTTACCATGGTCATCCTATTTTGTGCCATGGAGGCCAATCATCTCCTTTGCAATCCTTTTCCTTTGCTATTGTAGGTATAGGGAATGAATCAACTACAAGGGATTGAAATTCAATGGATGTGATCATGATCAATAGATTCTTGATCCATAATGGTTCACTTGTACAACTACACACACACACACACTCCAGAACAATGGGATCCTAATTTATTCTTGTGGAAAACAAAACTCTTACATATAGCACTCAATAATGCACATAAAACCTACCAATACTTACTCATGCTTGATCTTAATTTTTCATTTTACACAACTTTGAGTCTCCCAAACTCATTTCCATTTCAAATCAAGACAATATCAACTTGATCACCATGTTTTGACTTTAGGAATTTGTCACTTTCAAAACTAATTTTAATGTTAATCCCTAAAAATCAACATTGCCTATTTCAAGTCAATTCAAGTAGAGTCCTTGTTACATCCCTCTGTGATACAGAAATTACCTCTTTCACACTATCCTAGGTGACATAAATTATGATCATCAATAATCCAAATGATTATGATTAATTGAATATCTCTACCCTTTCTTAAATCATATTTGACTTCATGATGTCATTTCAATTTCTTGAGGTCAATTGGATCCCTAAGTGGGTTCAACTATTTTTTTTTTGTTTTCAAACAATTGACATCTCAAATTGATTGAATGAACATCTAACATTGATTGAAAAAAAATTCAAGCACTGAAAATTTACTTTTTAAAACTCATTTTACCACTTATCTGCAAACTGTAATTTTTTGATAGGAAGCCTACAAGTCAGAGTTAAAAACTAACATAAAAAAATAATAGGGCTTTGAAAGCTCACATATTGATACTTTGTTCCTCATTCTTGTACCCTATCAGATCTTGCCTCATGATGCCTCGAGAATCAAAAGATATTGATCATCAAAGATGCCCTCCTAAAACTGTCTGCAAAACTATGTTAGAAATTGGAAAGTGTGTTTGATTTTGGCTTTGAAAACAAGGCAAACAAATAATTGAGGGCTTGAAAACTAGGGAAATAGTTCATTTCCATGAGGAGAAATAGATCTATGGTTTTGGCTCATGACAAATAACAAGATGCATTTGGTGAGCATTCAAAGTTAGGTACTCAAAATTGCAGAATTGGAAACATCAGTAGAACAATGGTTTTCACAAATGGAATGGACTTGGGAAAGTGCATAGATGAATTGGTCAAGACTTTAAAAATGACAAATGTTAGAGTTTTAGGTGACTTTACAACACCCCGAGGATCAAATGAAAGACCAAGATAACTTCTACAAGATATTGGTAAGACAATTGCATGAAGATGCAAGAATTCTATTATTGATAATGGACTTGATTGACATCCAATGGATTGATTTGAAATGTACATAATAGACCTCCTTATATAGGAGAGGCAAAAAGAGAAAATGATAAGGAGAAGATAATCTATCACCCATACAAGGTGGAATCACATGTCCACCAAAGGTGGATCATACTCCATTATGCAATGAAGTATGTGTGATGATGAGGATGATGATATGATAAGTACACTAAAGGTAGAATGAGATAACAACTATGACCACCTAGAGTAGAATTCTCCTACACCATGTGTTTAATTGAGGTGCAAACTCCCAAGTGTCTCAATCACAAACTACTATGTAATGCATTATCCTAAGTAAGCTTAAGTGTAATTGGTGAATATTTAATTACACCAACACCCCCCCTTAAGTGCAACTTAGGGGAATGCACTTAAACCCACAATGCAAGATGGGTCCTAGCTACTATGCCATTTTAGTTACCCATGTACAATATGCAAAGAAATAGATGAAATGTAATCTCTCATAAAGTGGAGAAAGAGAGAAAACCTCATGGGAAAAACCCTCCTCCAAAAAGAGAAATGAAAACAAGATACATGGATGGATGGAGTACTCAAGACCCCCCAAAAATTGCATACATCATGTATATACAAAGAATGATCCCCACATAGGAAGGAAATAAGAAGACATGATATCCCCCCATAATAAAGAAGCTCCAATGTATATGAAGAGTACCTACAAGCAAAATATAACCCAATGCTTACAAGAAACATGTCTCTCCTTAGGAAGAGATAAATACATCAAAAGATGAAGAAACCATTCCATGTAAAAAGTGAGGAAGGAGGAAGAAGGTCTCCATGTATGCATCTCTGAAGACTAAATAGGTGTCTCCAAGCTCAAAGATTCTGTCACACCATCAAGCTGACCTATGAGATGTGAAAAATCAAGAGAACATGAAGAGTTGGGTTGAAGAGAAACCTCCTCAGATGTATTAACCAAATCTATATTATGAGACTCATCTGAAAGAGCATCTAGGAATTCATCCCACACTGCAAGATCTGAAGCATAATGATCATCCTACGAAATAGTAGAACTCATGTTTGAAGAAGCAAGAGGTGGACGAGTAGGAAGTTCAACACTTATCTCACGAACAAAATGATTCAAGTGTCCAATGTTCTCCTCACATGAACTATTCACCCTTGATAAAGGGTTAGGTACATCTTGAATATCATCATCATTATCAACGAAATGTGCAAAATAATACAAGCATGATGTATGATAAACAACTCCCATAGCTATGACATCTCTAGTCTCTATGTCCCTAATATAGACATAATTAGGAGTGAACTCAAAAATTTTACCTTGTGCCCCATGAGTAATTTGGTAAATGGAAAAGATATTAGTGGTCAAGGATGGTACATAAAGAACATCATTAAATGTACCCTATCCCATAGGAATAGAACCTTTCCCACAAACCTTCATGTATGTATTATTACCAATCAATATAGGTGGAGAATTACAAGGCTCAATAGAAGAAAACATATCCATAGAAGATGCCATATAATGTGATGCACCAACAAGCTCCAATCTTGACCTACAATAGAAGGTCACCAAATATGACTCCCAAAATCTCCTCCAAATTGTGATGTCCAAATTGCAAAATGTTGCACCAATAATGAGTAAATCCAAGATTACACTTCTTGAGAAGAAGTCTTCACACTATGAGAGCTTTGATACCATGTTAGAGTTTTAGGTGACTGTACAACACCCCCAGGATCAAATGAAAGACCAAGATAACTTCCACAAGAGATTGGCAAGACAATTGAATGAAGATGCAAGAATGCTATTATTGATAATGGATTTGATTGAAATCCAATGGATTGAATTGAAATGTACATAATAGGCCTCCTTATATAGGAGAGGTGATAAGAGACAATGATAAGGAGAAGATAAGCTATCACCCATACAAGGTGGAATCACATGTCCACCAAAGGTGGATCATCCTCCATTATGCAATGAAGTATGTATGATGATGAGGATGATAATATGATAAGTACACTAAAGGTGGAATGAGATAACAACTATGACCACCTAGAGTGGATTTCTCCTACATCATGTGTTTAATTGAGGTGCAAACTCCCAAATGTCTCAATCACAAACTACTATGCAATGCATTATCCTTATAAGAATTTGTCTTAGGGGAAAATTCACCCAAGAACTAAGAACTCAAACACAAGCACAACCGTAGACCAAAAATGGCTATGATCAATTAATCAGAGTATGTCCTAATACATTGTTCTGTTTAATATATCCAAACACACTAGGAGTGTCTGTATATAAAGGCCTCTAAGGAAGCACCTAGAATGTCTCTAGAAAGAACCAAGAGATAAGATAAGAATCATGACAACTAAGCACATGCCTTATCCATAATTCTAGATGAGTGGATAAGAATGACAAGGTTGTAGACACCGTGTGCTTAATTAGTGTGCTAACTCCTGTGTTGTAGACACCATGTGCATAAAAGAGGTATGAACTCCTATGTTGTCAACATAACAACTTACAATTTGAGTATGCATACTGCTTGGTGGCTAATAAATAAATAATAATAAACATGCATTAACCTAAGTAAACTTAAGTAAATGTAAATAGTGAATAATTATTTACACCAACACCCCTCTTAAGTGAAACTTAGGGGAATGCACTTAAGCTAGCAAGAACTAGGATGAAATGCATAATGGGTCCTAGCTACTAGGCCATGTTAGGTACCCATGTACATAATGAAGATGCAAATCTCTCATAAAGCAGGGAAAGAGGGAAAACCTCATGGGAAAAACCCTACCCCAAAAAGAGAGATGAAAAGGGATGCATGGATGGATGGAGTAATCAAGACCCCCCCATTATGATATACATCGAGTATATACAAGAGAAAAATGGAGAAGGACAAAACCCCCTAAGAGGAAAAAGTCCCCCCAAAAAGGAAAGGAGGCAAGGTAGTCCCCCCCTAAAGGTAGTGTGTCGATCAGTGAGAAATGCTCCAACGTAGAAGCTAATCCATTAGTTTTGAATGACGTTCCTCCTCTTTGGAAGAAACAAATGCAAGGGTAAAAAGGAGATGTGTCCCCTGTATGGAGAAGGAATCTCTAAGATGAATGATGTCTCTAAAACTTGCTCAAGTGTCCCTGTGTCGATGCTGATGATGGCTTCCTTGAAAATTGTTGAGAGGAAGTGCAGATCGAACAAGGAGTGATGTAGAACCTCTTTCAAAAAACCAACAGTCTTCTCTAATGTCAAAGAGACCTCCTACAAATGTTGTACATAAGTATCCACAATCACATCAACTTGTAAAGATTGATCATATAGAGAATGGACATGAGGGTTAGAGTGGGCCCTCCCAACAATTGTAGAAGGATCGTCCTCAACAAAGAGAAGCAGTAGATCATCAAAGAAGTCCTTCAATTTTTTTGTGTGTGACTCCAAGAACAAACCTGAAATGTCAGTCAAGAAGTCATCACTTGAGGTTGGAAGACCATGTGTACCCTACTGTGCCAAAGTACATGAATCTATCACTCTGGCAATGGATGAAGTATTCACCTCAAAGAGAAGATGAATATCATCAAGGATGTCTCCCACATCTTCAATGTGAGACTCCATGAATAGGCCTACAAGGGTAGAAAGGAAGTCATTGCATGAAGGTAGATTATGAAGACATAAAGAGTCCTACTACACTAAATTTGAAGAATCTATGGCTGAAACAAGATCAGTAGGAGCAACAAGAGCTAGAGGTGTGATCTCATCTGAAGAGGAGTCAGCTGGAGCTAGATATATGAGATCTTTTGGGAATGGAGGAATGTTTGGATCTTCATATGTCTCCCAAAGATACATCCAAAAAATAAATGGATCAAATGACTTAATGTTAGACATTGTATCCAGAATGTCATCATCCATAAATAGAAAGAGAGTATGCTAAATGATGTCAATCTGGTCAATATCATATTGAAGGTCTCTTGCATATGACAATGCATTGTGCCGACTAAGGAATATGATAACAAGTTGACTCCATTCCTGATAGTTGTCTAAGGTCAAGTAAATCAAATCTTCCTCTTCCATGAGGGACTAATAAATGTAACCCCCAAAGATGCAAAATAAATCAAAGAACCCCCCCTAATGTATGATTGAGGCACTTGGTAGCCACTTGCCAATTTAGGGCCTATTTCTAAAAGTAGTATTTCTATCTATAAAACCTATAATATGATTGCATATATAGAAAGTAGGAAAAAAAATGCACTTTTTAAAAAAATGGAACCTAATTTGGAGTCCAGATGAGCTCGTACTAAGCATTTTCAGTGGCAAAAATTGAGATTTGTGAGTTGCAGAAAAATCTAGGAACAAAGATCTCAAACCACCTACACCAATGTATAAATCATGAAATCTTACCCCAATACAAAAACAAAAAATGCTTGCAAAAAGGAGTTCGTATGAGGGAGATATCACTGTTTGAAAATCATTGCTGCTATTATTTGTTCTGAATAGCCGTCGTGCCTCCAAAAAGAAAATCACTCTATATTTTGCCTTAGATGTCCGATTTGGATTAAACAAAATCCGATCTAGGGTTTTTGGACCCTCTAAATGTGTTTCAAATATCTGATTTGCATCAACACGCTTCAATCTTCATCTGCAAAAAATCTCTCTAATGGCTCGATGCCCAAAAATATTTCAAAAAATAATGCAGATCTAAAAAAATAGCAAAGATGCAGATGAAAAATAAATACAGATTTGAAAATTAAATGTACAGATCTGAAATGATCGTACCAATTCTGTAAATAGGTCCTTCGGGTGCTAGTTTGCAAAGAATTTTCCTCACAATCAACTTTGGCCTAGGGTAGGCAACTATATAGCTGATTTTCACCGAATTAGCATTTTGGATGCAATGGTGAGGTCAAATCTGGCTCTAGACGCTCCCAATTTTTGCAGTACTCTAGATTTGAGCTGAGGTGCTAAAGCAACAATGGTCTCAAATGGCTATGTGAAGAGAAATTTTCCAAGAGCTTCGATACCATGTAAGAATTTGCCTTAGGGAAAAATTCACCTAAGAACTAAGAACTCAAACACAAGCACAACTGTAGACCAAAAATGGATATGATCAATTAATCAGAGTATGTCCTAATACATTGCTCTGTTTAGTATATCCAAGCACACTAGGAGTGCCTGTAATAAAGGCCTCTCAAGAAGCACCTAAAATGTCTCTAGAAAGAACCAAGAGATAAGATAAGCATCATGAGAACTAAGCACATGCCTTATCCATCATTCTAGATGAGTGGATAAGAATGAAAAGGTTGTAAACACCATGTGCTTAATTAGTGTGCTAACTCCTGTGTTGTAGACACCATGTGCATAAAAGAGGTGCAAACTCCTATGTTGTCAACATGACAACTCACAAGAGTATGCATACTCCTAGGTGGCTAATAAATATGCATTAACCTAAGTAAACTTAAGTATAAATAGTGAATAATTATTTACACCAACAATCCTAAGTAAGCTTAAGTAAGTATAATTAGTAAATATTTAATTACACCAACAACACACTTGAAGTATTTTTGGAGTAAAAAAAATGGTACAAGCCATTTGATCTCATCTATTATGGATTCATAGTTGTAATGTCTTGAATAGGGATATTGATCAATCTAAATTTCTTGACACCACTAAAAAGTTATAAATTGCATCTAAAATTGCATTTGAAAATTGAACAAATGGATTATTCATAAGTTCAAATCTAGAACATAGCGAGTGACCTCTAGAATACAATGCAAAGGGAAATTTCTTAGTATGGTCAACTAGGTCAAAGTTATAATTGGTCAAATAGGGCTTTCAAGAATTCAGGGTATTTTGCATCAACATGACAAAGATAAGTAACCAACTTTGAGGGATTCAAAACATATCAAAATGAATAGAAAATTGAAACATAGGTTCAATGATATGCATACTAAACAATCCCAAAGTAGCAAGTCATGAAACACCACCAGGTACAAGATATTCAAATACAAACTAGGCTTCTTGTTGATGTTTGACACTTGGGAAAAAATGCAAAAATTGAACATTGCTCAATATTGAACTTCACACAATGACTTGGAATGAAAATTTATCATCATAGGATGCATGGATATGCAAAATGTAAGGTTTTAGAAACATAAAACACTTCTTAGGCCTTAAAATAATAGTCAGGTACATAAGCATGAAAATGCGCTTATAGGGCTCAAAATGACTCAAAAATTTGGAATGGTACTCAAAATATGAATACAATTTTGAGTCCTATCACATCCTTAATCAAATCTACTTGGTGGTGAGGCCCACTACATATCCCCCCAATCAATAATAACTCTATTAGCCAAAACAAAAGGTAAGAGCCACAAGTACATAAAGATGGTGGGGATTCCAAAGATGAGGTGTTAATGCAAACTTGACTGAAAAATAGGCGTGATTGAAGAAGAGACCGCTATGATGGCCAAAATGAGGTGTATGGGTTCCTTTCCAGACAAGGTGGTGGGAGAGGCCCAAGGCTAGTGGAGTGTTGTTTCCAAAACCCAAATGCATCTAATAAACTAACCAAGTCCCAAATATTACTGAAACCGCCAAGAACTTTGTCAAAACCACTGGAATGAGTATGGTCAAAACTGGTGACCAAACAAAAAATTGGAGAGTCACTATTTCTCCAATGAAAAAATGCAAATAGTTGGTGCTAAGAAAATTCACAACACCCAAAAAAGGATGCACTTCTCCCAATCACATGTGCTTTTTCCAATAATAGTTGCTTCAATTTACATGCCCAAGTCAAAATGACCTGGGTGCAAAAAGAATTGCCTCATATTTCAACAACTTCCAAATTGGATGTATTTTATATGAAACTAGGGGTTTTTGAGTTCTTTGAGTTCAACAGTGGTGTTCGGTTTTTTTTTAAAGTGCCTCAAAAATTAGTGAGCCCCTAGATCCAATAAAAAAAATGTCAAAAGCTTAGATCTAAAAAATGATGCTAAATCATTCAAGAATAGAACAAGGGCATGAAGATCTGGAGCTCTGATACCATGTTGAAGTTGATGAAAGATCAACCCCACAGCTCCCAAGAATCACCTACATGTAAACACTTGTAATAGAAAGAGAGAAGAAAAAGCTATGGAGGCCGAAATTCCCAGATCCATAGATGAGACATTCTTGATGAGAAAAAAGAGAGATTTCTATTATCAAAAGTGAATTGGTTTTTTTTTTATTACAAAGAGAGATCATCCTTATAAAGGAGATCAAACCCTAAAAAGGTCTAACCTAGGTTGCATAATAATAATTAATAAAAGATTACATTATTATATGCTTGAAGTTTAGCTTAAGAAAACTAGAGTTAATTAGAAAATATATAATTACTCTAATAGTTATGCAGTTGGAGATGGATGGTGTAAGAAAAATATGATATCCCAAATAATAAAACATTAAGGTGTCATGGGAGTTATTAAGTAGAAAATATTCTTGAATTGGGTCCTTCAACTCTTTACAACAATGCCTTATGACTTGGAAACTCTAATTTTATTAGTCCTTTCCAAATCTATACAATTTATTAATCGCAAACACTCTATAGAAGTTGACATGTCAAGACAAAGTAAGAAGAAAATAAACACCTTTGTTATCAAGTATATAAAAATGATTGCTAACTAATTCCACATAGTAAGTTACCTTTAGCATATAGACAAATTTTAATCACGATTTCACTTAGACCATGTTGGGTATTGGTCATCATGCATTGCAATCATTGTTAACTACCCTAGCTAAGCTCAATCTCCACTAAACCATATATATCAAATTGATAAGTTTCATTTATCCATAAATCGCAACACAGTGATAGGGGCAGATATAAAGATAGGGAGTTGTGGATCGAGATAGAGACAATGATAGATTGCAAAATAAAATAAAATAAAGAGTGAAAGAGGAAGAAACAAAAATAATGATAGATTGCAAGTCCAATATGATTCTTTGAAATTGGGCAACACCTCCTCTTCCTCTTCCTATCCCAACCATCTTGTGGCTCTGATACCAAACGATGTAGTAAACCGATCTCAATTCACAAAAAACTTAACAACTCATGACAAAACTCAATATAGAATCAAACTCTGAATTGTTCATTACTGAAACTTGCCTCTACATGGATCTCTAACTCCATTAAATAACAACTGACTCTCAAAAGATAAAACATGAAATTTCCAAATTTGGCAAATTTTGACAACTGGAAAAATATGCCATTTTTGGTAGCTTCAAAAAACCCTCTAAAAGCAAATGTGAAGTTTCTTATATCTACCCTTTAAATCAAAAAGGCAAATTGCCAACTAATCTCTGAAATTTAGAAGTTATTACAAAGTAGAAAAAACAAAATAAAACACCTAAGATATTTTAAAACTAAAATTCGGAGGTCAAGATAGAATTTCTGGGTCTCAAAAAAAAAATCAAAATGACCCCAATAGAGCTTGCTGAGTTGGAATCCACATCAACTATAGCTTTTGAAAAAAAAAACCCAAAAAAATCTAAGAAAACCTAGATCCGAGTCAAAATTTATGACTCTTTGAACTCCCTGCATCAATTAAAGTTTTTAGTTAGGAAATTCATAAATTAGCCTATTTTTTAGGGTTAAGAAGTGAGGATTGTGTTGTAAAAATTTAAAGTTAGAAAATTAATATTCATGCTTAGGTTTAGTGATAACTTTTGGGTTAAAATGATATAACTTTATGTTTAAAGGTTTATGTTTCTAGGTTAACTTATATTTTATGGAACTTACATGGTTATTCTATCAACCTATCTTCATTCTAGGGCAAATATATAACATAAGTTTGACTTTACATTTAAAGGTTTATGTTTCTAGGTTAACTTATATTTTATGGAACTTACATGGTTATTCTATCAACCTGTCTTCATTCTAGGGTAAATATATAACATGAGTTTGAATTAGAGTTAAGATTAGGATTAAATTTACATGAGGGTTACCATTGTGTTACATGACATTTCTAGGGTTAGGATTGCATGATTATATTTATTTAAATTAGATTAGGTTAATCTAGTCAAGGTTTGATTAGAGTTTCAAGATTAGGGTGAGGAGGTCAAGGTGAAGTTTATAAATTAGGGTTCATGTGTGTGTGTGTGTGTGAGACAAGTAACCATTGTCCAACTAATTTTAAAGGGTTAATTCATTGAAATTAAATGATTGGAGGTAACTTGGTGAAGATTTAAACACACACACATGTATATATATGTACACATACATGCATGCATGTATATATTTCATGTACATATATGCATATATATTGAATGTATATATATGCTACATATGTACATGATATATACACACACACATGACATATACGCATCATGTATGCATATATATTGAATGCATATATGCACACACACACACACACACACACACACACACACACACACACACACACACATATATATATGCATATATTTCATGTATATATGTGTATTCATATATACATGAAATATATATCATGTATGCATATATATGCATTATGTACATATATACAAAAAATATATAAAAATTGAAGCAAAAAAACATATAAAATGTAACTAAAACCATTATATATATATATATATATATATATATATATATATATATATATATATATATATATATATATATATATATATATATAACCAAAACCATACCTTTTTTGAAGATCAAATTTCGGATGCCCTTTCTCTGAACTCACTTCTGATCGAAACTCGCTATAGTGGATGAAAACAATAGAGTGGGATCCTAAATGGGCTTTTCGCTTTTAATAATTTTGATTGAAACTATACTAAATAGTTTTGATCAAAACTATACTACCTAACCACAAGTTTATTAAACCCGTGATCAGGTTATTAGTTTTGATCAAAACTATGTTATAAGTTTCAATCAAAACTTATAATATAGTTTTGATCCAAACTAAAAAGAGCTAATAGTTTCTATCAAAACTATGTTTTTTTTTTTTTTTTTGTTTCGATAGAACTAATAAGTTTCTATTGAAACTTTGAAGTAAAATTTTTGTGGTCTTGCAATTTTGGAGGATTTGCTTCCTCCGAAAAAGTGTAACCCACTGTTGTGGGTTCACCTTGCTTCAAGTTTTGTTTGACACTATTTAGAAATTTAGAAACACATATCTATAACAAATGCCAAAATACCCACACAAGGTCTGTAGAAACCCCTGATTAGTAGCATCTATGCTGCTGAATTTGTGTTAGGCCACCATCATCTCTACTCAAAAGATAATTCCTCTATCCAAAAATAAGCCTAAAAGACAACTACCCAAATTTTCTAGAATCCTCACAAGCAACATTTATGTTCTACTGAAAATAGGTATGTATGTCCATGAAACTAGCAAAAACAACCTTAAAAACATATCTACCCAAATCTTCCAACTGCCACTAGACCACTATCATATACACTAAAAAACTGTCACTTCATATGCAAATATAGTTTTTTAGATTTCCATCATTTCCAATTGGCTAATAATAGTGAGGTATCTGAATCACTAAACTCTTTACTTGGTGTATGTAGGGTAAATTATCTTGAATTATTGTGACAATGGAAAAAAGTTCATTTGTTTTATTTCTTACATTTTCATTTTTTCTATTTCTTATTCGAGCTCAATTGCCCTTTTTTCAGATCATGAAATGACTCCACCTCTGCATCCATGGGTAGTATAACCCACAAATCTCTTTTTATCTATTCAAAATTCTTCTTAGTAACAATCAAGATGGTCTTGCATCATGAAACAAACCTACCTCTGCATTCATTGGTAGTACTCTCATTCGAGCTATTCAAAATTATTTTTAATGGAAACCAACATTGTTAGAAACTCTCTTCTTCCATAATATTTTGAGATATCTTTATACGAAACTAATGCAGATATACCTTGTTCTCAAGTCCTAGTTCATTAGTAGAT
Source organism: Cupressus sempervirens (assembly GCA_028749045.1). Taxonomy (NCBI): domain Eukaryota; kingdom Viridiplantae; phylum Streptophyta; class Pinopsida; order Cupressales; family Cupressaceae; genus Cupressus; species Cupressus sempervirens. Next base: position 280,131,352 of record CM053784.1, read on the forward strand.
AGTTTGAAGCAAAGTAGTAAAAAATGTCACAATTTGTTCTCTGCCATTTGGGTAAATTTGAACCAATCATGCATGCATCTTCAAGATCTTTGTAAGACCACCATCTTTAGCATAACAAATTTTTAAAGTATTAGGCCTATTCAACCAATAACTATGATCACAAGAAGTTACCTACCTTCCTCTATTTGACAAGTTTCAAGATTATAATTTAAAGATTAATATTCATGTTAGAAAATTGATTTTTGTTTCAGATTTCACTGTCTTCATCTTTGGTACTAATTTGTATCTAAGTCATTGATGGATCTTGCTAATGATCCAAGGATTCATGGTATCATTGGTAGGAGGACTAGAATCATGCTTTGTCTTGTATTTGTTGTTGTTGCACAAGAAGCTATAAGAGAGAGGCGTAAGCACATAAGAGATGAAATCCCATTTTATAAGAGTATTATTCATTCAAATGAGACTAATTGCCATGGATAGTTTCATATGACTAGAAAAACCTTCTTTCATCTATCCACTATCCTTAGGTAGAAAGGAATCATTGGAGATTCTTGCAACATTACTTTAGAAGAAGAACTAGTGATGTTCCTCCACACACTTGGGCACAATTTGAGGAATCATAAGATTGCTCATAATTTCACCCACTCAGGATTAATAATTAGTAGATACTTCCACAAAGTCTTGATGGCTATCTTAGTGCTCCATGCTGACTATATGTTGCTCGTTGAGCCCAACACTCCTTAAATTCTTGGGGAGGGTCATTTTGATCCCTACTTCAAGGTACCTCTCCTATTGCCATATATTTGTTATGTTGATTATTACTTATAATAATAAGTTTTTGAATGCAAATTCATGTTTTGTAGGATTGTATAGGAGTAATAGATATGACCCATATGCCAATTACTATTGATGTCAACAACCAAGCTAAATATTGTGATAGAAAAGGCAACATATCACAAAATGTTATGGGTGTTTGTTCCTCTGATTATAAGTTCCAATACATTCTTGCTAGTTGGGAAGGGTCTGCAAAAAATAGTCATGTTCTTGCTTTTACTTTGTCTAGATCAAATCCACTAGTAGTTCCCCTTCATTATGTGCACTCAACTTGTTAATGTTTAGTTCCTTTGATTTTATGAGAGACATGTCAAGGTTATATCAATATACTTTTTTTTACAATTGTGTAGGTAAATTTAATTTGGTTGATGCAGGATATCAAAATGCACCTAGATTTCTTGCCCTTATCGATGTACATGCTACCATCTAAAGGAGTTTTGTAGAGAAAATCCAATTAACTCTCCATGAGAACTATTTAATCACTAACACTCCTCACTTCAAAATAAAATAGATCATACATTTGGCATTTTGAAGCAACGTTTTCCTATCTTGATAAAGACTAAGATTATCTTAGCATGTGGCATCTTACACAACTTCATTATGATAGAGGACGCCTTTCCTTGTGAAGTTGAAAGTGAAGAGGATGAACATGATGGGATAAATGTACCCATATTTAAGATATATGGGATGATTTAGTGAGATAGAGATGATTGGGGAAACTTTCGAGATGAAATAGCTTGGAGGATGTGGGAAGACTATAGAGTGTAGGCTTAGTTGTAGTCAAAACATTACATTTTATTGTAGTATATATATTGGTATATATATATATATATATATATATATATACATACACACACACACACACACACACACACACACACACACACACACACACACACACACACACACACACACTTGTGTGGTATTTTAAATGAATAAATTATATGTGGCATTTTCATCATCATTATAATGGGGCTATAAGTATATTGATTAGTGTGAGTTTGTATGATATTTGTTTCTTTGATTTGTATTTCAATGCATATGTTGAGTTTTTGGATACATAATGTGGTTGTATGTATATTGATTGGTGTGAGTTTGTATTCAATATTTATTTATTTGACCATTTTCAATGCATATTGTGGTCACAAAACATCTTATGTAGTATTTTAAATCCGATTTTTGATTATACTTTTAGCACACATTTTTTTCATATTTGATGTACTCTATGTTTAATTTCTAGATACATAATGTGGTTGTAAGTAATTGACTAGTGTGAGTTTATGATATTTGTTTATTTGATTTGTATTTCAATGCATATGATGTTGTCTTGTGGCTGATGTCTTCAATGATATTTAGTTTCCATATTTTATGCAATGTATGTTAAATTTTTGGGTACATAATGTGGTTGTATGCATATTGATTGGTGCGAGTTTGTATTATATTTATTTAATTGACCATCTTCAATGCATACTATGGCCTCAAAACTTCTTATGTAGTCTTTTAAATTTGATTCTTGTTTATACTTTTAGCACACATATTTTTCGTATTTGATGTACTATAAGTTTAATTTCTAGATACATAATGTGGCTATAAGTAATTGACTAGTGTGAGTTTGTATGATATTTGTTTATTTGATTTGTATTTTAATGCATACACTATTGTCTTGTGATGGGTGTCATCAATGATATTTAATTTTCATATTTGATGCAAACTATGTTGAATTTTTGGATACATAATGTGGCTATATGTATATTGGTTGGTGTGAGTTTGTATTATATTGATTTATTTGACCATCTTCAATGCATATTGTGGTCTCAAAACTTGTTATGTAGTCTTTTAAATCTAATGCATATATTTGATCTCTAATTGTACTTTAACAGGTCTGATTATAGTTACTTATACTTTCATTTTTCCATTCACATTATTAAGGTCTAATATTATATGGTCGATTATTTTTTACCCCTTTTTGTTTTGTTCATTAGCATGGCTCAAGAAATGCAAGTCACCAATGCACCTTCTATGAATAGGGTGGTATAGACTAGGGATATGGAGCACAAATTCCTTGAGTTGCTTCAAGAGAAAATACAACTTGGTCGAAAAGGTGAAGGTGGTTTCAAAAAGGAAGCTTGGACTGCCATTGAAAGGTGGTTCAATGATGAGCTTCAAAGCAAAATCTAACCAAGGATAATTTGAAGATTAAATTGAAAACATGGAAAGTGGGATTTAGAGTAATGAAAGATTTAAGAAATACAAGTGGCTTTTCTTGGAATGAAGGTACATAGTGCATGGATGTTGAAGACAATGTTTTTTTGTAATGAGTTGTTGAAGGTAAAATGGTATTTAATATTCGTTTTGGGTTTAAGTATAAATTTATATTTGTAAATTTAGTATTGAAAGACAACTAACCATTTCAATTGTTTCCCAATTTGTAGAGGAAAGAATTCAAAAATGCAAAAGTGTATAAATGGCAGCCATTCCAATACTATAATGAGTTAGCCTTCGTTGTGAGAAATGGCATGATAGAAGGTACTATAGTTGCCATGGCTTAGGAGATGGAGGAAGGGAACATTATGGATGAGGCCATCATCAATCCAACCAATCAAGTTCAAGTCTAGTAGTTAAATAATATCACCATCTTCATCAAGGAAGGGAAAGAGAAAGAAGGTGAGCATGGCTAGTTCGATGGAAACCATTTTTGAAGCCATGAATAGGATCCATGAGGGCATGTTAAAGCCTTACATTGTCAAATTGGATGAAGAGGATTATGAATCTGTTGGAGAGAAAATATATGATGCCCTCAAAGGCATTCCTAGAATTAATGAAGATTAAATGATAAAGGCATAAGATAGTTTTTTAGTTGAAACCAAAAGGGTAAAATGCTTCTTGAGAATGACTCAGGGGAGAGAGTTAAACACATACAACTTAAGTATGGAGGACTCTAGAGGCTTTGTTAAAAAAATTTCAATTTATAGTGACCTTTATATTTGACTCATAGCATGCCTTATGATTTTTATCAGCTGCAAACATATTTTCATTTCTTAATGTGTGATTGTATACTTTTCTCTTTGACTTGATTTCTAGTTGATATTGAAGATGTTTGTAAGAATTACAAGTTAATTTGCACATGCCTATTTCTATGGTCAACCTGAGTTAGATCATATGTAATTGTCTTCTACGTTTTGTATATGATTACAAGCATCCATTCCTTTGCTTCAGTCGTATAATTAAAGCTTTTAAGCAACATCACTATAGTGTAACTTATTTTTCTCAAACATGTGAGTTTTCTATAATCAAAAGATTATGCGATGTCATTCTTATCTGGCCTGACCTGTAATTGTCATTTGTTTGGATATGATTTTGACCCATGCATCTTGTTGCTCCATGGTAGATTAGAACAGGTTCTTATCATCCCTCACCTTCCTATAATATATTGTTTAAGCTCTAGTGTCTCTCTATGAGACTAATTGAATTTTAAAAATTTTATTTAGATTTTATTACCACACTAATATCTACACCAACATTTCACTTTATCTCTTGTGATGTTTGGCTCCTATGGATAATGTCGTACTTTGGTGATCAACCAAGAGAAATTGATCATCCTTATTTATATTAATCCAAAGTTCTTCACTTTCTATTAGGCATACATCTATCAAGCTACCCTTCATGTGATTAATTTTTTTGTGATTTCTCAATCTCCAAACTAGGTATATAGTGCCTTGTAAAAAGTGGAAGGCCAATCACAACAATGCCACTCCATCTTAGCATTATATTGCTTGGATAGGGTTGAATTCATGTAAGTTCACTTATGTATCATCATAGTGTGTATGCATCATTAGCTAGAAGTAATACTTCTTACACATTGAACATTCACAACACAAAGATTTAGTGACTAAGCAATCCCAAATCCATCAAGTGAAAAGGTACAGTGTATCTTAGTTAGGGACTATTCTTGTGGCCCATTGGTAAAGTAGATAGACAGTCTAATGTCCTCAGTATTTTAATGCACCATCAGAGGATGTATCTGTATGTATAAGAAGTGTTTAGGATTTCATATCACTAGATATAATGATCGAACCGAATTTCAATTTTGCACCACTAAAATAGATGGAATGATTGACTTTATTGTGAATGACTCCTTGGTTACATAAATCGCTATTTAAATAGGCTTTTAATAATGATTATAAAGATTTTGTATGGTGATTTATAAGGCTTTTATTATAGTATGTGTATTTTCATATAACTAATGTATTTTTGATGTTGTAGGGTTGATGACTTTAATCAATGTGCCAACAAGTCGATGTGGTGCTGGCCCTTGTTTGCTAAAAATCTCTAACGCACCAAAAAATCCTAGGCATAAATTTTGGTGTTGCCTGAATAAGGAAAAGGTTACATTAATACAATTAATTTTGTTAGAAATTAGCGTAATAAATAATTAATTATTATATTAGGAACTAATGAAGATTTTCTATTATAGGGACATGATGGATGTGGATTCCTTGATTGGGCTAGTGATGCACAAACAACAAGTACAATGCGTGATGATGGAGTGAAGTGCAAGTATTGCAATAGTTAGAAGGCTGAAATTTACTTTTTACCATGTCTTCTTTGCCTTTTAATTGCATTTATTTGTTGGGAATGTATGTGAAAAAATGCATAGCTATAATTTGTATAAGGATTTTTATCAATGACAAAATGACTAATATCAGACTTGATATCTATTATAAACTTCTGTTAAAATTATCTTTACAAATAAATCTTTTATTTAGCCTTTGTGTTCATCGAAAAGGAGAGACGATTGACATCTTCCTTGATAAGGATGGGAATAGTCTTCAGACTTTCCTTCACACACGGTTAATGCTATCAGTCATTGACAGATTTTACTAAAAAATAAAATGATTTTAGTTTTGATATTATTTCAAATTTATAGTTATATGTAACATACTTTTTTTATGTTCTTTATGCATACAATAGTATTTATAATCAAATTCTTCAAATGTAATTAAAATTTTAAAAAATGTTGTCAAATATTTATAATTAAAAAATTTAACTTTTGACTTCTTTAACAATAAACATATATATTTAAAAATCACGCTTATAATGGAAACAATTATAGACAATATTGAATATAATTTTAAAATAACTAGATTTAAATCCAATGAATTCGAAAGGCTATGATATACCTTCTTACTAATAAAGTCAATTTATAATGAAGAGGATGTTAAATTAATTTGACTTTTAAAAAATTAACAAAAGAACATTTTTAATAAATTCATATTAAGATTTAAAAAAAAAAAAATTCTAATTCATATTTTTATTGATGCAACCAAACAAAAAATAGTCATCTACCGATTCCTCTTCCAGAACAATCAAACAAATTCCAAATGATATTCCATAATTTATTTTCAGAATGCGCGAATTCTAGAATAGAGCTTATTCCAGTATAGTTGAATCCCACATTGAACAATTCTTGCAACCAAACGGGACCTAAAGGCAGAGAAAGATTAAGGGAGTGCAGTCAAGATTAGAAGAGAGGATAACATGTGTATAATTGTATTTTTTTATATTAATAAGTAACAAAACAAGAGTATTGTTCATATAAAATAATAATAAAGCATAAAAGACATAAATACATTTATGCTAGTTCAGCAATCACAAATACCTTTTTGAAAAGTCTATTTTTTAAAAAATGTAACAGACATTTCAAGTTGGGAATTTCAAATTCTAATTTCTAAATTATCAATTAGTATTGACAGAAATATGTTTAAAAAATTCTCAATCAATCAAACATTATCACCTATCTATAAAAAACAAAGATTGCATACAAAACGCCATTTGCTTACTAAACTCGCAATTGACCACATGTATTTCATCCCCCCAAACCGAAAAAACACTAGAGAAATATAATCATCTTTGACAACTCCATAATATAATCATCGTTGACAACACCATTATACACCAAGATCCAATTGTCCCTCAAAACGACTTTATTCACCCCGAAATAGAAAATAAATAAAAGAAGACACATAAAACAAGAATCTAATTAGTAGGCAATATTCCAGAAGTAACTTTGAAAACTGAAAGTCAGCTGCAACTTGCCAAAAAGAAAGCAAATTTTCAACGTTTCATGAAGTTGCAGACCATTTCCAAATGTCAGTGCACCGTCAATTTGACTTTTTTATATGGTAAAATTTTGACTTGAATATACATATACATATACATATACATACAGCGTCTCCTATATAAATCCCCGCAGAGGATTCTTTTCAATCCGACAGAAAAAGGAAATGGGCAATTCAAGGTCTCTGAGAGTCCCAAAAATGAAGGGAATTCGAAAGAGAAAGTGGGGAAGATGGGTGTCGGAAGTGAGAATCCCCAATTCCAGAGCTAAAATTTGGTTGGGGTCTTACGAGACTGCAGAGGAAGCAGCCCGCGCTTATGATTTTGCTCTCTTCCGCTTAAAAGGCCCGAATGCCACCTTCAATTTCATCAAATCTCCGACTGAAATCTCCTCGGCCTCTTCACTCTTGCGGCATGAAGACATTCAGGCAGCCGCAGCCAATTTTGCCCTGAGAAGATTCCCCCAAGTCCCCGGTGTAACTATGGCGGAAGTGGGAGAGATGTTATGCCGTGTTTCACAAGTTGAATCCCCATTTTCCGAAGAAATCCCTGGCGAGATTGAAATGGGTTTTTGGGAATCATTGCTCAATGGAACGTCTTCACACTCGGATGATGTGGAAATGGCGAATCTGGGATTTCCTTCGCCTGTACAGCAACATGGGGGGATCATATTGGATCAAGCTGAGTGGTGGGAGTTTTCAAGAGCTGCCTTCATATTGTAATGTAATACATCTAAATCTGTCTTTTAATATGTTTTACTTCGCCTTGGAGTTTTTCAGAATCGTTCTTCTGTTTTTCAGTGCACACTTATCTGAAAGATGTGAATGCTAAGAAAATGTAGTGAAGAGAATTAGGCGTCCTGTGTAAGATGGAGGATCATCCTTTCCATTAATGGCTAGTGGCAGAAGTTATCATAAGACCCGTTCAAACAGATTTACATATTGGGAAGGGGCATGGGTATTATTATTATTACTTTATATAGGTTCGCATAAAAATTTAGTTTTGTATATTGTGATGGATTTTTGTGTATTTTTAGAGTGGTTTATTTTTATTTTTATAATATGTATTTACAATTACGTAAAAATGATAAAAATAAATAAATTGGGTTATGCGGATTGGTATATATATAATCGTACCATTTTCTATAGAGAATAATAATTAATTAAAGAAAGATTTAAAGTAGGTGAGGTCTACTACAAATGCATAGACAAAGTGAAACTCAATCTTAAAAACATATTAAAACAATACAAATGATTGAGATTCATTTTTTATAACATGTATCTCAAATTATGTGAATAATCTACAATTAAGGGGTACAATTAATTTAAATTTCTAGTATCATTAGTTTAATCGATTTTAATGAAAATATTGTCAATACATTTTTCAATGATAGTAAAATAAAATAATGTGTAGCACTACTATTTAATTTTATGACAATTATAATTTTTTAATCATGTAAGTGGTTTAGAGGTATATATAATGGATGAATGAGAGTGAAAATAGATTAGCATCTAACAATTTTAAATCACAACATTTATGGGTTTTTGAATGTCAATGAAAAATTTAGGAACATATTGTTTAAAGAAAAAGAATCTTAGACAATTGATTCAAACTTTCCATTTGTATTACTAACCTTTAAAAATTGCTTTCCTTTATTTACACAAAAGGATATAAAGCATGGTGAACTATGTTAATGATACTGTGTACAGAATTAAGCTTAGACATTTTTAGCAAGTGCACCAAAATCTATGATAGAAACTTAAAACTATTCAAATTCACATGATCTTGAAATTGTTTAGTTAAATTATTTAATATTTGGAAAAATAATAAACTTAGAACACAAAGATTGAAATTGAATAACAAAATCATTAATATGTAAGCATCAAATCTTTAGACCTATTAGATGAATTACACACAATTACTCTATTTGACCCATATTAACCTTGAAATGATATAAAATCACTTATGTGAGCTCATCAAAACATTAAATAAACTTATGAGGACTTGAAAAGAGTTGCACTCTATGAGAATCCATCAAAGTGCAAGAAATTAACTTGGTTAATAATTATGATTATAAGTAAGTTCTATTTGCATGCAATACCCCAATTAGTTAGATGCATATTAGGGTAACCCTTGCTATCATTCATGGAAGATATAACATATTAGATTGGCAATGCACATGTCAGAACATCATAAGATATTTTTTGGAGTATTTTTCTACATAACTCTATCAATATTTGTAGGTTTTGCATCTATTCTATTTTCTAAAAGCAATATATTTTATGTAGGAGTGTATCTAGGAGAAAACAAGAATGGTGACTAAATAGGAATTGCTAGGTTTGTCTATAAGAAATGAGAGGAGTGGACATAAAGTGATGGATTTAGATAAAGACTTTAATGTTCAAAATGGTATTTAAAGATAGTTCCAAGGTGTTTAATGCATGAGTAAGTTGGATAACTAAAGTAATTAGGAAATTATAAGTCTAGTAGTAATGGAGGAAAAAATGTGTTGAAGTGTGAATCATGCATGAATATATTAGGCATGAAAGGAGAAGCATATTTTAGGAGATAATACATGAAGTGTAGGGTAAGTGGAAAAGACATATACACACTTAATGGTGGTACATCATCGATCATGTTCAATGAGAATTCATGGTAGTAGTAGGAGCCATAGTGGAGTCAATGCAGATGTTAAGATAGATCTAGCACATCCCTATGTAGGAGTAAATGGATCTATAAATACTTTAAAGTTTTCTTGATGGATATCATTTAGTAGAAAACATTTTCTCAAAAATATATACTAGTTACGTATTGAATATTTTGCATTAATCAAATTATGCAACTTATTTGTACATAAAGCCTTGGTTATCTACATGAGGATTAATGCACACTTAATTTTTATTATTTTTATTATGATAGGGTTTAGATGGACATTTCTTCTAGATGGCATAAACAAAAGGTGAATATAACTCAAATTTCCACTTTTATATAAAAAATAAAAATATCAAAGGTGTTTAATATAGTACATCATTATGGGTAGGATGGAAGATATAATAAAGCATAAACCCTAATAAAAAAGAATATAAAGCACAATGAGATAAAAGAAAGGGTTACGATTATATATGGATGTAAAATGCAATATTAGAAAAATATAGAGCTAATATCTTATACAAAGTTGATACAAAAGGGTTAGGATGTATAGGATTGGAAGGATTCACCAAAATGAAAAGATTTAAATAAAATTTCCTTATAAGTATAGTATAATAATTAAGTAAATACAATGAACTAAACAAGTTGAGCATAGATTAACTAGTTAAAATTAGTTGGTAGACAAGAAATTGAACAAGATGGAAGGTCATAATTGGTGTAATAATTGGAGAATGATGTCTTGAGAATTAGTGAGATTTAGATTTGTTTGATATTAAATCTAGAAATGGTCTCTCTATTAGTGAAATTTCATGGAACTCTATTCTAAGACTATACCCCATGGAATTTGAATAATGTTGGAGAAACTAGGCAAGTATCCATTAGATAAATTATTTTAAAAATGTATTGCATCAAATCTAAGTGTGTCGTTATTGTTTGCTCTCTAGAATGATTAGGTACTTCATTATACTTGGTTCACGGGTTGCTTCAATGAATCCATTGAATGCTATTAATGATAAACGAATAGCATCAAATCAAATTATACATGTCTTTGAATGACTTAAGATAAAATGACAAATTGAACTAGTTGGTAAATTTTGACTTTTAAATTAGAAAGGACTTATTAAAAAAAAAGAAGTCTAGCTTCCCAAGATATTATACAATTTGTCATTATTCATACAACATATTTTCTTTAAAATAAATAAATAAATATTTAACTATTAAAACATATTTAACTTATCTCATGCATATATAACCTTTTTGTAGGGCTCTTGCTTAAATGAGTAACACTGACTCTCTTAAAATGCTTGTCCTACCAAATTTTAGATATTCAACGGTTAACCTTTTTTACACTTCAAATCATAACAAATTGAAATGTTAGAACTCTCCGATTTAGGTTTACTTCTCCCATTTATATATTGATAAATACAAATATTGAATGCAAAAATTATCGTACGAGAAAAGTCTTCACATAAACCAGTCAAAAGTGCGACCCAGTTCAATTGATCTCGTTTTTTTTCGTAAACACGTAATCGGTTCAAATTATTTCTTGCCTTGGTAATTTTAAAATAGCTTTGACATGTTTTACAACTCGCTTATAAATCTTAGAAATGCTATTGGTAGTTTGAATTCAAATCTGTTCCTGCCAATCAAGCAAGGAAAAAATGCAAATAAGAAAATCGAATAAAACATCATTATCTACGTCAACTTGAATTTGATCAGATTTAGATTCGTTATGAGCGTGAAATGAGAGAATGGATGAAGTAAATGGATTTAGATAAAGGCATGGATGTTCAAAAAGGTATTTAAGGGTAACTATAGTACTAGCCAATTATAGGTCTCCATCACTAAGGTGGAGGATAAATGGAAAAGAAAAGCATTAGGTCATGACTGGTCATATGAGGAGTAAATGAATTTATAGCACTCACAAAGTTTATAGTGAATATTACACGTGACAAAACTCCAACCAAATGTAGATATTGAGAAAGGATTATGATTATTTTTCTTGTAAAAAATGATTTTTTATAAGGGAAACGAGTCAGTTGTTGCTTATGTACACAATGCAGCCACGTTAACTGTTATCTTTCTCTTCTAATTACCGCCCAAAAATATTCTGGTACTTGCACACAAACATCCCAAGATAAATCACCATGAACACCAATAGTTGTTCGATCTTTTTTCAATTTTTAGTTTTCTTGATTGTTGATTGGTCTGTTTGTCCAAAAAGTACTATAATGACTATTGGGAGGTCTTAGTGACAGGTATTGGGCGAATGTTTTAAAATGGCACTTTTAGACCACCTCACACTCTACGAGTTCTATAAAGAGCTCTATAAATGAGGCAAAGTGGAAAGGTTAGCTTTAAGCTCTTCACTCACTTACGCAAGTTCATTGAAAAATTTGACAAATTTTGACATACAAATTAAGAACAATAGGTGCACGAAGTTAGTCTAGGTGACTACTGGGCTGTTTCCCTTATAGATATGAATTCTATACAATTTTTGTATGCTTAATTCTTATATATATATATATATATATATATATATATATATATAATGTCAATTTGTATTTATAAATTCATGTCATTTGATATGGAGAATGTAAATTGGTTTGAGAAATATCCATCCATTATTAGTGAGGTCCATTAAAAATACCTAAACAAAGTGAAACCTAAAAACAAAAGCATCAATGCAAATGGTTGAAATTCATATTTATATTACTTATCTCAATTTATGTGAATGCCTCGAAATGGAATGTATAAATCAATAATCCATAATTAATGAGTACAATTAATGAAATTATATTATTGTTGTTAAATCAATCTTTATGTATATCGATCTTTAATTATATGAAAATTATAATTCTTAAACCATTACATGACTTGAGAAGTGTTTTAGAAATATAAAATAGATGAATAAGAGAGTAAATAGATTAGCATCCATCATATTTTTAATCATACCATCTATCCAAGTTTTTGAATCTTAATGAAAACTTCAAGAATATTTTGTTTAAAATAAAGAAAATAAGAAATTTTAGTCAATCGATCCATATTTTCCTACATATCTCTAAAATTTAAAAAATATTTTTCTTTTGATACATATTTAAGGATACAAAACATGACGAGCTATATTAATGGCACTCTGTACAAAATTAGAACTATATATTGTAATATGTGCACCCAAATCCATGAAAGAAGCTTAAAACTATTCAAATGCATAATATATTGAATTTGTTTAAGTAAAACCTTTAATAAATATATTTTCACCTATAATATTAAAAAAAACAATAATCAACTTAAAGCACATAGATTAAATTGAATAACAACATCACTAATATGTGAACACATTGAAATAAACTAGACATGATTACTCTATTTTTCCCATCTTAACATTGAATTGTTAAAAAATCACTTATGTGAGATCATCAAAAAATCAAATATACTTTTGTAGACTCGAGTAGTGGTTTATTATATAGAAACCCTTCAAAGTGAAAGAAAGCAACTTGGTCAATAGACTATCCTTATAAATATGGTCTACATTTATTAATTGTTTGCATATTACGACCACCCATGCCATCATAATTAGGAGGTACCACAAATTCAATAGGAAATGGATGCATCATAATAGCGTACAATATTTAATAGGATCTTTTTGTGATGCATGAACATCTTGGGTTCTTGAAAATATTTCATCAATCAAATACAATAGATTTAATGTTTCTCCACTTTATTTGTCACTGAGTTTCTTTCATCACTCTTTTACTTTGGATTAGTTGTTGTTGTGTACCTCATGAAGTGTTCTTAGCATCATGTTTTACCTTACCTTATGTTTGCACTTTAATTGCTTATTTTCAATTTGAGATGTCTTGGACTTGTAGCAGGACATCATTGTTCTTTATGTTTCACACCTAGTTTGTGTTTCCCAATCTTGCAATGGATTACCCTCAATTAGTGAAGCTTAGCAACTCATCTCTTAATGCTTCTACATCTTGTGGGTTAACTCATCTTATTCTACCTATTTTTTAGAGATTATTATGAGTTAGGTCCTAGCCTATAATTTAATATTTTTTCCTATTAAGGGAGTATAATCTTTTCTCAGGAAGACTTGATGCTTGTAAAGGCTTTATAAGCTATTGTAAATCCTTAAGATAGTATTTTGATACCAAGTTCTATAATAGTTAATTTGATAGGTAGTATTATAAAAGACAACCTCTTAAAGGTTCAAAAAAGCATTCCTCTATGCTTAGAATGTTTAAGATTGCATGTTACTGATCCATTGTACTTGATTATCTGATAATTGAAAGTTGATATTGCATATTAACCAATCACTTGTATTGCTTCTATTGTGTGACTCATGCTACAAGGGTTGGCCTAATTTCTTTGAGGTCCTATTATTCTTGGTTGCATCATTTTTTGATAAATTTATCACTATTTATAGGTCTTGCATTTGTTCTCTTTTCCATAAGTAATGTATTTAATGAATTTCTTGTATCTAGGGAAAAAACGAATGACAACTAAATTGAAATTGCTAAGTTGTGGATAAGAAATGAGAGGAGTTGATGAAATAATTGATTTAGATAAAGACATGTTCAAAAAGTTATTTAAGGATATTTATAAGGTATGCCTTATGGAATCAATCTAAGTAAATTGGATAACTATAGTAGCTAGGAAATTATAGGTCAAGTAGTGGTGAAGGAAAAATATATGAAAGTAAATAGGAACTAATACATAAAGTAGATGATAAGTTTGTTGGAATTTACAAGTGGGAATATTTACTTTTGGGGGGGGGGGGGGGGGGGTGGTTGGGGGTGAATCACAAGTAACTAACTTTAACCTTTTCAAATCCTTTTAGCTGAAAACATTCACATGCATCTAATTCATGTAATAAGCATAAAAGTAAAGACATGCATAAAAATAGATAACACAAGATTTGGTAACCCAGAAACCCTCCAAAATGAGAAGGTAAAACTGGGGTGGGATGACACCCACAAAGTATCACTGCAAAAATATGTATCTGTTCAAGGTTACAATGCTTGATCACTTCCAATGGTCTGCCCTATGAAAGGCCTATCCTATTAAAGACTTTACACCCTATTAAAAGTGACCTAGTTAAAGGATTTAAAGTTACCTTGCTAAAAGTAGGCCTAGTCAAAGGACTTTAGTACATTCACTTGGAATGCCACCCTATTAAAGGATTTACAAATGATTGCTAGGCCAACCTAAGTCCATAAGATTTTCATATCTAATACAATTGCTAGAGAGTATTAGAAAGTCTTGACTTGATAACTTCTAATCCTCAATTGCTGATTCTAGATCCTTGTTTTTCTCTAATCGTTGCTTGATCTGATATGTCACTCTTTGAAGTTCTAATACTCTGTTCTTGATCAACTAGATTCTGCAATGCTGCTCTGTTCTTCACTAAGTCTTTTCACGCTTTTGCACTTCGATGTAATTCACCCATACACTTCTCTCTCATGCATCCTCTTATATAATAGGGCTTCATCCTCCTTTTAAAGATTTCAAAGACTTAGGGTTAGGTATGAATCTACGATCAATATTAAATCTTCATTTCCCCCTCATTTCTTGCACTTTTCCTATTGGTTGCATGCCTTCTCCATTTTTCCTATTGGTTGCATGCTGATTATATAGGGAATGTAATAGATTCGATCTTATCTTCAAGATCCTTCAAGATTCATTCCATGTCAGCTCCAAAAATGGTTTACATATGAGTTTATGAAGATACAAACTCATATGTTGATTCTATGTTACACATCACTTACTAGTTGTTGATGCTCGACACATATAGTAATTCTATCCCACTTGGCTCCTATAGCAATTTTGTCTCACTCGACATCTATAACATTTTTGTTTCACTTGGCATCTATACTCTGCTTGGCACCTATAGTTGCTCAGCATCACTTATCAGTTGGCATTTTAACTTCACTCGGCACCTAAAGATCACTTGGCACCGGAAGTTCAGTCGGCACCTATTGAATTCTCTAGCTTGACACACACTATAGCTCAGCTTCTATATTATACTCAGCATCATCTTGAGAATTGGTTAAGTGTGTTGACACTCAATTGTCAAAACCAATCTGAGACTAACAATCTCCCCGTTTGAGATGAGTGGAAAGAACATTTAACTTAAACATTGTGAATTTGATCTCTATGAGTATACTACACATTCTGTTTGGCATATGTACAAGACTTCCAAAAAATTGTTCAAAAAATTTGTATACCTCAAAATCTTGCAACTCCTCTTGAGTTGATGTACCATTTCCATTCCTGTAACCAAAATTCTTGTGCTTGATGTGTCTCATGCTAATGTATTTGATACTCTTTGCCTTGTCTACCTTTGTTTTTGCATCTGTGTGACCTGTTTCTACTTCTTGTACTCTATATTTGTTTCCCTTTTTCACATCTTTTTGTAGTTTTGTATCCTTTTGGCTTTATTACTTCCTCAAAATGTGAACTTGAATAACTCCCCCTTTGGATATTCTTTATTTCCATCAAAGAATGTATTATGTAACCATTCTTATTTACATCTCCCCCAAAATATTATGTCTCATATCTCCCCCTTTCTATTTACACATTATATCTCCCCATTCTTATTAGATGCAAGAATAAATTATCTCCCCCTTTTTTGACACTTATGTCAAAGGGTTCTAAGAATGAATAGAATACTTCACCAAAAATGTTTTATTTACCTCCATAATCATCTTAAGAGAAGCATCCCAATTATCTAAAGAAATCTCTAATGACTTGTGTTGGATGGTTGTCTCTACTGCAAGATGTACAAGGCTTTCTAAAGTAGAAAGGTTAGGATATTTCTTTAGAACATTTTCTACATAGGCTTGTTCCTTATGGAGTACTTCCATATGTGGGGTAATGGAAGATTGAATTTGCATCAATTTGGCCTTGATATTGGCCTCTTTTGCTGTCAATATAGCTAATTCTTTTTGTGTGCGAAGTGTAGTTGCAAAATGCTTCTCACTCTGAGCTGGATCTTTGGGTAGCTATGTGTTAGAAATCTTGAGATTTTGTTCCAAGCTCAGTATCCTTTGGCTAGTTTCCTGTGTGAAATATGATGAATCACATAACTTGGAGTACAATGAGAATACATTTCCAAGTACTGTTTTTGCCTTTTCAATTTTCTTAGCCAATTCAACTTGTGAAAGTGCTATTTCACTTGATATTTTCTCATTCACTTTCATCTAAAACTTCTTTTCAAACCATTCTAATAATTTTACATTAGTTTCAAGGTCTTCATTCTGTACCTGGTTCATAATGTTGGCCAATTGCTCCATGATGGGTTGGGTTTCATTAGGTACTTACAAGTTGAAAGCATTAAGAAATATATCTTTAATTTCCACCAATTCTTGCTTCTGCCTGTACTCATTTTTGAGTATCTCTTGTCTCTTCCTTCTCTCTAGTGCCTCTTGCACTTCATTTATTTGTGCTAAATTCATAGTACTTGAGTCATAACTGGGTATGACTATTTCTTCATCAAGTGCAGGGTCTCCATAGTGAAGTACCCTTGCAATCTTGGTGGAGCTCAAGCTTGGTGTTGAAATTTGCAATGGTACTGCATCAATTCTTAGCTTCTTTGTAGGAGTCCCTGAGGTAGGCAAGTTTTCTAATGTTTGTATTGCCTTTGATGCAGGAGCATCCAGAGGTATAAGGGCAATCCTGTGTCACCCAAAAAAAATGTACTTAGACTTAGTTTTTGTTTCATGTCTTTACATTTTTGGATACCCATTTGGCTCAAATAAAGGTTCCAACTCTCATAGTTCAACTATCAGTGCGTTTGAAAATCCCAAAAAAATAGGAGCATGTATTTGGGCCATCATTTTGGTAAACTAGAAGGTGTGAATTGGCCAGATGAATGTAATCATGATTTAGAGCATTCCAGAAAAAGAATCAGGTCAATAGGCCCCACGGTTTGAAAGTTATTGTAGTTTTTTGAGTTTTGGAGACCTCCTAAGAATGCTTCAAAGTCAGGTTTGGGGCATTAAATGACCTTGAAAAGGGTCAAAAAATGGGGGATGAGAAAAGCTTGTCCATAGGGCTATAGAGCGCTTCGAGAGCTTTCCGAAAATGTAAACGGTTCGTCAATTGGAGCTACGGTTCAAAAGTTATGCCTCCCAGAAGTTCAGTTACCATTTCTGGATTCTTCTAGATTTGCACCGACTTTTAACGCAGCTTTCAGAACCTTCTATTTTGTCGGTGGATGCCTACTAGCACTTTCTAGAATGTACTCCTAGTCCTTAACCCTCCGGGGTCTATTTAAGGAGATTTTTGGCATTGTAAAAGGCAGTTCGGAGTGGAGTTTGAGAGGAGGTGCTAAAAGGAGAAATATTCTCCAGATTTATGCTATTGTAAGCCCTTAGGGCATGTTTTGAAGTTTATTTTCTCTGTACTATTTGTACTAGCTTATTTTCTTAGTTAATATAATTTCCCTTTCTGTTGGTTCCATTCTGTTCTTGGGTCATGTCCCCATTAAGTGGTATCAGAGCGAGTTTTCCTAAGTGTGTAGACAGAGTGCCGACTGTGAGGCAGTTTGCACCAGGACTGTGTGGTTGTGGGTTCGAGTTAGAAGATGCCTCCATGAAGAGAACGTGGTGGAAGGGCCAGAGCTATTGATCCTTAGGAGGTTAGAGCCCTCTAGAGGCAGGTACAAGCATTGCAAGAGGAGCTTCGTAGAGGAGCAAATGTTGCCACAGGTGACAATAGTGAGGATGACAATGAAGAGGAAGTAATGGGACCAGAAGAGGAAGTTGACGGGGAAGTTCTGAATCCTGTAGAGGAAAGGCTTTTTAGGGCCATTACTAAGTTTGGGAAAAGACCTACAATTGAAGTTGGTATATTTTCAGGAAATTTGAAACCAGATGAGTTGATCGATTGGATCAATGAACTGGAAGAATACTTTGAGTATGAGGATATAAGGGACCCAGATAGGGTTAAGTTTGCAAAGGCCAAACTGAAAGGCCATGCCAAAATCTGGTGGCAAGAGGTTCAACTAGAAAGACTTAGAAGAGGAAAGGAGAAGATCACAAGATGGGATCACATGGTGGAAAAATTGAAGAAGCAGTTCATTCCTGTGGACTACGAGCTTGATCTGTTTAAGAAGATGCATGGGTTAAAGCAAGCAGGAAGGTCAGTCCAAGAATATACAGAGGAGTTTTACCGACTCTTGAGTAGAGCGGGGCATGCAGAAGCAAATAAGGAGAAGGTTGCTCGTTATATCAGTGGGTTGCGATCTAGCATCCAGGAGGAATTAAGTTTGGTAAGAATGACCAACGTTGAAGAGGCATACCAGTTTGCCCTACGAGTTGAAGAGAAGCTGAATAAAAGGTTTGAAGGAAGACAAAGAGGGCGCGGTCAAGGAGGAAGGGGAGGTGGTAGATCATCTGGAGGCTGCAATGAAACCCAAAAGAAAAATGAAGATGTAGGTACTAGCAGAAACCAGAGGAATGAGGGTTTCAACCGCTCCCAGGATCAAGACTTTAGAAATCAAAGAGGAAGAGGTAGAGGACGTGGACAAGGAAGAGGAGGCTTCCATGGTACCTGTTTCCATTGCAATGAAGAAGGTCATCGTGCCTTTGAATGCCCTCAACGACAAGGAAGGACATATAGGAGAGCTGAGGGCCAAGCTAGGGTTGCTCATGTGGATGAGGATGCACAATCATCACATTCAGAGGATGCAGAAAGAGGAGAGACCTTGGTAAATGAAAGAGTCCTACTAAGTGGTGAGAATGAACCAGGACAACGAAGGAGTTTGTTTCGTACCAGATGCAAGTGTGAGGATAAATGTTGTGATGTGATCATTGATGGTGGTAGCACTGATAACTTGGTATCAGAAGAGATGGTCTCTAAGCTGAAGCTCAAGAGGGAGAAACATCCCCAGCCCTATCAGATTTCTTGGGTAAAAGATGATCATAAGGTCCTGGTAAGTGAACAATGTTTAGTGAAATTCAAAATTGGGAGTTACCATGATGAAGTTCTTTGTGATGTTATTTCGATGGATGTTTGCCATCTATTGTTGGGTAGACCATGGCAGTTTGATAGACATGCAGTGCATGATGGACATGCAAACACATACTCTTTGACAAAGGATGGAGTTCGCCACAAATTGAAGCCCATGAAAAAGGAAGGTGAAAAGGTATGTAGCAATGCTAGGATTTGTCTTGTTGATGGAAGAAAGTTTTTAGATGGCATGAAACATCAGCATATGTGCTATGCTTTGATTCCTAGGAAAGATAAAGAAGGTAGTAGTGAAATACCACTTGAAGTTTCAGATTTACTAGGGGAGTTTGGAGATATTATCTCTGATAATGTTCCAGATGGATTGCCACTAGTAAGGCAAATCAGTCATCAGATAGATCTGATTCCAGGAGCTAGTTTGCCTAACAAGGCTGCTCACAGAATGACTCCTACTGAAACAGAGGAGCTAAATAGACAGGTTCAGGAGTTGTTGAAGAAGGGCTTGATTCGAGAGAGCCTGAGTCCATGTGCAGTACCTGTAGTACTTGCACCAAAGAAGGATGGAGAGTGGAGGATGTGTACAGACTCTCGAGCTATAAATAGGATAACCATCAAGTACTGGTTTCCTTTGCCAATGATGGATGATCTTATGGACTGCTTGAGTGGAGCTTAGTACTTCACAAAGATAGATATGAAGAGTGGCTATCATCAGATACAGATTCGAGAAGGAGATGAGTGGAAAACAACCTTCAAGACCAAGGAGGGTCTTTATGAGTGGTTAGTCATGCCCTTTGGATTGACGAACGCCCCAAGCACCTTCATGCGGCTCATGAATGAGGTACTTAAGAAGTTCTTGGGAAAATTTGTTATTGTCTATTTGGATGATATTTTAATTTTCAGCAAGACTTTGGAAGAACATTTACTGCATATTCGTAGTGTCCTTGAAAGGCTAAGGGAAGAGAAACTATTAATTAATCTAAAGAAGTGTGTCTTTGCAAAAAGGGAGTTAGTCTATTTGGGATTTGTTATATCACCTGAAGGTCTCAAAATGGATCCAGAGAAGGTAAAAGCCATCTTGGAATGGCCTACTCCAAGGACTGCTACTGAGGTAAGATCATTTCATGGTCTGGTTAGTTTTTACAGGAAGTTTATTAAGAATTTTAGTGGCATATGTGCACCCCTAACTGATACAATAAGAGGGGATAGAAAAGAGTTCAAATGGACTGCAGCAACTACGAGAAGTTTTGAATTGCTGAAGAAGAAGGTGACAGAATAGCCTGTGTTGGCACTTCTAGATTTTAGAAAAGTATTCTAGGTGGATTGTGATGCTAGTGGTAGCGCTATTGGGGCTGTATTAAGCCAAGAAGGTAAGCCTATTGCATATTTTAGTGAAAAATTGAATGATGCAAAGAAGAAGTATTCTGTTTATGATCAAGAGTTCTATGCAATAGTTCAGGCCTTAAAGAAATGGAGGCATTATTTATTGCCAAAGGAATTTGTTTTGTATACTGATCATCAGGCATTACAGTACCTAAATAGCCAAGGTAAATTGAATCAGAGGCATATGAAGTGGGTAGAATTCTTGTAGAGTTATACATTTGTGTTGAAGCATAGAAGTGGAAAATCTAACAGGGTTGCAGATGCACTAAGTAGGAGACAATCATTGCTTATAGTAATGCAGGTTGAAGTAGTTGGGTTTGATGAACTCAAGAATTTGTACCCCGAGGATCCTGATTTTGCTGAAGCATGGAAAGCTTGTAAAGAACCTGTTGCTGTAGATAGAACCAAGTGGTTAGACTATTTGATTCAGGATGGCATGTTGTTCAAAGGTAGTCAATTGTGCATTCCAAGGAGTTCCATGAGGGAAAATTTGATTAAGGAGGAACACAGTGGAGGGATGGTAGGACATTTTGGTCGAGATAAGACCATTTCCATTCTTAGAGAACATTATTTTTGGCCTCAAATTTCACAGGATGTGAAGAAGTTCGTACAAAGTTGCCAGGTTTGTCAAGTTGCCAAGGGGTTTAGTCACAATACTGGTCTATATCAGCCGTTGCCTGTTCCATCAAGGCCATGGGAGGACATAAGTATGGATTTTGTTCTTGGATTGCCAAGGACACAAAGGGGTAATGACTTAGTATTCGTGGTGGTTGATAGGTTCTCCAAAATGGCACATTTCATTCCATGCCACAAAACTCATGATGCTGTCCATATTGCAAACTTGTTTTTCAAAGAGGTGGTAAGACTACATGGTTTTCCAAGGAGTATAGTTTCTGACAGAGATACTAAATTTGTGGGGTATTTCTGGAGGACATTGTGGAAGAAGTTGAGAACAGACTTGAAATTCAGTTCCACGCATCACCCACAAACTGATGGCCAAATAGAAGTGGTAGAGTTTGCTTATAATAACTTTGTAAATAGGAGTTTGCTTATAATAACTTTGTAAATAGGAGTATTGGAAAATCACCATTTCAAATTGTATATGGGAATAGCCCAAGGAATGCACCAGAATTGAGGAAGATAGAACAAGGGGAGAGGACAAGTGCTGAAGCTGAGGAATTTGCTGAACACATCAAGTGTCTACATGAGGAGGTTCAAGCACACATTATCAAGATGAATCAAGAGTATAAAGCTAGGGCTGATCAAAGGAGAAGACATAATGAATTCCAAGTAGGGGATCTAGTCATGGTGCACTTACAAAAAGAAAGATTTTCAGTTGGTACTTACAACAAACTGAAAATGAAGAAATTTGGCCCCTGCAAAGTTTTGAAGAAACATAACTCAGGAAATGCATATGAGGTGGAGCTGCCAGATGGTATTCACATTTCTCCCATTTTCAACATTGCAAATTTAACAGAGTATCATGATGATGGTGCAGATAAGGAGCTGGTTTTAGAGCCATGTCCAATTCCTACTTCTAAGAAGGAGGAGATAGAAGATATTCTAGATCATCATGTGGGTAGGAGTACCAGAAACAGGTAGTATGAAGAGTATTTGGTCAAATGGAAAGGACGACTGATCGAGGACTCAACTTGGATTTCAGCAGCTGAGGCCCATTTGGGATTTCCTCTACCATCCATAAAGTGACAGGGTCACTTTTCAATCTACCCTGGGTGTCTGATGCAGGAGCATCCAGAGGTATAAGGGCAATCCTGTGTCACCCAAAAAAAATGTACTTAGACTAAGTTTCTGTTTCATGTCTTTACATTTTTGGATACCCATTTGGCTCAAATAAAGGTTCCAACTCTCATAGTTCAACTATCAGTGCGTTTGAAAATCCCAAAAAAATAGGAGCATGTATTTGGGCCATCATTTCGGTAAACTAGAAGGTGTGAATTGGCCAGATGAATGTAATCATGATTTAGAGCATTCTAGAAAAAGAATCAGGTCAATAGGCCCCACGGTTTGAAAGTTATTGCAGTTTTTCGAGTTTTGGAGACCTCCTAAGAATGCTTCAAAGTCAGGTTTGGGGCATTAAATGACCTCAAAAAGGGTTAAAAAATGGGGGACAAGAAAAGCTTGTCCATAGGGCTATAGAGTGCTTTGAGAGCTTTCCAAAAATGTAAATGGTTCGTCAATCGGAGCTACGGTTCAAAAGTTATGCCTCCCGGAAGTTCGGTTACCGTTTCTAGATTCTTCTAGATTTGCACCAACTTCTAACGCAGCTTCCGGAACCTTCTATTTTGTCGATGGATGCCTACTAGCACTTTCTAGAATGTTCTCCTAGTCCTTAACCCTCTGGGGTCTATTTAAGGATATTTCTGGCATTGTAAAAGGCAGTTCGGAGTGGAGTTTGAGAGGAGGTGCTAAAAGGAGAAATATTCTCCAGATTTATGCTATTGTAAGCCCTTAGGGCATGTTTTGAAGTTTATTTTCTCTGTACTATTTGTACTAGCTTATTTTCTCAGTTAATATAATTTCCCTTTCTGTTGGTTCCATTCTGTTCTTGGGTCGTGTCCCCATCAGCCTCCTGCTCCTTTTCTTTAGGGGTTCTCTCCTCTTCTTTTTCCTCTTCTCTATTGCCTTGATCAATAATGATAATTTGAGGAGGTGCACCTTGGCTTTGTGGAGTAGGAACATCTTACCTTGTTTGTTCCTTTGCTAGCTCCTTAGCAGTTGTTGTGACTATAATTGTATTATCAACCTTAGCAATTTTATCCTATTCATCTTGCTCTTTGGGTTGATCTACTATAGCTATGGGAGGTTGTGTAGTTGGTTCTTGAGTGTTTTCCTTCTCCCTTGTTATCTCTACTACAACCTTTTGCAGTTCATCCACACTCACCAAAACTAGATTTGTACAAAGTTGTGCTTGCAATGTAGATTGGTGAAGGATCTTTTTGAGATCCTCTACAGTTAAAGGGTTGATGTTCTAACCTAAGGTGTTAGGAACATCCTTTACAATTACTATTTCTGTAAGTGTTGTATGTGGAGGACTTGGTGGTGGTAGTTTGGGTGTCTTGGACACTCTGTTCTTCCTATTGTTCCTCAGCTGTTGCCTCTCCATCATGTGTCTTCTCCACTGTTTCTTCTTCTTTTTCTTTCTTTACTTCCTCATCTTTCTCATTTTCTTCTTCTTCTTCATCATTTCTTCCTTCAAATGGGTCTTCCTACCCTTCTTTATAGTTGTCAACCCATAAATTAACTTCCACATTTGTGTGGATTTCTGCACAACATCCTCAATTTGGTTTTGCAGTATACTAAAGGCTCTATATTTGTGTGCAAATTTGATCCCATGCTTCTTACTAGCCTTTGTTATTTGACCTTTAGTAAGGTCTGGCATTACATGAGCCAATGTAGACTCCCTTATTTCTTTCTCCATTTTTAGACAATAATGCCATTTATTCTCAACTAATGAGCTTAGCTCCTTAGGCATTGAGTTATCTAGTTCAAGTGGGGTGGTCTTGAACTTAGCCATCATATTGTAGATGGACTCTTCCACTATGTTTTGTTGTTCCTTTGACAACTTATTAAAATCTATGGTCTTTAGACCAGTTAAATTAGCATTTTCTCTTATGTTATTACAAATGCTTTCCAATTTAGATGTGGTAGAATGTCTTACCACTCTAAATTGATCTTAATTAGACTTTGTCCTTTCTTCATCTAATTCAGGAGGTGCAACATACCTTCTTCTTTTCTTATACTCTACAGGTCCTTCATGTTTTTTCACCTTCTATTTCTCCTACTCTTTTTCTACTTGTGTTGTAACCCTGGTATCAGCCCTTGTAGTAGGCTTGGCTGGGCTTGCCTTTGTAATTTTCTTCTTTCCCTTGGGCTGTGTAGCTGGCTATTTTTGAGCTTTTCTCTTCTTTTTATTAGCCCTTGGTGCTTCCTACTTGGAACCTTCCTCCTCATCTACATCTTCTCCCATACCTTGGGTTATAGCAAGTGGTCCTTGACCTTGCTCCTCCTCCTCATCCTTGGCTTCTTCACCTTATTCTTCTGCTGCTTTTGCAGTGCCTTCCCCAAATTTGGCTTTTAACTTCTTAATAAGTTTGTCCTTTTTTAGAGTTGAGGTAGTCTTCAACTCCATATCCACTTTTGATCTCACCACATCATATGTTCCAAAATGTGATGCATTCTTATATACTTCTTCTGCTAATAATGCAATTATTGTTGTTGATGGTTCATCTATGTTTATTTCATAGCCAAGAGGTCTTAGCCATCTCACTCTTGGTATGGAAACTTGAATGTATGTATAGTCAATATCTACAAGAAAACATACATCATTTACATGTTTCTCTACTAAGGAAACTAGAATTCTTAGCTTTTCCTTCATTGACTTCTTAAAGTCTTCAAAATAGCTAGTCATTAAGGTCTCAAAATTAGCTCCCATTTGCTCAATATATTCATTGACCTGAGCTATTATTGACCTATCAGTTCTCCATGCAACTTTGCCAAAAGAAGGAAACTCATTCTGAAGATAAAAGAAAATACAAATCAAAATGACACCAAATTTGCATTGGGCTCCCTTGGTTTTTCTGATTGCTACTAGATTCTCATTAATTTGTTGTAGTTGTAGTTCTGCAAGATCATATGTATGATCCCTTTTCACCGATTTATAGCCTACATCTACTGCAATGCACAGAACATTGTTGAGTTTGCTAGATTGGTAGAATTTATGTGCTATGAATTTGATAGCAAAATCAACAAGAGGGTCTTGGATGGTATCTATTGTCATCCCTCTCTTGTTCCACTTTGCACTAGTATTTTTCTCAATTGCTTCCTTATAATCACTCCTAAGGGTCTTTAGCTGATCTAGGGTTGGATACCTTGTCACTCTATGTACAATTCTCTTTGTGATTTTTATAGGTCCATCCTCCAACCATAAGCTACCATCATGTATTCGGATCAACACTAGCCTAATCCATCCAGTCTTGAAAATGATGGGGAATTCTAGGGCTCGCGTTAAACCCTTCCTTTCAACAATATGAAATTATTCCTTTAACACTCCATTTTCACACAATTTTTCACAGGCCTCCCTCATTTCCATGTCACCTATGGCTCCAATCTTGCAATTATAGCATCTCCTTACATCCTGAACAATTACAACCTTAGGGGTATAATGGATAAGGCTCCAACTGGGTTGTTCTTATATGCAACTTTAGGTATTGGGTAGAAATTGGGTTGTTTAACCTCATTGGACACAAGATGGACCTCAAAAGGTTCCTTCTCTTGAGTTTTCCTAGAGCTAGAAGCCATTTTTGCAATCTAGGGTTTTTAGGGAAAGAAAATATGAAACTGCATAGCTTGGCACAGATGTAAATATCTCAAGATTGATGAAATCATGCTAAAATGCTATTGAATTCTACCTAATCACTGGAATCTCTACTTTAAACTTTCTTTGCACTCTTTTTTGTCTTTGCTCTTTGTTTGCGATGAAGAAAAATGATTGAAAATATGATAATATACCCTATTTTCATTGCATTTAATGCTTAGTGTGGTTATAGCTATCCACTCAACTTCGAAAGGATTCTACATTACTTGAATTCCATTGGCTTTTCATCACTTGGCTTCCATAGAAGTATTACTTACTCAGCTTCAACTGAATTTCCTCTTTACTTGGCTTCCTCTACCAACTTGGCTCCAACTAATCATTTGGCTTCTACTGATTTTGACAATCAACTCAGAATGTACTAGATTTTACTTAGCATTTGAGGGAAACTTGGCAACACTTGCAAAATCTTGAAAATTTAACTTTGCATCTTTAATTATGCTGATCTCTCCTTTTCAGTACTTGCTTGTCTAGGAATTGATGTATGATAAAACTTTGTAAATCAGTCCCTCATGCCTTCTCTTTGCTTAGTTTGATGAAGTGTGACCACTTGACCTGTTAGGTGAAGTGATCCCTTCATTTGATGTGCTACACCCATCTTTTTTCTTCCATGTCTTATTCATTTCTCCTTTGATGTGTTCAACATCTACCTTCTCTTTATCTTTGTCATTCTTTGAGTTGGGTGGCTTTGACCTTGTTGGGAAATTTCTACTGATATGACTAGTCTTCAAGCAACTGAAACATGTGGTTTGGCTTAACCATCTACTCTAGTTCTATTTGAAATGTGTCCTTATACAGTTTTTAAGAATGTGTCCATATTCCTAGCAATAATGACAGCTATACTTGGTGTTATAGTCCCAATTGTAGTGATGTGCATTATTTCCTCTAGCTGGTTGATTTGGTGTCCACATAGGTTTTGATCTACACTCAAAAGCTCTAAGTCCACAATTCTTGCAATTATAGCAGTGACCTTCAAATTTTGGTGTTCTGATGGTCCTAGTCTTGCAGTTGTGTGCTTGATGTCCTTGCTTTTTACACTTATGCCAATAAATTGCATTCTTAGGTTTGTCATGATGATTCTTACTTCTACACACATTAGAGGCATGTCCCTTTTTACCATAGAAATGACAATTAGGTTTAGTGTTCTTACCTCTATTACTCCTTTCTTCTACAGTCTTGGATGATTCTCCTTGCTCAGTGTTGATGTATCCTAGTCCTGAAGTATCATTGCTAGCCCTTGGTGATTTTAGTAGCTTCTCAAAGTACTTGATGGACTCATTAGGTTTGTTGAAGCTCTCTGCAATCTCCTTTTCTCTTTTTAGGTCATTTGGCCATTGTTCATTTTGCATCTTTGGTGTAGAGATCTCAATATCCTTGACATTTAGTTCATGATGTGCATTCATCATCTGACTTAGGGTGTCTAGTTGCATATTTGATATTCTTGCAAGCTCAATTAACTTCTCTTCTAGTCTGTTGGCAAGGTTTCTCTTGTCTTCTTCTAGCATAGGCTTGTTTTCAATGGCTCTTTTCTTCTATTCAGTTACCTCACAAAGCATCATGGCTTGTGACTCTTGTTTAAGCTTGAGTGTTCTGATTTCTCCTGCTTGAGCTTTATTCTTCTCCATCAAGTCTGCTATGCTACATAAAACTCTTTGGAATCTCCATTTGAAAATAGATTTGAGGTGTCAATCTCCTTGTACTGTGTATCATTCTCAGCTATGGTAATCTCTCTTCTTCTCTTTAAAGATTTTTTCAGTTCTCCTCTAGCTTCTTCCAAAGCATGTAAAGCAAGTTGTATATAAATTGCCTGATTCTCTATGATCTTCCCAAGTTTGTAGACTTCCATCTTCAGATCTTTTCTCCAAGCTATAAGACTCCTCCTTGTGAGAACTTGGCTTTGATACCAATTGTTGAAATTTACAAGTGGGAAGATTTACTTCTGGGGGGGGGGGGGGGGGGGGGGTGAATTAGAAGTAACTAACTTTAACTTTTTCAAATCCTTTTAGCTGAAAATATTCACATGCATCTAATTCATCTAATAAGCATAAAAGTAAAGACATGCATGAAAATAGATAACACAAGATTTCGTAACCCAAAAACCCTCCAAAATGAGAAGGTAAAACTGGAGTGGGGATGACAGCTACAAAGTATCACTACAACAATATGTAACTGTTCAAGGTTATAATGTTTGACCACTTCCAATGGTCTGCCCTGTAAAAGGCCTGTCCTTTTAAAGACTTTACACCCTGTTAAAAGTGACTTGGTTAAAGGATTTAACTACCCTACTAAAAGTAGGCCTGGTTAAAGGACTTTAGTACATTCACTTGGAATGTCACCCTATTAAAGGATTTACAAATGATTGCTAGGCCAACCTAAGTCCATAGGATTTTCATAGCTAATATAATTTCTAGAGAGTATTAGAAAGTCTTGACCTGATAAGTTGCAATCCTCAATTGCTGATTCTAGATCCTTTTTCTTCTTTGTCTGCTTTGATCCTTGCTTGATTTGATATGTCACTCTTCGAAGTTTTGATACTTTGTTCTTGATCAACTGGATTCTGCAATGCTTCTCTATTCTTCACTAAGTCTTTTCACCCTTTTGCACTTCACTGTAATTCACCCATACACTTATCTCTCATGAATCTTGTCTCTTACATAATAGGGCTTCATCCTCCTTTTATATATTTTGAAGACTTAGGGTTAGGTATAAATCTACAATCAATATTAAATCTTCATTTCCCACTCATTTCTTGCACTTTTCCTATTGGTTGCATGCCTTCTCCATTTTTCTTAATGGTTACATGCTGATTACATAGGGAATGTAATAGATTCAATCTTATCTTCAAAATCCTTCGAGATTAATTCCATGTTAGCTCCAAAAATGGTTTACATATGAGTTTGTGAAGATAAAAACTCATATGTTGATTCTATGTTATTCGACACTCACTAGTTGCTGATGCTTGACACATATAGGAATTTTGTGTCACTTGGCTCCTATAGCAATTCTGCCTTGCTCGGCATCAATAGCATTTATGTTATAGTGACTCAGCATCACTTATCACTCGACACTTGAACTTCACTCGGAACCTAAAGATCACTTAGCACCAGAAGTTCACTTGGCAGCTATTGAATTCTTTGGCTCAGCATACACTATAGCTTAGCTTCTATATTATACTCAGCATCATCTTGAGAATTGGTTAAGTGTGTTGACACTCAATTGTCAAAACCAATCTGAGACTAACAAAGTTGAAATGACATAAGTATGTAAGGTATTGTACACTCTATCAAGCATCTAGATTGTGACATCAATAGCTTTAGATTATGGAGGAAAAACATGTATGCCTTTTATTCTGATGACATATCCTATAGAAAGGTCCATTAACTCAAAATAAATAAAGGGCATTTTACAAGATATTTTCTAAACCTTAAGATGGGTCTTGAGATAAGTGAGAAGAAGCCTTGTATTTCTATTAGATGGTGCATGCATCTGCATATATCAACACACTTTTGGGAGTGGTGGTGGATGGTATTTTACCATCCACCATACACAAATCATGAGATGCCCATGTACTTTCTTAGGAAACTATGGGCTGAATTTGAATTGGGTTTTAATCCCAATTATTTTGACATTAGATCATTTTAGGGGGTTGGTGGAGGGATGCCTTAGGATAGGCCTGCGGAAAAGCTAAGCAATAACAGAAGGAATCACATACGGCCTCAACCTCTTATACCTCTTCCTAGACCAATTATCTCATCACCACACCATCATTGAGCAGTGCCATTTGCTCTTACTTCATTGAGTGCCCTTTTAGTTAATTTAGGAGAGTAGTGGACACAAGTGACAGATATTTGTCCACTTGGACACATTTGTACTAGTTGTAGAGATATATGTAGAGGCCCCTAGAGCCATTTTGACGTGGCACATGATGACCATTATGCCGAGGGTGCTGATTTTGATGATGACACATACGCTACTCATGGTGATGGTAGTGATGATATTGATGTGTCATCATTTGTTGACCTTCTGCATAGAGAGCCCAAAGACAGTCAGGAGTAGTAGGTAAAATTTTAATTAAAATTTAAATAAAGTACATAATTATTTAATTTCTACATACATGTATAATTGTACTAACCATGTTAATGTATGCTGATTTTGAAATAAAAGAGGATGGATGATATTGTTCCTCCTAGGAGGTAGTATAGTCTTTTTTCGAGACCTATAGATGTTGACATCCCTCATATAGTATGCATTTTGAATTACACTATAGATAATGTACATTCAAACTTGAATTTAATAACATGTGCTCATATGTTCTTTTTATCTAATTTTGTACGAATTATTGTCTGTTATATAGTTTGATGTTTGTATAGGTCCATATCTATTGACCACTGAGGCACAACATCAAATACCTATGGTATGAACTTTTGACTCAAGATAAATAATTTGTACTATTTTTATGTGCACATTGCTATTAACTTATAATGTTCAACTTTGATTCATGTATAATTTTATGTGTTTTGGTTTTACAAATAGGAGATGGATCATACTTATCCATATAGGCCTTAGTATAGTTTATTTTTGACTCCATCTTTTGACCATTTGAGACATACCGATGATCATCATGGTAGCATATCTTTAGACACATTTATGACATTGGCTACTACTTAGGCATGATATATATGTTTTTATAGTTTATAAAAAATGCAGTGTAAATTATGTACTTTGTAATTCATGTATATATAATTATGAATCAATGTTTATGTATCCATAAGTTTAGGACTATGTCACCATGAGTGTTGCTCAGACTATGGAACTAAGCTAGATGGAGGTACATACATCATCCTTTGAGGTCGGTATTGTGATTTATGTGCACATACATAGTTCATTATGATCTTTATCAAATTTTAAAAATTTATGTATTGTAAATTATAGGACCTCCCCACTGCCAAATTTGGTAGCTTTCACAGTGCACCTCCTTCTATTATAGAGGGAAACCTATCTCAAGTGGTATTATTTTTATTATGTACTAAATATTTTATTTTATTTGCAAGCTAGATTTTGAAACCATTTCAATTAAGCATGTACATGATGAGACACCTCATGTTACACAGGATGATCCAATTGCCTTATAGGGTGTCCCACATGATGAGACACCTCAGGTTACACAGGATGATCCATTTTCCTTAGAGGTGTCCCACATGATGAGACACCTCATTTTATACAGGATGATCCATTTGAGTCCTCTTCACGTGGAGTAAAGAGGACTGTAGATCAAATAGATTAGGTCTTTTTGACACTTTTAGATTGTGTTTTTATAACACATATTGTTTATTATGATACACTTTGTATTAGGGTAGTTATCAATATTATATGTATTTTTTTTACTTCATAGATCATGTTATGACATGTTAGACCATGTACTATATTTTTACAACTTCTTATGATGCTAGTGTATACAAAATAGATTATTATGTTATCATGTTGTTAATATGAACTATTTTCTTTAATGCGAAATATTTTATTCATGTTATGACACATTTTGTAAGTATATGGTACATGAACAATAATTTTAATAATTTTAATTATTTATATAAGAACATTAATTTAAACATGTTTGAACATTAATTTTAATTATTTATATAGGAACATTAATTTATAATATCAAGTGCACACCTTTAACTTTCAAATAGAAGTAAACTCATATTTTTAAATGTCTACAACATGTTTCAAAATATATGTAAGACAATGTGAATGGCATAAATAGAAGTGAACTCAAAATATAAAATTTGTTCAACACATTTCTTCAAATGAGGTCCTGCAAAGTAAAATTGTAAAACAAAAACATGTGTTAATAAAAGTATAAATTAATATGAGCTATCTAAATTATGTAAATATGTCTAATTTTTATGTACTCACTATGTGTAATTGCACAAGATGTTGATGTTTGATCCACCTTAAACATTTAAATTTTCATAAGTTCTAATTGAAACTTGAACAAGAGGTATATATAAGTTCTCTAATTTTCTATTGACAATGCATACACACATTTAATTTAATTATATAAACATAGCACAATAAATAAAAAAATTACATGTGTTTGATTTAAATGTAGTCATCCCATTGTACCATTTTCATCCTCTCTCTTTTGCAATGCATCTATGATTGTCTCATGCTCATCCATTATAATTGTCCATAATACCTTATTGGTGGGTCTCCCTTTGTATCTTTCTAATATAAAATTTGTTGCCACAACCAAATGAGAATAGTGTAAAATCTTTTTTTTGGATTGGTAGTCTTCAAATGCTATTAAACCATTTCTTCTTGTTAGGTATGTACATAGGTAGGTGCTAGCTACAATGACAGACCCAATCGAATACTCAAAACCATCATCATCTACTTGATGACATCATTTTTTTCTTAGGTTCCACACATCTAGCTAGCCAATAATTAGTCTATTCATCATTATCATTAGGTGCAATAATAGCATAAACATGTCCTACAAGATAAGATAAAATACATAAAAACTTTAATCACATGTTTACATATATAAATAATATATTAAAGACATGTACTTGAATTATATTAATGACATGTACATAAATAAATAATATAAATTGAAGCATGATCACAACAAAATTTAATTAAATTGTGCATACTAGGTTGTATGAAGTCTGAAATATGACCATAGTCTTTTGATGCAAAAGTAACGTTTTGGATTACATTTACTATATCATCTTGAAATGTGTGTCAGGAGGTGCTAATGATTTTTGTTTCCAATCTTCAACCCATTCTATATTCTCGCATTCTTCCCATTCACTTGCAAGACAAATTTGACAAAAACAACCAAGCTCCCTAATTTGTATAGTCCAAGTGTTAGAATCTGAACTCCTAAATAAATGCCATTTAACTAACCTGCTAATTGTGTCACAGTCATATCTTGAAAGGATATTCTTCTCTTTAACTAGGTAGAAGAAACATTTGATTGTAGAGTTCTAACTTTATCCTATGTATAAATATTTGTTACAGCATTCAATAATCTCATGTGCATTTTTGAATTTGGATTTTTCCTCAAATTTTAATATCTCTCTACTAAGGCCTCTCTTTATGCATGCACTAGCACCATCATGTTTTCTTTTACCATGTCTAAACTCAAAAAAACTCCACACATGTTGGATATTAGTTTGCTTATGTGTCCTACTCAACCAATATAAAATTCTAGCATTCTTAAATTATCCTGTACAATTATCTGACCATATCCAATATTGTGTCATTTGAATTTAGCTCTCTTTTAAATTATCATAAAAGACCTTGAAACAATATTGGACAAACTTAGATGAATGAAGTTTATTATCACTCATATAGAAATGGTACTCTCAATCTTTTTTGATCCTCCTCTGTACTATTAGGTGCATGCCTATAAACTATATGAACATAAATTGTTACTTGCACTGAATTGTAATATTGTGGTTGTACCTCATCTTGTAGTGCAAGTGTGTAGTTCTCTGTAAGTTCAACAACTAAAAGTATAGTACCAATTGGAAATGTATACTTACATATGTGAAATTTTCCATCAAGCCATCTAGCATATTAAGAGTCTTTAACATATTTTGGTATGATCAAACTCTTAAATTCATCAATAAATTCATGACAACTAAATTTATCTATAACTAGATCACACCTTCTTCCAATTTTCCCATCCTATAATGGATATTCAATAGTTTTGAATAATTTTACATCAACTAATTGTTGTCAAAAAGTATTCAAAGCATTTTCATGCAAACATTCATCTAACAAAGAAAGATTGCCTTACATATCACATGTACTAGAAAGACATGCATTGAAAAGAAAGTATTGATCATTAGGTGGCTTACAAAATAAACTTGATATGAAATCCTTTATAGTTTGAGGTGGTATTTTTATACCACATTCCTACAACATTTCTTTACTATGCATGGTACCACATATGCATCGAAATACATCATAATGGTAATGAAATTGAACATGAGTTTTACAATAACATGTGATTCTTTCCTTGTTAATCCTTAGATACCATGATTTAAATTTTTCAAAATATCTTTGACTAATGGTAATAGTTAACACCTTACCATCTACAAATTTTCTGAACAATTCAATTTGAGTCATGTCCAAAAGGTGTGTAGGATGTGGATCACGTATTTTTGAGCCAACTCTCAATTTAAGAACATCTCTTGAATTAGGTGATGCTCTTGTATTATCATGCCAAAAATTTATAACCAAACTTTTGACTTCACTAGTAAGTTTCATATCACATCTTGGGAGTCTACCACTAAAAGTCCACAAAATATTTGTTGGATCACATTCAAAATTAACCCTTCTCGTTACGACTCTTTCTAAAGTCTTATGATTCACATTAAGATATCCACTTATTTTACTAATCAATCTTTTGTTAGTTGTTGATTTGTTAACTAAAGCTATTGTTATTACTCATTGTGCTACATTCGTATCTTTAGAGTGACTTCTCTTTCCAATAACATCAAAGGGACCAATAATAATGGATACAACTTATTTTAAAGACTCATTTCTATTCTTGGGTTTTTTATACATTCCTAACCTTTTCATTACTTTTCACATTTTAGACATTTTAATTAGTTTCAACAACTAACATTGAAACTCAAATTCCTTATTATAAAAAAAAAGTCTATATAATCTATTAGCATGTGTCCTAATTTGTCTCCATGAAACCCATCCATGAAAATAATCTAACGCATCATTAGAAAAATAAAAATTATGTTCATGCACTTCAGTATCATTTTGACATGTTTGTTTAGTACTTGGTATCTACATGTCTACATTCATACCATTGTTATTTTTAATTGTCATTTTATTTTCAATGTTATTTGGAATTGAATCCCATTTTCATTTTTTCTTGGTATTTCTTTCGAGACATGCATTTCCATTGGAGTTTTTTGTACATGATCATTTGGAAATCTATTCTCATGAAGAAAATCTAAATCATTTAAATCGTAACCTACTTGTAAAAAATAACCAATTTCATCATGAGAAAAAACTTGAGGATTTGGAGACACACCTATATTGAATGTTTGATTAGAATGTTCACCTGAATCTCCTTGTATTGGGTTCTCTTTTTTAGCCTCTTCACCCATCATGGTATCCTCAATGTCTATCTCCTCTAAAATATTGCTCAACTCTCTAATTCTTTGTCTTCTCTCTCATTGACATTGTGCGCCTGAATCTCCTTGTATTGGGTTCTCTTCTTTAGCCTCTTCACCCATCATGGTATCCTCAATGTCTATCTCCTCTAAAATATTGCTCAACTCTCTAATTATTTGTCTTCTCTCTCATTGACATTGTGCACCATTCTCCTTATTTTTTGTAATCTCCTCATTTCTTAGAAATTTTATTTTCATCTTTCTTCATTGTTTCGATCCCATGTTTGCACCAGTATTGAATTCGAATCAACAACTTGCAAATTGTAGAAGAAGACAAGAAAAAAAAATAACTATGATAGGAATTTGTTGTTGTAGTTTGAACTATCATTCAATCATTGCAATCATTGAAAAATTCTTCGTGGGGCATCATTTAGGCCCCAACGGGTACATCAAAATTGGGTACTTGAGTATTTAAAAATTAGGTGCCTGATTTTAAATCATGTTATTTAAAAATTGGGTGCCTGATAGTTTAAATAGTTTGGCACCCAATTTTGGGAACCTTTCTTTTAAATAATTTATTACCTAATTGTTTAAAAATAGGGTGCTCGATTTGGTTAGCGGATAAATTCAAATTGGGCACCTAATTTTTGAATTGCAAATCGGGTGCTTGATTCTAGTGCCATGGGCAAGAATTTACCATGGGCATGAATTCACATTGGGTTTTGCCTTGGGGAAAGGCATGGCATAGGCTTGGTGGGACCAAGATTATGTCTTTGTGAACCAATTTTTGACTAAGGCATTTAATCGACAATTTCAAAGATTGTCATAATTTTATACGGTTGTCCCAATTGAATTTTTTGACAAAACAAAAACCCATTATTTATCTTACTCTTTTGTTTTCAAAAGTGTAAATTTTATAGTGTTATGAGTTCATTAGCTAATTTTCCATTATTTATTAATAAAAAATATCTCTTAAACATTAAATAGTGACATTCACTAAAAATTTAATAACTTTAAAAATTTTCACATTTTGTAAATTAATTTACATGTCATCAATCCTCACACAATTGTTTTGGAGTAAAAAAGTCCAAAAAAATCAAATTTTGATTAAATTATGGCATTTGTATATGAGAGGTTTTAGAAATTAGCTTAATTGTCAATTAAAAATTAATTAAAAAGGATATTCATTAAAAAATTCAAGAAAATTATTCTCATCAATCTTTGGTGTGTCAAATATTGTTGTTTAAAAGGATTCACAAAAAATCATTTAGTTGTGTCAAATTATGGTGTTCGTACATGAGCATGGTATGGTACCAAAACATGCATTTAAAAAAAGTGTTTTTTAAAGATCCATACCAGAAAAAATCTATCATATGGGTATACAAATAAATTACATATTCATAAAGAAGATTCCATGCACTATAATTTTTATTTTTGAAGTTTTTTTATATTTAATATCTAAATGGCCCAAATTTTGGCATCAATTGACAATATATTTCAAAAATAGGAAAAAAACTTCCACTTTTTGGCCAAAAGTGAGACCCAACTTCTTGTACTAACCCAAAGATTTTAAGGTGAAAAAAGTGATTATAATGAACAAAGCAAAGAATCTTAGTAGATTATCAACAAACTTGTGACATGAAGTAAGTATCATTCTCAATGCTAAGATATTCGTGAAAGTTTTGTTTAAAACCTTGGTTAGAAATGATATATTGAAGTGAAATGGTGAAAGATGGTAGTTCACAAATCAATAGGAATGATCGAAGTCCCCTACTAAACTTCATAAATTCAGTAAACATTGATAACTTTGTTGATGATATGGGAGCGTTATCCTCAATTCCACCTAGAGCCTTTACTATGTAGGACCTAAAATCATGTTGTCAAAGCAAAGTTGGAGATTTTGAAATAAGAGAAGCTTATGAGAAGCTGTGTTGATGGAAACCTAAAGGACGATTTCAAGATCATTGCAAAGAAAGGGCTTAGCCATGCCTTAGGGTTTCCTAAAGTTTTCAAGGTCAAATGGATCAAGATCATGCTTATTTGGGTTCATGACATGAAAATTTGGTTAGAAGGTGGGCTGATCAGAATAAACAAAGAAATAATTCATAGGGTAACTCAATACCCTACATTGGATCGATCGAAGAGCGTAAAGGGTAGAACAAAGAATGAGGTTGAAAATTTGACCAAGGCAAAGTGCAATGATCATGGTATGTCAATTAATGGCATCAAGGACCCATTAATTGAATTTTTTATTCGTGTGATTGCACACAAGTTCTATCAATTGAGTAGATTGAACATTGTGCCTTGTGTGGCAGTTGATTTAGGCTACAAAATTATGAAGAAGGATTATTCAAATGATCTTCTTGAGATACAACTGCACCAACTTATAGAGAACCTAGAGGTAGTGAGAAAAGAAAAGAAAACCTCTTGTAAGTTTGGTTCCCTATTAGTTTACATATTTTTCTATGTATAGAATTATTTTCCTACCATTGGAACAATTGGATAGGATATGAACAGGACTTCTGTGGAGCAATTGAATGACCTAATAAACAGATTGGGAGAGAATTTTGAGGTAGTAATGGATAACTACTTTGAAAAATTCAAAGTTAAAATGAAGAACATAATGAGAATTCCAAAGTCAGTTGTAGATAAATATTATGATGAATTGTGTTTCATTGTAGACATAGATTTTGTGTATGCATAGGTACTATTATTGAGGGTAGCATGGATAAGGCCAATGACCTATGAGATAAATGTGGATGATGTAATGGCACTAGTTATTGTACTCTTAGTAGAAGAAATTGATGCTAGTGCTGAGTAGTTTGGCACATACTAGACTATTATTGTTGAATCCAACACACCAAAAGCATGTAAACAAAGGAAAAGGAAAGTTGCCGAGGCTAGTAAGAAAGAACCAAACAACCATCAGAGTCTAAGGAAGGCACCAAACAAAAGATGGTTGTTATAATTAAACCCATGGTGAAGGAAGACCGTAAGAAGGACATACAAGAAATGATGACACCTTAGAGGTCAAAGGGAAAGATGATCATCACTAGAAAGAGGTTAACACAACCTTATGCCAAGCTAATTATAGGCCATCAAAGAGGAGGAAATTGGCTGAAGTCCAAGCTAAGCCCAAGAGAAAGCTGATCATTACACAAGAGAAGGAGGAAGTTGAAGAAAAGACAGAGTCTGATGAGACCACAAAACTTCAAGTAGTGAACAAAATCCCTCTAATGACTATAGATCAGGTATGTGCAAAAGTGGTAGAATTAGAAAGAATAATGGGATTCAAAGACATTCATTATGATTCTTTGAACAATGATGATCAAGTTAAGCTTGAATGCACAATGATTGATATGATGATCAAGTTCAAGTGCACACCCATGGAATTAGGAACTGGATTTCTAGTGGGATTGTACAAAAGAGTGCTTTCCAAGTGGAAATGGACATTATCCACTGAAAAAAAAAGAGAAACAATATTAGCACAAGTTATACCATATTTAGGGAAGAAACACATGTCTATTGACCTTAAAGATTTTGTTAAGAATTTTATACTGAGGGATAGGACATACAAAGTTTTAAAGCATGAATCTCATGAAGATTAGCAAGAAAAAATTAGAGTATGGAAAGAAGCATTTGGAGTGTTTACTCCATCTATGGAGGTGAGGGAAGGCCAAGATGCTATTGAATTTGAAGATGAATACAATTAGGAAATGGCCAAGCTAATAGAGGAGATCCAACAACTTTTCAATCAGTATGAATACAAATACTTTGTAATAATTAAAGATGACACTGAAACCCTCCCACCTAATCCAAACATACTAATAGAAGAAAATATTCAATGTTTGAAGATGGACTCAAGAAAAATCTGTACTAGCCAATTTTTCTATAGATAGTTGAATATCCAAATCTTGAAGTCAAGAAGACTGACAATGTTAGTGTCACATCAACTGTAGAGTATACAAGTGTCAAGCAACTTGGTAAGGCATTAATTGCATATATGCCACCAACTTTTATGCCAATTTTGTAAAAGGTTGAAAAATTTAAGAAATATTCTTGCACAATTGGTAGAAGATGAAATATAATAGAAAGAGTGATAGGCTACTCAAGATCTTATTCAACTTTGAAGACAAACTCAAGAAAACTCTGTACTAAACCAATTTTTCTATAGATAGTTGAATATCCAAAGCTTGAAGTCAAGAAGACTAATGATGTTAATGTCACATCAGTTGTAGAGGATACAAGTTCCAAGAAACTTGGTAAGACATTAATTATATATATGCCACTAACTTTTTATGCCAATTTTGCAAAAGGTTGGAAACTTTGAGAAAGATTCTTGCACTCAATTGGTAGAAGATGAAATAAAATAGAAAGAGAAAGAGGCTACTCAAGCTCTTATTCAACTACCAAGTGTAAAGGTTGTAGAACCTACATAAGTGGGACCTATACAACAAGTGATATCTACACCAGTGTTGTAGCCAAAGGTGAGATCAAGTTAAAAGGGGAAGCAATTGCAACTATCACTACCAAGTGATACACCCATTACATCTCAAGGTGTGACTCATGCAAAAGAGGAAGATGATGACTCAGTGAACCTTAACAAGGTAATTACATTACCTACATATGATTTGAATAATCTTACGTGAGAGAATGCAAGAATTGAAAATGTTGTTGAGCCATAAGACAAAACAAGAACAACTAAGAAGGGAGAAAAAGAGAAGATAGGTACTTCATACTATAAAATATATTTTTATAGATGCACTTGGAATCATAGATGTGAACAATCAACATACAATTTTGGATCAACTAGTGTATGTAGTTGATAGAATTTAGATAGATGACATAGATACAAATAAGAAGTTATTACAATGATTTGAGAGAAGAATGGAGCATAAAGTGTTATAGAAGTTTTACAAGAGCTTGTACAGAGATAAGCTGAGCTTTCTACATCTATTACATAGTTGGAAACAACTTTGAAGACCATCAATTCTTTATATTAAATTTTTTTATGTGGATATAAGAGCTAATATTATTAGATTGGAAAATATTGCAAGTTCAACCTCGTCCTCTTATTGTGAACTAACATTCAATCAAAAGACATTAGTCTAGCTCCTGGCTAAAGATATAAACATAAGGCACAAGTTAGCATTGATTCAAATTCACTTATTGCTCCATAATTTGGAGGGTAATCTTTGTTGCTAGAGATATTTTGAAGAAAGAGACACATTTTTCCAATATTAGAGGATTCATTGATCTACATACTGAACTAGAAATTCAGTTTTAGATTTTGGAACAAGTACATGAAAGATGGAATATTAGCTATGCAATATTGTGGCAAGTCATCAACTATTCTGTGAGAAGTTTCAACTCACCCCAAAAGTCCTAAGTTCCATTAGTGAAAAAAAAATGGGGATAAGGATAAGAAAAGGGAATGAAATAATGAGATAGGGGGGTATAAGAAATAAAGGAGATATGAACAAAATTAGAATCAAAGCTTGGTCTCAAGGGGAGAATACATTTTTGGAATGAAATGATTTCATAACAAAGTCTTTTTGCCACTAATGTCGAAGGGGGAGATTGTTGATCTCCAAGCCTATGTTTCTGATTGGTATCCAAACACTTAGTCATTTGTAAGTCATTTACTAGGAAAGATTACAAGGTCACCACTATGACCAAGTTATCTAGTAAAGGTCGGGCATATAATACTTATACCAAGCAAGAAAGTGATTGTTGAGCATTCAGTAGAGACCAAGCAGATATGCAAGCCAAGGAATATAGTACAATCTAAGAAATGTAATGAAGACCAAGCATACTGATAAGTTATCAAGAGCCGAGAAAATAATTTTATGGAAGCAAAGTAACAACACAAAGGTTTATGCATGACAGAGCATTAGGGCATTCAAGTGCCAAGTAGTTCAGTTTTGATATAAGAATCTAATGATACAAACTCATATCTATACCATTTTAGCCAAATTTTATATGGTATTTAATATTTGAAGAGTGACCTAACATGTTGATTATGCATCATTGTAGAAGGTAATGATCCCTAGGTGAGCGATTCAACCAATTGAAAAAAGGGATGTAAATGACAACATATGGTGAAGTGTAAACTATCGTTCGAGATCTAGAACCTTCATAGAACACATATTTAAGGAGGATTCTAACCCTAGAATGATAAAGGAGAAAATGAGAGAGAGATTGTAAGCATGTGAAGAAGGTGAAGTCTAAGAACATAGTAGACAAAGAGAAATTAGAGAAATTAAGGACTAAACAAAGTTATCAGATTAGGAGAATCAAATTAGTGATACAACAAGGATGAGACCCAATATCATCTTATAGAGCATAATGAGGGTCAAGTATTGAATCATTTATTTTTAATTAAGATAGGGTAAATATATTAATAGAGTGGTCCTAATAGGCCTATGTAAATCTCCTAACAGAGTCCTTACTCCATTGTGGGTGTAAAATGCTTTAACAATGTGAGACCTAATGTAGGAACATCCTAGGTTGCCTTGTTATCCTTCTCATATTTGTTAATTTTTCATGGTGGAGGTAAGTGCTAGTGGTTTCAAATTTTCTGTTACTGCTGAGCTGTTCACTGGATGTTGAGTTAGTGTAGCTAGTGGATGCCGAGTTACTATAGCAATCTAGTGTTGACCAAGTGTTCCTTCCTATGTTGAGTGTTCCTATTGGTGCTGAGTGTTCCTATATGTACCAAGAAATTTCAAGTATCATCATTTTCTTGGTCCTTCTTTGATTGAGTTGTCCATGTTTGGTTCCAGTTTGGGCTGATCTTACATGCATTTAATTTCAATATTGGTATTTAATATTTGTCAAGGGATGACTTGTGGCTTGGTTATGCATTTAATATAAGGTTTTAATTAGTTAGTTTTTGCAATATGCTAACTTGTGGCTATGCATGCATTTAAGGAGGTTCTTGTGTAGAGTCTTAGAGGGTGCAATAGTAGAAGAGATAGAAGAAAGATCAAGGAGGTCGAAGTAGAGTTGAAATGTGAAGTTTTATCATTGATGATTAAGGTATGTTGCTCATAACCTAGAAGGCCTTCAATTGGACATGTATTTTGACAATTTGATGAATCTCTAAAGCATTGTGTTCTCCTGTCTCCTTTAGTGGCTAATGTTTGCATTGTTTTTTGTTGTGTTTATTCTTGTAGGTGACTTGGATAGCTACAGTGCCTTTGGCCCTAGATATTTTCCTTGTCTCCTTGTGTCAGGTAGTATAAAAGATTGAGGTTTTTCCTTGTAGAGATTCGATCATGTGGAACCTTGATTAGAATTTGGTTGCAAGGTTACAAATCTATGGATTTGACCTATAGCTTTTAGAGGGTTACGATCTTATAGGAACCTAATTTGTAAAGATGGTTTGAGGCATAAGAAATGATGATAATGAAATATTAGATACATTGAGGCAAATTATAGCTAGATTAGATGTTATAGAGACAACCCAGAGGAGAGGAGCACATCTTGATGATGTGAATGATGATGAAATAGTAGCACCAAACCCTAATTTAGAACTTGAAGAAGATCAAGATGAGGCAAGGTTGTTGAGAGTATTATCTAGGGAAAATTCAAAGCTTGCTATAGAAGTTGTTCTTTATGATGAAAAATTGGATACCAATGTTGTTTTAGATTGGATCTTTGATATGAAGATGTTTTTTTAGTATGAAAACACTCCTAATAATAGGATGCTGAAAATTGCAATTACAAGGTTGAAAGGTCATGCTTTAT
Source organism: Cupressus sempervirens (assembly GCA_028749045.1). Classification (NCBI taxonomy): domain Eukaryota; kingdom Viridiplantae; phylum Streptophyta; class Pinopsida; order Cupressales; family Cupressaceae; genus Cupressus; species Cupressus sempervirens. The sequence goes on from CM053784.1 coordinate 280,174,603, forward strand.
TATGGTGGGAGAATTTGAAAATTGATAGACAAAGGAGAGGAAAGAAGAAGATCAAGAATTGGCCAAGATGGTAAACAAAGTGAACAACAAATTCCTTCCTACTGATTACCAAGTTAGCTTGTTGAGAAAGATGTAAAATTTGAGACAAAGACACATGATTGTGAAGGAGTATACTGAAGAATTTAATAGATTAGACATTAGATCTAGACATGTGGATGATGATGTTTTTTTGCAAAAAGAGGGGTAAAAATTTATTAAGACAGAAAGGAATACAACAAGGAGAGCTCAACAAGGAGCTCGATCCTGAGCAACAAGATCATCAAGTTCTTGCACCATCTGAAAGGACAGTTGCCTCCTATCCCTAATATTCCAACCTGGATCATGACTAGATGCCCATTTGGCTAAACAATCAGATTTTCTATTCCATTCACGAGGAATATACGTGAACCTAATGAACTGAAAAGAGGAAGAGAAGAAAAGAATCTGCTTAACAATAGTGGCTAGCTGCCAACTAACATCCTCAAGCTCTTGCGAAGAAAGCATGTTCACCACCACCTGGGAATCAGACTCACAGATAATCTTACTCCATCCTCGCAAACAACACTGTTCCACAGCATATAAAATAGCCTGAGCTTCCATGAGATTGTTAGTATAATCACCCTTATGAACTGAGAAGAAAAATTTAACATCCCCAGAACTACAACAAGCCACTTCGCCAATACCAGCCGGACCAGGATTCCCACGGGAAGAACCATCAGTGTTAATTTTCAGAACTCCACAGGGAGGAGGAGTCTAGTGCCCATCCCGATTAACCCGACCCTTCCTTTGATGGTGAAGCTGCTTAGACATAGAAGGAAACCTATGAGCTGTAGCCCCATCCTGCAGATGAAAATTGAGGCGATTACAGATAGCAAGATCAACCGAATCCATACCCCCATCAAGCTCACACTTCACAAGAATAGTTTCCTGAAGAGAATGTGATATTTTCCACCAAAGATGCAAAACACCAAGCTGAACATCTTGGAATATGCGACGATTCCTCTCCAACCAGATATGCCAAAGCATGAAAGATGGGCCAACAATCCAAGCAGCATGGAGAAAAGAAGACTTGGAGGGAGCAGTACCCAAGCGGGCCCAGAACTCAGGCAAAGAGGAAGCATGCCGACAAGAGCAACCCCAAGCACTCCACCAAAGGTGCCATATCTGAGTAGAATAGGAGCAATGGAAGAACATATGGGAGACAGAATCCTCTCCATTACCACACAAAACACAATAAGAGGGGCCATGAAATCCACGTTTACAAAGATTATCCCAGGTAAAACAATGGTTGTGAGCAACTAGCCACATGAAAAAATTGCACTTGGACCAAGAAACTTTATTCCAAACTTGCTTCCACCAAGGGACCTCAACATCCCCAAATAATTATCTAGTTATCTCCTGATACCCAACAGAGACATGATATTTACCAGACAAGGTACCACCCCGAGCCAAAACATCTGGACCAAGCAAAGAAGAACACTCTCTAAAGGCCTGAATTTAAGAAAGCTCCTGACGATCCATGTCTGTACCTCCAGGAGGCCAATCAAAAGAATGCTTCCATTTGTAACCAAAAATAGGTCCCAATTGATAAGGAGTCTTGTAATGAGCCACTTTATCCCATCCAACGGCAAGAAAAGACTCGCAAAGAGGCTGAAGATGAGGGTATATGGATAAAATGGAAGGGAATCCATCCCAAGCATCAGACAAAAACAAAGCCTGAGAACCTCCTTTACATATCCAAAATAGACCCCTCTTTACCAACATCGCACTTGTCTTCAAAGTATGCCAAACCATTGAGCCACGACCTTCAAGAGGAAGTGCAAAAATAGAGCAAGGATCAGCACCATGAAAATATTTATGAGTGATAATACGAGCCCAAAGTTGATGTTGTCTAGAGCACCATCGCCAATAAAGTTTAGCAGCCAAAGCTTGACTACTCAATAGAGCAGATCGAAGACCAAGAACACCCTCCTTTTTAGGCCTACAAAAAGTTGCCCGATTAACCAAGCTCCATTTAGTACTAAAAAAATTACCACTCCAAAGGAATTGTCGAGAAAGAGCATCAAAATCCTTGAGAAAGTAAATAGGTACAGCGTGAACCATGCTTCGATAAGTAGGAAGAGCTTGGATAACAGCTTGAAGAAGAGTAACCTGGGAAGCAGTAGAAAGCCATCTATGAGTCCAATGATTTACCTTATCCTGAAGCTTGGTAATAAAATTTTTCTAGAAGAGACGTGGCTGCCTGGAAACAGCAATAGGGATGCCAAGATAAGTAAAAGGAAGTGATCCTATCTGAAACCGTAGGATACCAACAATCCTGTGCTGAATAGAATCAGGAGTGTTAAAAAAGTAAATGGAAGATTTTTGCTCATTAAATTTTTGGCTTGAAACTGCCAAATAAATGTCCAAAGCATGTCGAAAGGCTTCAGCTTCCTTGATCCTAGCAAGACCAACAAGAGTAGAATCATCAACAAATTGAAGATGGGAAAGAGAAGGTAAGCCATTACCCCGCCACTAGCCTTGAATAGAATTCTGGGACACCTGATGCTTAATGAATCTACCCAAGCCTTCAACCATGATGATGAATAGATATGGGGAGAGAGGGTCACCCTGGTGGAGGCCTCTAGAAGCACCAAATAGTTGAGAATGTTGACCATTAATAAGAACAAAAAAAGAGGCAGAAGTAACACAACTCATAATCCAACTCACCCAGTCAGAGCTAAATCCAAAAGAAAGAAGAATACTCCTTAGGAAGCTCCATTTAAATTTATCGTAGGCCTTAGCCATATCCAGCTTAAAAAACATGGCTCTCTCCCTTGAAGTAGCCATAGAGTGAATAGCCTCAGTAGCAATAACCACCCCATCCAAAATTTGTCTGCCAGCAACAAAACCACCTTGTTCTTCTGAGATAATAATGGGAAGCCACCTTTTCAATCTCTCAGCAATCAACTTAGTAATAAATTTGTAAACCACATTACATAAGGCAATTGGTCTAAAAAACTCCAATTGATTAGCACCCTCTCTCTTAGGAATAAGAGTCAAGAATGTAGAGTTCAAAGCTCGAAGCATCTGCTTGCTAGCATAGGATTCTTTAACCACCTCCAACAAATCATGATTAATGATGTCCCAAAATTCTTGAAAGAATTCAACTGGAAAGCCATCAGGACCAGGAGCCTGCCCCTTAGGCATGCCAAAGACCACCTCCTCCAGCTCTTCCAAAGAAATAGGACGCATGAGATAATCATTCATTTCTTGAGTGATAAGGGAAGGAATACAGGACAAAATAAGATTTTCTTCATTATCAGTAGGAGGAGAGTCCTCAGAGAAGAGGGTAGAGAAGTACGAAATAGCCTCCTGGAACAAAGCTGGCAAGGAATTCAGTTGGATACCTTGAGAATTAACCAAAGAAGAGATAGTGCTCTGATTCCGGCGAGATTGCATTGTTTTATGGAAAAAGGCAGTGTTACGATCACCTTCTTGGAGCCAATCAACTCTAGCCTTTTGCTGCCAAAAAATTTCCTCTTGAAGTTCCCATTCTTCTAGAGCTCTAGAAACAAGGGATTCAGCCTTGCCAAGATCCTATGAGAAGCCTCGATCTCTAATCTCCCTTGTGATGACATCAAGATCTTCTTGAGCAAGCCTCTTCATAAAGTGAAGGTTCCCAAAGCATTCCCTATTCCATATCTTGAGCTTCCTTTTAACATATTGAAGCCTTTTAGAAAATGAGAACATTGCAGTACCATATGCAGGAGCACGATCTTTCCACCAATAGAAAACACAATTATGAAGAGAGGAGTCCCGAAGCCACATCAACTGGAACTTAAAAGGAGGATGCTTCAGAACATAAGCCCCTATAGAAGAAAATTTGAGTGGCCAATGATCTGAACCCCTCCAATCAAGGATTTTTGAAGAGATAGTAAGGGTGCCACTAACCCAGAAGAAAGAAACAAGAAATCTATCCAGACGTTCTGAGATAGCAGCAACACCAGTCCTGCGATTATTCCAGGTATAGAGACCATTAGAAGGCTTAACATTAGAGAGATGCAAAAGAGATATATGTTGCTGAAGAAGAGTAGAAGAAGGCCCCAATCTAGCCAAACCACCATGCTTCTCCTCCAGACTTAAAACTGAATTGAAGTCCCCTACTAACACCCAAGGATGATAAGGATGACAATTTCTAACATATTGAATATGTTCCCAAAGTTCCTTCTTTCCCACAAGATCAACAGGTGCATACACATTAGTAACCATGATTACCTCTCCTGAGTCTAGAGTAGAAGCTACCATAGAGAGAGCTGAGCGAGAAGACATCCAGCCAAGAGGAGAAATTTTTTGAGGATCCCAAAATATAGCTAAACCACCCGCACTGCCTGTTGCCCCAACACACTGGCATTGGCCACGAGACCAAATACTAGAGGCATGTTGGACCATAGACTCCATAGAGAGCTTAGTCTCTTGGATACAAAAAACATCAGGGCTATGATCAACCACCAAGTTATGAATAGCCTTTTGTCTAGGGATGCTATTCAACCCCCTTATATTCCATGAGAGAATAATCATCATTGGGTAGAATTGGGAAAATGAGAATCCAAAGATTTCACTGAACCAAACTCAATCAATATATCTCCTGTGAGTTTAATCTTCTCTTGGTCTGTTTTGAGCCCACTCCTTAGAGGAGGAGTAGAAGAAGCCTACTTAAAAGGTTGAGACATCAACCCCAAGGGGAGAGGAGAACCCTTGCCCTTACCTGATGGTAGCACATCCTTAACCAAGTCAGCTAAAACAACATCATTATCCTCCAACACTGCAAGAGTCACCAGAGCCTCTATCATAGGAGCTACAGGGACCTCACAGTTCTGATATACTATAACTTGGGATTCCCCACAAGCATCATTAGGAACAGATCTCTCATCTGGGCAAACTAGATCAGAAGAGATAGGAGGAGGAATACCCTGCTTTAGAACCATACTATCCAGCACCTCAAAACGGTTAAAACCTGAATTAGATAATCTTTGTTTCAAAGGCCTCTTTCGATCAGGACCCTTAGCACGAGGGCGAACAGGGGTAAATCCATCCTTATCCTACATTTGAGCCTTACCCTTACCTGTAGCATCTTGCGGATTCATCCCCTTGGTAGTATTAGCCGTTTGAGATTGTCCTTTCCCTATAGTATCTGCCAAACCACCAGTATTGCCAGCTGTAGAACCATTCACTTCTTTGAAACTTGAGTTACGGAGGCACTGATGCAGTAAATGACCATACTCATGACAAATCCAGCAACGAAAAGGGAGAGATTCATAATCTAACTGCTGCACCCAAGAAAAATCCCCCATACAAATTTCCAAAGAATTTGGTAATGGGTTATTCAAATTAATTTCAACACAAATTCTAGCATAAGAAATAACCTTTTTATCGAGGGATTGATGTGTGATCGCAGATGGCTTCCCCAACAAAGCAACAATTTGTCGAAGGATGTCTTCACGCCAAAATTCCAAGGGAAGACGAGGCAAGCGAACCCAAACTGGCACTGTTGAAGGGAGATCCTCAGCAGAATTAAAACTTGAATGCCAAGGTTTGACAAATAACCCCACATGGTTGTAGAAATAAGGGCCTCCTTCAAAAACACGATCCCAATCAGACATGCAAGAGAATACAACAAAAAAATAACTATTCCCTGCCAACATAATCTCCATATCGCCTTCCACCTGCCATGAGCGGTGGATCCATTCCTCAAGAGCGGATAGGGAAATTCGAATTCCAAGAAATTTGCATATCAAAGCATGCTTGGTCCAATAATCAATGTCCTCCATTATAGCCGTTGGAGGAATAACCAGAAGCAGGTGATCATGGCTATGCAGAAAATAACCATTAACTTTTTTCAGCTTGGAGCTCTCCCCTGAATAAAATGATTCAGATCGCATTGCATGCATAGTTGGAGAAGAACCATCTATTCTCACCAACGGAGAAGAAATCCCAGGCCCTGCGATGCAAACTGTGGATGATGATGTTGAGAACATTGCAAGGTACATAAATGGATTGAGATCTAGGATTCAAGATGAGATAAGTTTTATGAAGTTGGAAAGTGTGGAAGAAGCATATCAACATGCCTTAAAAGCTAAGGAGATCTTGACAAAGAAGCATGAATAAAGACAAAGAGGTAGAGGTGGTAGATTTTAGAGAGATAGAGTTAGATCTTATGGTTAAGGTGTAAGATCTAATAATTCTATACAAGATAAGGAAAAATCTAAATGGAAGAATGATGACAAAGGCAAGATTGAATGGAAAGGTGGTAATTCTTATCGAGGAGGTACTAATTCTTACTAGGGAAGAGGTAATTCTTAATCTAGAGGTGGTTTTCATGGTAATTGTTTTAGATGTGATAAAGAGGGACATAGATCTTTTGAATATAGAACATCTGAAAGTGGGAAAGGTAACAAAAATGTGATTCAAGGAGATATTGAGGGTTCACAAAGTGGACATGAAGTTGGAGAAAATCCATTGGTGAGAAGAACCTTATGTAATAAGGGAAGTGATGAGGAACCTATTTTAAGAAGAAATCTTTTCAAGACCAGATGTAAGATGGTGGAAAATGTTGCAAGGTAATCATTGATAGTGGATGTTCTTAAAATTTGGCATTAGAAGAGGTAGTTACAAAGTTATAGTTGCAGAGGCTAAAGCATCCAAAACCCTATCATGTTTCATGGATCATAGATGAGCATAAGATATTGGTAAGTGAGAAATGTCTTATGAAGTTTAAGACTAGACATTACTTTAATTAAGTTTTGTGTGATAGTATGCCTATGGATTTCTGTCATTTTCCATAGGGTAGACCTTGGCAATATGATAGATATATTGTACATGATGGAAGATTGAATTGATATACTCTTAGGGTGAATGGGAGAAAGAAAGTATTATTTCCTTTGATTGAATTCTAGATGAGTTTAATTGTACTTTTGGAAGAATTTGCATGGTTAATGGAAAGAAATTTGAAAAGGAAGTGAAGAAGAATCAAGATGTTTTGCTATAATTCCTAGGAAGCTGAGTTGTACCAATAGTATCCAAGTGATAAAAAATAATGGTGACCGAGCAATAGAAACTAATAAAAGCCAAGTACTAACATAAATTGAATTTTTTTTGAATGAATACAAGGATATTATTGCAGAAGATATTCCTAATGGTTGCCAGTAAGAACTATAGGTCATTGTATGGATCTGATTCCTATAGCTAGTTTTTCAAACAAAGCACCATATAGATTGGCACCTACAGAGAATGAAGAATTTAACAAACAAGTGCATGAATTATTGTAGAAAGGTTTGATCACAGAAAGTTTGAGTCCATGTGTTGTACCTACTGTATTAGCACCTAAAGAGAATGGATAATGGAGAATGTGTACTGATTCTAGAGATATTAACAAGATTACAATGAATTATAGGTTTCCAATGTTGAGGATGGATGACATAATGGATTATTTGAGTTGAGAAAAGTATTTTACTAAGATTGATTTGAAGAGTGGTTATCATCAGATCATAATCCAAGAAGCTGATGAATGGAAGAATGACTTCAAGACAAAATATGGTTTGTATGTATGGTTGGTTATGCCTTTTGGTTTGACTAATGCACCTAGTACTTTCATGAGGCTAATGAATGAAGTTTTGAAAAGATTCTTAGGTAAGTTTGTGATTGTTTTAGATTAAGGTAAAAATATGTTTTGAAGGGACCTGAAACCCTTAACAGAAAAACAAAAGATGTTCAAATAAGCACAACCATGTTTTACAAGGACCTAAAACTTGTAGTATGAAAGTTACAAAACTAGGTTTTACAGGGACCTAAAACCATAAAAAAAGGACCAGAAAATGAAACTAGGTTTTACAAGGACCTAGAACCTATGGTTTAAACAAAAGGAAGAAAAACCAGTTAATAAGTTTATGATTGTTTATTTGGATGAAATTTTGATATTAAATAAGAATAAGGAAGAATATCTTGAGAATGTTAGACAAGTATTGTAGAGATTGAAAGAGGAGAAGTTGATGATTAATATGAAAAAGTGTTCTTTTATGCAAGAGGAGATTGTGTATTTGGATTTTGATTTCAGTTGATGGTTTGTGAATGGATATTGAGAAGGTTAAAGAAATTTTTGAATGGCCTACACTTGAGAATATGGGTGAGGTAAGATCATTTCATGGTTTGGCTAGTTTTTATAGGAAGTCTATAAGGAATTTCAGTTCTATTTGTAATGCTATGATTGAGACAATGAGAGGAGATAAAAAAGAATTTAAGTGGACACATGGAGTTGATAAGAGTTTTGAGACTTTGAAACAAAAGGTTGTTGAGTTACTTGTATTGGTTTTACCTAATTCAATAAGGTATTTCAAGTTGAATGTGATGAAAGTGGTAGTGCAATAGGAGATGTATTAAATCAAGAAGGCAAACTTGTTGCCTTCTTCAGTGAAAAATTGAATGATGCTAAAAGGAAGTATTCTGTATATGATCAAGAGTTTTATGCTATTGTTTAAGCCTTCAAGAAGTGGAGACATTATTTGATTCTTAAGGAATTTGTGTTGTATACTGATGATAAAGCTTTACAATATTTGGAAAGTCAACATAAATTGAACTAGAGACATATGATGTGTGTTGAGTACTTGTAGAGTTTCACATTTGTCATTAAGCATGAAAGTGGATTTACTAATAGAGTTGCTGATGCATTGAGTAAAAGATGTTCTTTATGGATTGAGATGGAGGTTGAAGTTCTTGGTTTTGATGAAATGAAAGAGTTGTATAATGCCAACCCTAATTTTTCTAAGGTGTTGAGAGAGTGGGTTGGATGGACATTTTGGAATTAACAAGACATTGAGTTTGCTAAAGGATAAGTATTATTGGCAAAAAATGTATAAGGATGTTCAAAAATTTGTGAAGAGTGGTGGAGTTTGTCAAGTTGCAAAAGGAGTAAGTTAGAATACTAGTTTGTATACACCTATTGTTGTTCCTAAGAAACCTTGGAGTGACATTAGTAAGGATTTTGTCCTTGGATTGCTTAATAGAGTAAAGAGGTATGATTCTATATTTATTATTGTGGATATTTTTTTTAAGATGGCTCATTTCATACCTTGTAAGAAGACATCAAATGTTGAGCATGTTGCTGAAATTTTCTTTAAAGAGATATTGAGATTGCATGGATTACCAAGAAGTGTTATTTCTAACAAAGATAGTAAGTTTATTCGTTATTTTTGGAAGACTTTATGGAAGAAGATGGGTACTAAGTTGAAGTTTAGTTCTACATTCAATCTATAGATAGATGGAGAGACAAAGGTTTTGAATAGAAGCTTGGGTAATTTTTTTAGATGTTTTGTTGGAGACAAGCTAAGTAATTGGAAAGTAGTGTTGGCACAAGCTGAGTTTGCATATAATAATTCTATAAGTAGGAGTACAAGGAAAAAACCTTTTGAGATTGTTAACAAAAAGCAGCCTAGAGGTATATCAGATTTGAGAGATGTTGTTGGTGAAGAAAAGAGAAGTGCAATAGGGGAAGAATTTGTTGATTTTATGGAGTCTTTGCATGAGGAAGTGAAGTTGAGGTTGGAAGAAAGTAATCAAAAGCATAAGGATAATGGTGATAAGTCTGGAAGACATCATGATTTTCAAGTTGGCAATGAGGTGATGGTTCATTTGAAGAAATCAAAATTTTCTATTGGAACATATAGTAAGAAGAAGATGAAGAAGTTTGAACCTTGTAAGATCTTGAAGAAGTTTGATAGTGGTAATGCTTATGAAGTTGAGTTACCTGATGACATGGATATATCTCCTATATTCAATGTTTCTAATTTTTATAAGTATCATGAGTTAGATGATGCAATTGTTGTATGAAAAGATTATCCTAAGAAGTAGATTGAAGAAGTTGAATAGATATTGGAAGAGAGAGTTGGCAAGAGCACAAGAGGAAAAGATTACTATAAATATTTGGTGAAGAGAAGAATAAACCTATTGAAGATGCTTCATCGATTTCTCAATTTGAGTTGGATTCAACTCAAGTTGTGAAATCTCAATGATTTAGGAGAATCATGTCTTTCAACCTTGGTTGTCTGAATCAAAAGCATCCTAGGTTTCCTTGTTATCCTGCTCATCTTTGTTCATTCTACATGTTGGATCCAAGTGCCAGTGATTCCTAATTTGTTTTTATCGGTGAGCTATTCAATGGATGCCAAGTTACTATAGCTAGTGGATGCCAAGTTACTATAGTAATCTAGTGTTGACTAGGTGTTCCTTCACGTGTCATGTGAAGCTGTTAGTGTTGAGTGCTCCTATATGTGCCAAGCAATGCTAAGTATCATCATTTTCTTGGTCCTTTAACTAAGTTGTTTATGTTTGGTTCTAGTTTGGGTCGACCTTGTGCACATTTAATTTTGATATTGGTATTTAATATTTGTTGAGAGCCAACTTGTGGCTTGGTTATGCATTTAATGTTGTTGTGATGTAGAGCCTAATTAGACTCAAAGGTTTATTTAGTGCAATTTCCCTCTAGATTATTTCTATGAGGGTTTGGGGGTAGTGCCCCTATGGGGTCCTAGGGCAGCCAAGGAGATGATATGGCTTCAGATCTTCATGGAAGAATTGTGACACCTAGAAAGGGATAATTATTTTTTTACAAATGGCCAAAGTGTCATTCATCTTGCAAATAATTCAAGTCTGCATTCAAAGAGAAAACACATACAGTTGCAGTACCATTTCATTTAGTTAGTTTTGGATGATGGACAGTTAGAGCTAGAGAAGATACATTCAAATGACAATCCAACATATATGTTTACAAATGTAGTGACAAGGGAGAAGTTAAAATCCTCTTCATTTTTGATTGGTCTTTTAGACTGAACAAACAAAAAGAACAATAGAGTCTAAGGTGGTTTAATCTTCCAGTGAGAGCTACAAGTTGAGTAGTGCTATGATCAGTCTCCAAGTGGGAGATTTTTGTGATGTAGAGCCTAATCAAACTCAGAGGTTTATTCAGTGTGGTTTCCCTCTAGATTATTTCTATGAGGGTTTGGGGGTAGTGCCCCTAAGATGGGGTCAAGGGGCACCACCCCAGGTGTGCTCCCTATTGCATATAGGGTGGGGTCGAGGGGCAATGCCCCTGCAGGACTTTTTGGGGGCAGTGGCCTCAAAGCCAAAAATGACCTTATATTGTAAAAGGCATAGGCTATTATTTTCTACTATTCTAGCCCTAATTTTTTAAGTGGCAAAAGGCTTGTATAAAAGTTCTTAGGGTTAGGGATTTTCATAAGGTGTGATGCTAAAATTGGTTCTTGCGGTGGTATTGAGCTATAAAGGATTACATATTGTAATCAAGTTGTAATCATTAGATCATAATAATATAGGACTTGTTGTTGGTGGATGTAGCCCAGTGATTGGGTGAACCATGTTAAATCTTGGTGTCTTGTGTTCTTTTTTATGTGATCTACTATTTTTTGGTATTGGTTATATTTTCATGTAACTCTTATTTCTATCTAAGGTTAATCCTAACAAGTGGTATTAGAGCTAGATGATCATCATTTTTTTTTGGCCAGATTGTCATCATTTTTTTTTAGTGATCCTTTGTAGGAAGGTCTCACAGTTGAGTGGGAGTCTCATAGTTGAGTGGGAGCTATGGTAGACAAGGGTAAGCTAAAGGTGAATAAGTTTAATGGGAAAAACTTTCAGTTATGGAAGATGCAAATGGAAAACTATCTTTATTAGAAGGATTTATGAAAATCATTGGAAGGAAAGTCTAAGAAATGAGGAACTATGTCAGATGAGGACTAGGAGATTTATGATAGAAAAGCACTTGGAAGCATTCTATTATGCTTGGCACCATCAGTGACATTTAAGATTAAAATAGTGAATATGATGGAAGAGTTGATGGAAATCCTAGCAAAATTGTATGAAAAGCCCTCTGCTTCGAATAAGGTATTTCTCGTGAAGCATTTATTTAATATGAAAATATTGGAAGGTGGATCTATTGTAGATCATTTAAATAAGTTTAATACTATTACTAGTTAGTTATCTTCTATGGGTATTAATTTTGATAACAAATTAGGGCTTTCTTGATTTTGTGTTCTTTGCCTGAAAGCTAGAATTGCTGTGAGTAATTCTATTTGTTGATCTAATACCCTAAAATTTGATGATGTGATCATTGTTATTTTGAGCGAGGAAACTCATAGGAAATTCTTAGGTGGATCTACATCAAGAAGTGCTCTGAATGTACAAAGAGGAGGCAGAATGACTGAGAGAGGAAATAATTCCAAAAATCATGGGAAATCAAGAGGAAAGTTAAAGGGGAAGAGGCCTCAATCTAGAGGACCGAGAGATTACTAGTATTGTGGTAAAATGAGGCATAAGAAGAAAGATTGTTGGACTCAAAAGAATAATGAAGGAGATAAACTAGAAGGGAACAAGGAGGAAAATGTGGTTAATAAAAAATTTGAAGAGGATGCTTTGCTTCTATATTTAGAAAGTGTTGATTATTCATGAGTTTTAGATTCTGGTGCTTCATTTCATGCTACACCTCATAGAGGTTATTTTATTGATTATGTCCAAGGGGATTTTGGGCTTGTTTATTTTGGGGATAATGAATCCTATCAAATTGTTGGAAAAGGAAAAGTTAAGATTAAGTTGCAAAATAAGAATCATTGACTATTACATGAGGTAAGACATGTTCCAAGGTTGAGTAGGAATTTAATTTTACCAAGGCAACTCAGTGATGAGGATTCTGTAGTTACTTTTACTGATAAAAATTAGAAGGTTTCAAAAGGTTCCCTTGTAGTAGAAAAATATGTGAAAGTAGGCACCTTATATCTTTGTATAGGTTATATTGTTCCTTCTACTTTGATTTTTTTTAGAGAAAATGAATGTTCAGGAACAATTGCTACACTTGAGTAGGGAGGACAAATAGTTGCTGTAGATTTTGATACAAAATTTTGGCACAATAGACTTGGACACATGAGTGAGAAAGGTATGAAAGTACTTCATTCAAAGAAAGTTTTACCAGGTCTAGAATGTGTCAATATGGATTTCTATAAAATTTTACATTTATTGATGATGCAACTAGGAAAGTATGGGTTTATTACCTTAGAAAGAAATCTAATGCATTTCAAACTTTTAAGAAATGGAAATGCTTGGTTGAGAATGAGACTAGAAAGAAATTAAAATGTATCAGATCTAATAATGGCGATGAATATAGTAGTCATGAATTTGAAGATTATTGCTCCACTAATGGTATTCATAGATATAAAACTGTTCCAAGGACTCCACTAGAAAATAGAGTGGTTGAATGCATGAACACAACTATAATGAGGTGTACAAGAAGCATGATATTGCATGTAGGGTTTCCCTTAAACATGTGGGTGGAAGCTATCAATATGATTTTATATTTGATTAATAGAGGTCCCTCTACTCCTTTGAATTGTGGTATTCCAAAGGAAGAATGGACTGGTAGGTGAGTTATTCTTTTTTCAAAACCTTCGGTTGTGAAGCATTTGCTCATATAGATTCTGAAAATAGAACCAAGCTAGAAGCTAAGTCAAAGAAATGTGTATTTTTTGGATATGGCATTAATGAATTTAGTTATAGGCTTTGGGATTTTGAAAATCATAAAATTATAAAAAGTAGGGATGTCATATTCAATGAGAAAGTGTTGTACAAAGATTTGTTGCAATAACATGAGAAGAAAGAAAATGATTATGTAGTGCTAGATGAAACTCCAAAAGTTGATGTTCCAGTAGTTCCTCATGATTTGAAACAATTGCAACAACAATACCACACACCCTAATGAATGTTAGATGGTCAACAAGGATCAATTGACTTCCAAAAAGTTTTTCTCTTTCCTTGTATTCCATTTTACTTACTGATGTTGGTGAACTTGAATGCTATGATGAAGCTATGCAGGTGGATACTAAGATTCAATGGGAATCTATAATGAAAGAAGAAATGGACTCTTTGCTAGAAAATAAGACATGGTATTCATGCAAGTTTCCTACATGTAAAAATACTTTACAAAATAAGTGGTAAAAGGATTTTCATAGAAAAAGGGCATTGATTTTAATGATATATTCTCTCCTATTGTTAAGATGACTTCTATTCGCATCATTTTAAGTATTGTGGCTATTGAATATTTTCATTTGGAGCAACTTGATGTTAAAAAAAACTTCATGGTGATTTGGATGGAGAGATATATATGGCACAACCACAAAGATTTGAGGTCAAAGGTAAGGAGAACTTAGTGTGTAGATTGAGGAAAAGTTTATATGGTTTGAAAAAAGCACCTTGGCAATGGTATTTGAAATTTGATAGGTTTATGGATAAGCATGGATATAGTAGATGTCATTCAGATCATTATCTCTATTTTAAGAGGTTGGATGTTGACAGATACATTATTTTACATTTATATGTTGATGATATGCTTGTAGCTAGGTCTAACATGGATGATATTAAGGGGTTAAAGGAATAGTTAGTACATGAATTTTCTATGAAGGATTTGGGGGCATAAAAACAAATACTTGGTATGAAGATTTGTAGAGATATGAAGAATAGAAAATTGACTTTATCTCAAACTAATTATATTGAGAAGGTGTTGCAACATTTCTCTATGGAGAACATTAAAGCTGTGAGCACACCTTTACCTAGTCATTTGAAGTTGACTAAGGAGATGTGTCCAAAGACACAAGAAGAGGAGGACAAGATGTCTAAGGTACCTTATTATTCAGCTATAAGAAGCTTGATGTATGCTATGGTATGTACAAGGCCAAATATTGTAGATGCAGTGAGATTCTTTAGTACGTATATGACTCATCCAAGAATCGTGCATTGGAAAGAAGCCAAATGGATTCTCAGATATTTGAGAGGAACATCTAGTAAGTGTTTACATTTTGGGGGATCTACTACTACTTTATAGGGATATGTTGACTCAGATTTGGCAGGGGATATTGATACTAGGCAGAGTACTTTAGGTTATGTCTTTACTATTGGTGGGGCAACAGTGAGGTGGGTTTTTCTATTATATTAGGTTAATGCTTTATCCAATATAGATGCAGAGTATGTTGTTGCTATAGAGGCAGCCAAGGAGATGATATGGCTTCAGTTCTTCATGGAAGAATTGGGACACCCACAGAGGGATAATTATTTGTTCATAGATAGCTGGAGTACCATTCATCTTGCAAAGAATTCAACTCCGCATTACAAGACAAAACACATACAATTGTGGTACCATTTCATTTGGTTGGTTTTGGATGATGGATAGTTAAAGCTAGAGAAGATACATTAAAATGAAAATCTAGGAGATATGTTCATAGAGGTAGCGACAAGGGAGACGCTGAACTCCTCTTTAGCTTCGGTTGGTCTTCTAGACTAAACAGACAAAAAGAACAATAGAGTCCAGGTTGGTTTAATCTTCCAGTGGGAGCTATATGTTTAGTAGTGCTATGATTAGTCTCCAAGTGGGAGGTTATTATTGTAGATTTTGATTAGTCTCTAAGTGGGAGATTTTTGTGATGTGGAGCCTAATCAAACTTAGAGGTTTATATGGCATGGTTTCCCCCCAAATTATTTCTATGGGAGTTTGGGGGTAGTGCCCCCAAGACAAGGTCAAGAGGTAGCACCCCTGCAGGGTCCTAGGGCAACACCTCAAGTGTGCTCCCTATCACAGTATGGGGTGGGATCAAGGGGCAACACCACCGCGGGGGTTTTTGGGGGCAGTACCTCTAAAGCCAAAAATGACCTTATATTGTAGTTGGCATCAGCTATTATTTTCTATTATTCTAGCCCTAATTTTGTAAGCAACAAAAAGCTTGTATAAAAGCTTAGGGTTATGGATATTCATAAGGTGATGTGAAAATTGGTTCTTGCAGTGGTATTGAGCTATAAGGGATTATTGATTGTAATTAGGTTGTAATCACTGGATCCTAATAATATTGGACTTGTTGTTGGTGGATGTACCCCAAGGATTGGGTTAACTACATTAAATCTTGATGTCATGTGTTGTCTTTTATGCGATCTACTATTTTCTTGTATTGGTTATATTTGCATGTAACTATTATTTCTATCTGAAGTTAATCCTAAAAAATGTAAGGGTTTAATTAGTTAGTGTTTATAATAGGCCGACTTGTGGCTATAAATGTATTTAAAGATGTTCTTGGGTAGAGTCTTAGAGGAGGCAATAGTAGTAGAAATAGAAGGTAGATCAAGGAGGTTGAAGTAGATTTGCAATACAATTTTTTATCATTGAGGATTAATGTATGTTGGCCGTAACAAAGAAGGATTTACAATTTGGCATGTATTTTGACAATTTGATGAATCTATAAAGCATTGTGTTCTCCTATCTTCTTTGGTGGCTAGTGTTTGTGTTGTTTTCCACTGTGTTTACTCTTGAATGTGACTTAGATAGCTGGGGGTGTCTTTGGCACTAGTTATTTACCTTCTCTCTGCATTAAGACCTAATAGTCTCTTAAGCTTTTAATAGGGAAGACCCCTCATAGGGTAGATTATATTTTATAATCAAACATTGTAACACTAACAGGTTAAGTTTATAGTTCAAATAGTGAAGATTTGTGGGTTTCATCCCCACCTTATTTTTACCTTCATCTTGAAATGTTTTTGGGTTGCCAAATCATTGTGTTATGTGCTAAATTATTTATGGTTGTGATTTATTTCATTTATGTTACATCATTTCAGTTTTAATGGTAAATCTATGAGATGAATTAGGTGTGAATTTATATTATTGGTTTTGAAACCAAAAGTTTAAGATCCTGATTCACCCCCCCTACCCCTTAGTATCTTGTTTTCCATATACTTATTCCAACAAATTCTTCATGAAAACCATCATATTGTTGGAAATAATTGAAAAGCTCATGATTGAGGAGTAATAGAATTGATAAAGAATGTTTTCAATCATTGTTTTGTCATTGATGTCAAAATTTCTACTTGCAGGAATGACAATTGCTTAAGTGGCCCAAATACTATAAGTTGGTTGATTGACAAGGAGGTGGCAATCAATAAGATGTAACTAGAGTACCTAGAAAAAGGTTGAAGTTATGATGTTGTAATGAAGTATAAGGATCAGCTAAGCCATTGATGAAATAGTGTATTGATGACATACTCTAAGACACAGAGGATAGACACACCAAGACATATCAAAGATGTAAGGTTTAGCTAAGTCATTTGTATAACCTAACTAAGTTCATAAGAGAGTGCCAAGAAAGCTAGTTGGTGCCGAACAAATTCTTAGTTGAATTTGAGCAAGTTCACCTTTAGAGTGTGCCGAGTGGTCTTTAGGTGCCAAGTGAAGGTCATGTACCAAGTAGCAGAAAAGATACAAGTGCCGAGCAGGATACAAGTGACAAGAAGGATACAAGTGTCGAGCAAGATACAAGTTCCGAACAAGATACAAATGCTGAGAAAAATATAGGAGCCAAGTAATACAGAGGGTACCGAGCATCAGTAAATCAATAATACCGAGTTGCTGCATTATTTTAAAAATTGAAGATTTGCCAAATCTGAGCTGACATGGGAGTTACCTAGAATTCTGTGAACTAGATAGAAGATAAGAATGATGAGCTGGTGGCACAGAACACTATGTAAACCATTTCTAACAAAAATAATTGGATTCTAGACGAAGTTTCTAGATAAGAGCAAAATATGGGATAGATACATTATATCTTACCTAATCTATTGAAACCCTAAAATTGGAGAGGGAGAATCGAGCTGAAAAGAGATTCCAAATTTTTATTTAAGGAGTCATAAGGCCATGAAGCAAAGTAGGAAAGGTGGTCAAGCATGAAATCATGAAGTGTTGAAGAAAGTGCTAAGAAGAAAGAGAGCACAGATACTCTGTTTTACTAGATGACCATAGATATGATTGTATTGGTATAATGAGTAAGAAGACTCAAGATGACAAGCTTTTAGAGCTGCAGCAATTAAAGCCAAAAAAAGGATTGAACTGAAGTGTGATCTATAATCTGCAAAATATGTTGTAAGTTGTATCAGATCAAAAGTCATTTTTGTTACTCTCTAGCAATTGTAATAGCTAAGATAAATCCTACAGACTTAGGTTGGTTTAATAGCCATGTTGTAAATCTTTTAACAGGGTGACATTCCAAGTGAATTTTCCAAAGTCCTTTAACCAGACCCATTCCTAATAGTATGGTGAAATCCTCTAACAAGGTCACATTTAACAATGTGTTGTAGCCTTTAATAGGGTAGATCATCAGAAGTGGTTGAAATCAAATTGCACAGTTATTTTGTGGGTATCATCCCCACCCTAGTTTTACCTTCTTATTCCTAGAGGGTTTCTAGGTTATCAAATTCGTAGTGTTATGGTGTGATGCATGTTTACTTTTCATAGTAATTTGAATATTCAAATTACATGCATCATAAGTTTAGTTATGTGCTATTAAGGATTTGGGAAAAGTGGCATTGGACCTTGAATAACTGATTCACCCCCCCTCTTAGTTATTCTAAAGAATTATAACAATTGGTATCAGAGCATTGCTGTTGACTTAGTTTGGAATGACTAGAATTAGAAAAGATCAAAATTCCTAAAAGAGAAGTTTCCAAGCTCAACAAAGACAACTTTGTTGCATGGAAAAGCTTGATGAAGCTACATCTTGGATCCATAGGAGATTATGCCCAAAATTCAATTATTATTGAACATGTTGATCCAACTGATACTTTAACTGCAGAAGATTTGAGAAAAAAATAGGAACATAATCAGACAATGCTGGAAATTGCCTCTGCACTCAACTATGTTGAATTCGATGATATCAATGGATGTGACACTATGTTCAAGATGTAGAAAGCCCTATCAGAAGTTTATGGAGGAGATCAGATTGTCCAAAGAGAAAAAAGAGAAAGTCTGAGAGAAAAGTTTGATGATATAAAAATGGAAGAAGGTGAGAATGCTATTCAGTATGCCGCTAGAATAAAGAAAGTGGTAAGTGCAATAAGATTTTGAGTGGTCAATTAGATGATGATACTATTAATAGTAAGTTCCTAAGAAATTTGCTCCCTATCTATGCTATTAGAGTATTAGCTATACAAGAGCTAAGATGTGTGCCAAGAAACAATCTAAGTTTTGAAGGAATAGTGGGTAGACTCACTACATTTGAGTTATCTAACTTTGACAACTACAAACTTGAGAATGTTGAATCTGCTTTCAAAGCCAAGCTATCATTGAAAGATGCTGATCAAGTGAAATCAAAGAAGGGAAGAAAGATGAAATATGTATCCAGTGACAGTAGCACTGATGAAGAAGATGTGGAACAATTGGAAGCTTTACTAGCTAGAAGATTTCACAGAGGCAAAGGAAAATTCAAAGGTAAGCTGCCTATTATTTGTTTTAATTGCAATGAAGTAGGACATATTGCTACAAGGTGTACACAGAAAAAGGAATACAAGGAAGGAAACAAGTACAAAAATAGAAGAGAAGATGATAAGAGAGATTATAAAGACAAAGGCAAGAAATGCTATATTGTTGAAGAGGATTCTAATGATAATGATGATGAAGTTGTCTATGTGGCCATGAAGGACCAATTTGATGAAGAAGAGCCTACAAAACTAGTAACATGTATGAACAAGAATGACAGATGGATCATAGAGAGTGGATGCTCGCATCACATGACAGGAGACAAAAGTAAGTTTGTTAACTTTACTCAGTATGATGGAAATAGTGTTAGATTTGGTAATGATGCTCCATGTCAAATCAAAAGAAAAGGTTCCATTAAGCTAACAAAAAAAATTTCATGTGGCAATGCATATTATGTTGAAGGACTAAACTAGAATTTGCTAAGTGTCTCATAGTTAGGCAATGTAGGGTGCTAAGTAGAATTTGAAAATAAAACTGCAAAAATCTATGATACTGATGGTAAATTGATAGGAAAAGGAGATCAAACAAGAAGTAATCTATTTTATCTTGATATGGAAAATACTTCTTGTCTTGTTGCAAAATTTGATGATGTGTGGTTATGGCATAGAAGGCTATGTCATGCCAACTTTGATAATCTGGTCAATATCAGTAAAATGAAGAAAATCAGAGGTTTACCTAAACTGAAGAAACCTGACAATATCATGTGCAAACAATGTTAGCTAGGGAAGATGACCAAATCAAGTTTCAAGAGTAAAAACTATACATCTAAAGAAGTACTTGAGTTAGTCGATACTGACTTATGTGGTCCAATAGAAGTACAAAGCTACAAAGGAGATAAATATATAATGTTGTTTGTTGATGACTATTCCAGGATGATGACTGCTATGTTCTTAAAGAAAAAAATTGATGCTTTTCAAATGTTTAAGTGGTATGTGGCTAGAGTTGAAAAGGAAACAGGAAAGAGTTTGAAATGCCTGAGATCAGATAGAGGTGGTGAATTCACAGTAAATGAATTTGAGACATTTTGTAATGACAAAGGAATCAAGAGACAAACATAAGCTCCTAGAACTCCCCCACAGAATGGAATTGCTAAGAGAAGAAATAGATCTGTGATTAACTGTGCCAGAAAATTAATGATGGAAAAGACTGTTGCTCTAAAATATTGGAGAGAAGCTGTAAGTGTGGCTGTTCATACACTGAACCAAGTACAAGTCAAGAAAGGTACAAGTTCAACACCTTTTGAATTATGGTATGGTTAGTCACCCAATGTAAAGCATTTCAAAGTATTTGGTTGCAAATGCTTTATCCTTAAAGATGCTAGAAATGGAAAATTTGATGCAAAAAGTGATGAAGGCATATTCCTTGGTTACTCCACTAGAAGTAAAGAGTATAAGTGTTTAAATACTAACACTAACAAAATTGTGGAAAGTGCAAATGTAAACTTTGACGAGCAGGCAAATGTCCAAGCTGAAAAATCGAAGAGAATGGATGAATATCGAACCTTTGTGTATTCTTATGAAGGAATGCCTATTGATAAGGATACCACTAATAAAATTGGGATTCAATAGCAAATTTTAGTCTCATCCGAGTTACAACCAGTGAATGCCAAGTTGCATTCAGAAGTCGAGTTGCAGAATGAAAGAAATGCTCATTCTGACTCTGAAGTCAGTACACATAACAGAGATGTAGAACAACCTGACAATGAAGTGCATAGTGATCCTGAATATGAAAGAACAAATATGGAAACAACAATAGAACCAAGATTTTCCAAATATGTGAAGAGGCATCACCTTGTTGAATAGATAATTGGTGATAAAGATGCAAGACCAATAACAAGGAATAGACTAAGAAATGAATCATGTTTGTTAAGAAAATTTGAACCTAAGATAGTGTATGATGCATTACAAGATGGTGATTGGTATAAAGATATGGAAGAAGAGATTGATCAAATAAAGAAGAACAAAACCTAGAGTTTGGTTCCCAGACCAGTTGACAAGAATGTGATTGGCACCAAGTGGGTATTCAGAAACAAGCTAGATGAGAATGGAAAGATTACTAGAAACAAAGCCAGACTAGTATGTAAGGGTTATGCTCAAGAAGAAGGATTAGACTATGGGGAAACATTTGCCCCTATTGGAAGAATGGAAGGAGTAAGAACTGTACTTGCATATGCTGCATATAAAGGTTTTAAAGTCTATCAGATGGACGTAAAGTTTGCTTTTCTGAATGGTATATTGGAAGAGGAAGTCTATATTGAACAACCAGAGGGATTTGTTGATGAAAAAAACAAGGATATGGTTTGTAAACCACATAAAGCACTCTATGGTCTAAAACAAGCACCTAGAGCATGGTATGAGAGACTTCACAAGTATCTAGTGCAAATAGGATTTGAAAGAACTAATGATAAGAGAAACATGTACATCAAATCAAAAGAAGGTAAGGATATTATTGTATCTAAAATCTTTGTGGATGACATAGTGTTTGGAGGAAAGGAAGTGCTTTGCAAAATTTTTGCTGACAAAATTAAACATGAGTTTGAGATGTCTATGTTTGGAGAAATCAAATTTTTTGTTGGTTTGCAAGTACATCAACTAAAACATGGTATATTTATGACACAATCAAAGTACATCAAAGAGATACTTAAAATGTTTGGATTGGAAGACTCCAAACCAGTCAGCACACCAATGGCAATAGGACATAAGCTATCCAAAAATGATGTATCAACTAAAGTTAATCAAAAAATGTACAGATCCATGATTGGAAAACTACCATATGTTGTACATAGCAGACTAGATATAGCATTACTAGTTGGAATAATGGATAGATTCTCTGCTAATCCTAAGAAAAATCATCTCATAGCAGTAAAAAGAATAATGAGATATCTCAAAGGAACTGATGATTTTTGCCTATATTATAAAAAGAATGAAAAGTTTGAGCTCAATGCATACACAGATGTAGATTGGGGAGGCAACATTGATGACAAAAAAAGTACATGTGGAGAAGCATTATTTTTAGGTAAAAGACTAGTTACTGGACTAGCAAGAAGTAAACATGCACATCTCAGTCCACTATAGAATCAGAATATGTGGTAGCAGCAGTCAATTGGACAAACATTGTGTGGCTCACACATCCATTGAAAGGAATGAAAGAAGAGGTAACCAAACTTGTGATACTATATTGTTATAATACAAGTGCTATAAACATATCCAAGAATCCAATAATGCATGCAAAAACCAAGCAGATTGCAATCAAGTATCATTATGTCAGAGAACTGGTAGAAGACAAACAAGTGAAGATGGAGTACATTCACACAAAGAAACAAATTGCAGATATCTTCACCAAACCATTTCCTAAGGATGCTTATGAATATCTAAGAGGCAAGTTGGGGGTAATCCCCCTAACTCAAGTAGTTTAAAGCAAAAAAGAAGCTGCCCTGCATCAACAGAAACAAATGATTAAAATATCAAAAGGATGATGCAGAGGATGACAACAGAAAAAAGGAATTCCAAATCAGTCACAAGCATGGTGATAGAGGGAGAAAACATGAGATGCAAAGCTTATATTTCGCATGTTAAAGATGCTACATCTTTGGCATTGATGTCAAAGAGGGAGATATATGCAGAAAACTAATCAATACAAAGTAAGAAGGAGATACTCATGAGGGAGATATATATGAAAGAGGGAGATTTAGGAGAAACTAAAAGGTAAAGATATGGAGATATATGAGATCAGTAGTAAAAAGATGCAACAGTCAAGAAGGAAGTAGAATGTAGCAAGAAATGAATATGATTTTGGTGGTACCTAAGTTGATCAAGTAATCAATTTGGTTTGCCATCAATGCCAAAGAGGGAGATTGTTGAAAATAATTAAAAAGCTCATGATTGAGGAGTAATGGAACTGATAAAGAATGTTTTCAATCATTTTTTTGTCATTGATGTCAAACTTGCTACTTGCAAGAATGACAATTGCTTAAGTGGTCCAAATACTATAAGTTGGTTGATTGAAAAGGAGGTGGCAATCAATAAGATGTAACTAGAGTACCTAGACAAAGGTTGAAGTTATGATGTTGTAATGAAGTATAAGGATCAGCTAAGCCATTGATGAAATAGTGTATTGATGACATACTCTAAGACATAGAGGATAGACACACCAAGACATATCAAAGATGTAAGGTTTAGCTAAGTCATTTGTATAGCCTAACTAAGTTCATAAGAGAGTGCCAAGAAAGCTAGTTAGTCCCAAATAGATTCTTAGTTGAAGTCAAGCAAGTTTTCCTTTAGAGTGTGTCGAGTGGTCTTCAGGTGCTGAGTGAAGGTTAGGTGCCGAGTAGCAGAAAAGATACAAGTGTTGAGCAAGATACAAGTGTCGAGCAAGATACAAGTGCCAAGAAAGATACAAATGCCGAGCATAATATAGGTGCTGAGTAATACAGAGGGTGTCAAGCATCAGTAAATCAATAATGCTGAGTTGCTGCATGATTTTAAAAATCGAAGATTCACCAAATCTGAGCCAACATGGGAGTTATCTAGAATTTTGTGAACCAGATAGAAGATAAGAATGATGAGTTGGTGGCACAGAACACTATGTAAACCATTTCTGACAAAAATAATTGGATTCTAGATGAAGTTTCTAGATAAGAGCAAAATATGGGATAGATACATTGTATCTTATGTAATCTATTGAAACCCTAAAATTGGAGAGGGAGAATTGAGCTGAAAAGAGATTCCAAATTTCTATTTAAGGAGTCATAAGGTCATGAAGCAAAGTAGGAGAGGTGGTCAAGCATGAAATCATAAAGTGCTAAAGAAAGTGCTAAGAAGAAAGAGAGCACAGATACTCTGTTTCACTAGATGACCAGATATATGATTGCATTGGTATAATGAATAAGAAGACTCAAGATGATGAAGCTTGAGATGAAAAGCTTTCAGAGCTACAGAGATTAAAGCCAAGCAAAGGATTGAACTGAAGTGTGATCTGTAATCTACAAGATATGTTGTAAGTTGTATCAGATCAAAAGTCATTTTTGTTACTCTCTAGCAATTGTAATAGCTAAAATAAATCCTATAGACTTAGGTTGGTTTAATAGCCATGTTGTAAATCCTTTAACAGGGTGACATTCCAAGTGAAAGTTCTAAAGTCCTTTAACCAGGCCCATTCCTAACAGTATGGTGAAATCCTCTAACAAGGTCACATTTAACAATGTGTTGTAGCCTTTAACAGGGCAGACCATCAAAAGTGGTTGAAATCAAATTGCGCAGTTATTTTGTGGGTATCATCCCCACCCCAGTTTTACCTTCTTATTCTTGGAGGGTTTCTGGGTTATCAAATTCTTAGTGTTATGGTGTGATGCATGTTTAATTTTCATAGTAATTTGAATGTTCAAATTACATGCATGATAAGTTCAGTTATGTGCTATTAAGGATTTGGGAAAAGTGGCATTGGACCTTGAATAACTAATTCACCCCCCACTCTTAGTTATTCTAAAGAATTATAACACATATGATTTAAGAAAGTTATAATTCTAATTCCCTATAAAAATTCTTCACTCATACAAAATTAAGTAGAAATACCATATATTAAAAAAAATGTAGAAAATTATTTTGGAAAAAGATCATGATAAGAAAATAACTATCAGATATCTTTTACTTTACCAATAAAGGGAAGATATCATGAAAATAAAAAGACCATAACATAGACTAAAATAATAAAATATAATTTAAATTATTTTAGATTTTGATCCACAAATATTTGGTTTCCCTCAAACATCATAGACTAAGGAAAAGATTTATCTAGGAAAAAGTAAGTCAAGTTTGACTATTTAACACTTTTATTCTAAGATTCAATCCTTATGTGTGATATTTAAGTCATCCATGAATATTTGCTCAATACACATGCAATAGAAGGGTTAAACCACTCAACCACCGTAGAAAAATAATATAATATCTCAAAACTATAGTCTAAATTTAATATATAAAATGAAAAAAAGGCATTGACAAAACATAAGCAGCCACAAACAATAACGGAACTAGAAGTCCATAAAAATGACGGGTTCAAAAGTGATGTAACTTAATGCAAAAATAAGGAGGAATCCCAACAAGAGCTCTAGGAGAGCTTGAGTTCCTACTTTATGCTATTAGTGGAACATATTATTGTAATTTTTTATTATTATAAAGTAATAAATGTAATTGCAAGAAGGATGTTTTAAAAAATGAATTATTTAAAATTAAATAATTGATAAAATTTAACGAGTATCAATGATTTATTAATCTAATATAGAAAAATTGAAAATACAATTTTATTTAACTAATAAGTCTATTAATTAATTTGATTTTATTAATGTAATGATGAAAACTTCAAGGAATCATTTAATAAATACAAAATATTTATGAAGAAAATAAATTAAATATTTGTGTTTAGATATTGTTTTGATTATTGAATTTTAAATGAAATAAAAAGTTTAACTTGTCATTTTTACAATTTCACATTTTACATATCATAAAATCATTTTCCAAAATAAAGTAAGAAGAAAATGACAAAAGCAATTAAGTTATAACTTCAAAAAAATAAAGAAAATCAATAAATTTTAACTTTCTCTATCATTGAATTTTTTTTAAAGAAAGAAAATCAACAAATTTTGAAAATTAAAATGGAATTTTTGTAATTATATTTATTTTTAGCTTTTTCTAACCTTAAAATATTTAATTTGATTTTAATAGAAAATTAAATTTCTCTATAATTACAATTATAGTTATATTAAGTGTACAAAAAGTTAAAAATGTATCAATAACGATATTTTATAAGGATATAATATATTTTTAATCATATATACACATATATTTTAATTAAAATTAAATTACTTATTTTAATAGTATAGATGTTAACTTTCTCAAAAACACTTACCTTAAATAATTTTTTTTTTCTCAAAAATTAATTTAATCATTTAATTTAATTTATTCAAACTTTAATTTAGAAAGAGTTAAAATTAAAATTAATAAAATTATAATAAAAATTAAAAATATAAACAACTTCATGAAAATCAAAAGAGAAAAAAACACTTATATATTTTCTAATGATATAATTATAAATTTACATATATATATATTTGTGAATAATTTAAGAATCGTTAATATTTTTGAACTAGGTTGAAGTATGTACATTGATGTTTAATATAGTCTAAAAGTGCACTGCTTTAAAAAATAAATTTAGAATGTTTACGGTGAAAAGATGTGACAATCATTGTCAGAGCGTGCGGGAGGTACAAGATAAAAACCAATTAATTTGTGTTAAGAGACCACCGCCATAGTATTCAATATTTTTTGGAATTTTCTATTTAAGAGAATAGGCATTAGAACCAACAAATTTGATTTGAACCAATAAAATAAAATAAAATAGCACAACACATTTGATTTATAAAATCTCACTTCCTAAACCTTAGTCCATTGCATTTGTCTTTAGAAAGAAAATAGCTAGGGGGTCAAATGAAAACATAAAGTTCACTCCCTTATATAAGGCAAGGACTAATACATGCACAATAACAACATTTATATTCCATCATATAAAATCAAGAGAATCACAACTAAGAAAAGATGTCATTGCTATGTCAAGTTTATTCATCACTCCCTTATATAAGGCAAGGACTAATAAATACACAATAAGGACATTTATATTCTATTGTATAAAATCAAGAGAATCACAACTAAGAAAAGATGTCATTGCTATGTTAAGGTTTTTCATCATTCATAGGAATTGCAACCAATTATAAACATTGCCACTCACTAAAGACAAGAATAGATTGCGATTACAAGGAACAAGTGATGCAATTTTTAACATATAATCAACCACTTGGAGATATAAACTTTGGTCAAACTTTTTGTCAATATGATAAGGTGGAAATATTATTACACATGAACAATGATCACTAAGCGTGTAGGGAGGATGAAAACCACAACTAACTAACCTTGAGAATAAAAGAATATACACAATCATATGACCTCCAAGAATTTTTTTTGAATAAAGGTGTAGACACCTAAATTTCATTACATCACTAAGTAATCTTATTTAGTCATCTTCTAAGACATTATTGATTAAATATTAAAAAATTAAATAAATTAATTGTCACCCCCTAGTTAATTAATTAATTAAATTAACTATAGCCCAATTGATAAAATCAAATGACAACCCAAAGTCTAATTATCAATTAAATCCCTTTTCCTCTATTAAATTAAATAATTTCATTATACCTATTTAATTTAATCCCACATCCCCTATTATTAAATAAATTATTTAATAAATTGATTCCTAAACCCTAACCATCCCTAAATCCTATCATTATCCAAATCTAACCCATTCACCCATGATAACCTCACTTAGCTAGCTAATTAACCTATCTCATTAAGGAAAAACCACTTAAATCCTAATCTCCTCCAAAGCTAAGCATAATCCCCTCCTAAACATGTGCACACCTTTAAACAAGAGTTAAGACTTTCTAACCCAAGCCAAAGTCAAAGTCCTATTTTATCCTTCTTACATTCCTTTCCAAGGATTTTAAGGCTCTTGCATGTCTTAATGGCTCTTTAACGCCTCTTACATCCCTCTTACACACTCCTTCTCCATCATAACTCCCTTTGACCCTTCATTTTGACCTTCTTCTCCCATCTAATCCACTTGTGACAATTGTTACAAAGCTATGGATTTGAAGAAGCACAACCCATGTGCTTCCCCTTCCTTGCATCCTAGTTGCTCCCATCATTTCTCCATCATTGCATCCTAACCATCCATCTAACCACCCCTTAGCCTATAAATTAGACCCTTCCCCACTTACAAAATAAAACTTTTTATACCAATGTTATAATGTTATTTTGAGAGCCCAAAAACTACCAAAATACCATCTATAATGGAAAAATCCCTTCATGCTCCCATTGCTAAAACTATTTCTCTCACCCTCATGATCAATTATAACCCATCACTTGAATCTTGAACCATGCTCAAGCACACATCCACCATTGTTTGGACACATCAAAGTATCAAGGTCGCACTTAGGGAGCTCACCATACTTGGTTTGCATATCTCTACAATGTTTCCTTCATCCTCTCATACATATTGCTGGTTTCTTTAGTTTGAGAATGCTAAATTAACTATTATGTTCTTTATACAATAATTTCATAGCACTACATTTTGGCACACTCAATGGGACCCTGTATTTGGGTCACTTTCAATCATTTTGCACTTACATTTGCTAACTAACCAAATTGATGTATTGTGCTTACTGTTGTTATCTATTAGGTTTTTAATGTGGTTTGCAAGTGTATTAATCCCAATACAAGAGACATGCTTCCAATTATATTATCCATTTTCAAACAACGAGACCTAAAAACACATAATTTTTGCAAACTTGTGACTTCGAGTTTGAGGGAAGAACTTCACAAGAATGCAAACCCATGAATTTGAGGATTGAGGTCATCACCCAACTTACCTACCATGTGGCCATTAAATCCCCTTCAATCTGCCCTCCAATCTCTCTATGGGATCACTTGTCATTGTCAGTGGGTTCACTTGCAATACTTGCAGGATGGCTCTGTCAAAACATCTAGTCGTAGGCATCCTATCTAAACTTATACCTTCAAACCCATAGTAAAACCTTTTGGTATAAACACTTATAATAGGAATGGGATCACTGTCTGGTGGGTTTGCTTTATGTGTATTTCATCTTGACCCACAATTTTTTTTTGTTTTCACCAATTTTTTCACCATGATCCTGCAAAGTTTGATTGCATTCCCGTGCTAAGGGATTTTAGGTTGATTACTATGATTTTTTTGGTATTTTTAGTCTATTTCTATTAAACTATTGCAGGAGGAATAATGTGCAAGTGTTGTTTTAGATTTTGTTCTTTAACTATCTTCTTGCATATCTACTATAGTCTTACAATAATCAAATTCATTCTTGAATGAATTAAAATAATCTACAATGTTTTCAAATGGAATGAATGGATAAACACATCTTGAATGCTAAATATTAAAAATAATGAATGAGATAAACATTTGATTTGAATGTTAAAAGAACATTCTGGATCAAACACTTCAAAGTTTAGTTCTTAAAACAAATTCATACAATCTTGAATGGCCTAAAGGAAAAAATTCTCTTAATCCCATCCTTTTCAAAACTTTCATACAAATGATTTCTTTTTTTGACTTAATTTACTATGTTGACCATCACTGTTCGGTTGGAATAAACCCTTCATGTTAATCACAAATGTTTTCAAAGTCATAAAATAGGAAAGATAAACTAAAAGATTCAAAAATAGAATGAATCATGTGCCTTGTGTATATTGAGATTGTGCCTTTTAGCACATCTTTGACTTCTCTATTTCATGCAAAATAGAGCCATTTAAATATGTGACCCATGTACTAAAAGTTGTTAACAAGATCATCTACAACAACCTAGGAGTGCTTCTAGCAAGTTCATCATCCTTCAAGAAGCATGCCCTCTTTGGATAGAAGCTTAAATTGGAAAAATACCCTGGTTAGTATATAAATGAGAAACCTTCTTTCTCTATCAAGAAAGTTTGGGCAGCATGTTTCTAGGGGTAGTCTGAGGTGGGAAAACTTTCCTGTAATTTCAACATTTCTACAATAGATTCTTAAGTGAATCACATATTTAAAAATTGATTGGCTGACTCCACAAATCTAATTACAAACTAACTTAGTAGCTACCATTTTATCCTTGGTGTGTTACTCATGGTGCAAAAGAATATAAGGCTTTTATGAAGTAACTTGACATATGTGTTTTCCATTGTAGAGGCATGAGGCTACTTGGGTTTCATCTCCAAGAGTTGTTGTGCCCACAAAAGGGAAGATTCTATTTTTCATACCTTGAAGGATCATTGATGTGTATGTTTTTCAATCGACTCTTGTATCAACTCACCTCTTCTATTAGAGGGAAATATCATGCTAGATCTAGAAAACATCAAGTTGGGCTCCTCCTGGTAGGCCTAATGAGTAATGCATTGAAACCAAATTGACCTTAGGGATAAAAGTGTGCTTGAGTTGTCTTATTTATGCAAAATACCCCATGAAAAATACTTGTAGAACATACACATTTGTGGTTACTATCAAATCCCTTTTCTAAAGAGATCATGTGTTTGTCTCTCTCAAGGTTGCTTTTTCCTTTGAGAGATTGTTTTCTCATAATACACCATATCCATTATTAAAAGAGTCTTATCATTGTTATTTCAAAATGGTTTTTAGGAAGTCTATTCACAAAAAACCCTAAGTCTAGTTGGTTTTTCGTTACCTCTTTAAAAAAAAATCCATTATACTATAATTTGATGGAAACTATTCCCTTATCTACTTAGACCTATTTATTATAAAGAAGGTTCATATTGTTTAACTTAAAGAAAAATGTATACTTAGCATAGTTGCTACCTTGACCCACAATTTTTATATAAAACTAGTGAGAATACCTTATGTTAAACCAACCAAAAACCAAGTTCAAAAAGGTTAAGATTCTACAATTTTTTTTTTATAAAGAGATAGAAGCAGAATGTAAAAAACACACCCAATCCAAGACTTGCAAAACTAGATCAAATTGAGAAAGAAGGTGTTGAAGTTTCTCAACAAACTGAGTGGGATCATAAAGGTTAGAAATTAACCTTAAGATGTAGAGTTAACCAAAGCCTCATTGACTACACTAGCTACACCCACTTTGATTAGGATCTTCTTCTTCCACACACACTTTACACTTATCATGTCATAGGTTTAGGTTTTCATATAAAGTTCTCATCTTAATTAGGTATTTTATGGTTTCATCATCTCTAGGTCATGTGCTTTATAAATCCAACCCTATCCAAATCAACATCGTAGATCAAAACATCCCCCATCATCTTCATCATACGTAAGCATTTGGTGTCACTTTGTTGAGAATTGTCTACCCTACATCCTACATCCATCACACTATCTTGATTATCCTATAAACTAAACACTATTTAGGGTAATCCATCTTTGTCATTTGCATCCCTGATCACCTTGAGAAAAAGGTTGGGCTCCACACATGATCATCATTTATTTGTCTTCCAAAAAGGTCACAAGTCTACCTTAAAATTGATATCACCATCATATCTCAAGCTTACACATAGGGAAAAATATCTCATCTTTCACTTTGACATAACATCACTCATCCTTAGTCTTCCTAGGTATCATATAAGATGAACTAGGATCCTTCCCTCCCATCTATGATACATCTTTTTGCATCCTAGAAAATTGCACCATCATAGTTATATTATTAGAAAGCTTTTAGCAAAACCATCCACCCACATATACTTACACTTATTGTCCTACCATCTTGCATTTCATCCTTAGGAACATCATCTCATGCCACCTACCAAATGTCTCACTAAGAATAAAAGGAAGAAGAAAGACATGGATCCTAATCGTAGCAGTAGTTCAACTAGCACACAACCATACCCAACAATATCTACAATCACACATGATCCACCACCATAGAATCCAAAAGAGTTGGGTCCCTCACTGGACATAGATTCCTTTATGAATCAACCAGGACATGCAACCTTTGTTAATGCCATCATAGATAGAAATAGGGAAACCATCATGGAAAACTTCCCAAGACACAACATTGGTGTCTTTAGCTTTGGGAGGCCACCATCTTTAGACATATCTGATCCTATCGATCCCTTATTTGGAAGACAACCACCCCCAATTAGTCCATTTGATCCAAATGATCCCTTTTTCATACTAGAACAAGGACATCAAATGATGCAATCAAAACCTATAGATCCAAATATACCATCAACCCAACTTGGTGTTCCCATCCCACAAAGTAATCAACCCACCATGGCACAATCATTAGTCCACGCAAAATCCCAACATACTACTACTATACCATCTATTTCTATAAGCACTACCACCATCACTACAATTTTGTAGTCTACTTCTATCCCAATTAGTAGTGATGGAACCTTATTCCCTAAATTTTCCACTTTTACTTCATATGTAGCTACTAGCATTGTAGTCCACCCACACAATGATACAACCAATTAGTACTTCATTACACTAAAAAGATGCCCTCCTTAGGGTCTATCAATCCACCTTTTATCCCACCCACTATTAATAGAAAACCATTTTCTACTAGTGACAATACTACCACCTTATTTCCACTAGGTCCTTGTACTTTTACATAATCACAAGGTCCACCTACCAAACTTTTCACTAGTAATCCATTCATGCCTAATTTCCAACCACCACCACCATCCCCTGTCAACCCCACACCTACCATCACAAATAATATTTTCATGCCACCTCTAAGAAGAAACCAAACTAGGCCATGCCATTTAGTGCCAACAATAGGTACTTTTCTTAACACTAACTATTTGGCTCCATAAAACTCCCAATTGCGACCTAAGCCAAGCTTACAACCCTAAATTGTAGAACCACTATATCAACCACCGCCACCCTTCCAACAATTCCCACTATATCCATCATTTTTCCAAACCTTGATACATAATCCTCTGACTAGACAACAATCTCACATCTACCCTTTGTCATAACAACCACCCTATCAAAACTACATCCAACAAGCACATCAATATTTCCAACCACCATTCCAACAACCCATAACTCTAATCCCAATAGTAGCACTATCCACATTTCATCCATCATAGTATATAGATCAAATTCACCTTCATTCTCCTACGACATTAGATACATATCCTTTGCTAGAGGTACTAGGAGTAGGGGCACCAACAACAACACCTATCAACCCTGAGTGGGAAAAAATGAAAAGTGCCCTAAAAGAACTCAAGGATGGAAAAAAATCCAAGAGCTTCAAGTTTGAAAATGACTACCCATATCCATTTGACAAGATTATAACAATGACACCCTTTCCTAAACACTTTGAAATCCCTAAATTTGATAAATTCAAAGAGAAAGGATATCCAATCACACATGTCAAAGAGTTTTATATGCATTTCCAAAAAGTGGCTTACAATGGCATATTCCTCATGCAACTTTTCCTTAAAATTTTGGGAGGCCCACTCTTGAATGGTTCTATCACATACCTTAGGACATAATTTTTATGTTTACTAATCTTTCAGAAGCCTTTATGGCCCAACATGCTCACCTAGTTGAAACCAAATTATCTCCCATATATCTAGTCCATACCAATCAAAAAGGAGGGGAAAACCTTGTTGATTACTTATAGTGATGGACAAATCTCACAACTCAAATGTCATGTACCATACTCAAATGCTGCTTTGTCAAGATGTTCATTAACAACATGCATCCTAGTCTTGAGTACCACATGGTTATGAATTATTTGTAAAAATACAAAGACATCAAAGAAAATGGTATGGGCCTTGAGCAAGAACTCATTAAAGATGGTGTCATCAAAATTTACAAAGAAAACAAGAACAAGGAAAATACAATGAAAACCCATGACACTAGAACAAAAACAAAAACATAGTCAGTAATGGTGCCATAGATACCTAACAAGTTCATGTGGTGGGAGAAGAACCCAATGCACCAAATACTCCTTATCAACAAATGTCACAATAGAAATAGTCGACCTATCAACATAGTGTATACCATCAATCCTACCAACAACCTCTATCACAACACACTTAGCATACTACACAGGCACCAAATATTCAAAATAAAACCAATTCCATTACTACAATAGTTGGGCCAAGGACACAAGTCCAAAGGTAGTCCCAAGTATACACCTCCTTCGGGGAGCCACTTGGTGTCATCTTTGAAAAGTTGGCCAAAAACAATGTAATTCGACATCCACAAAATCAACCATTAGACCACAATCAATCAAGGCAATCTTGGTATATAAAAAGTGAGTTTTACAAATTTCACCATGTTAAAGGAAAACCCACCCAAAAATGCATGCAACTCAAACACTATTTATAAGATCTCATTGAGCAAAAGCAAATCATAGTGGGGGCATAAACCTCTCCAAATGCAAGATTACTGATCTATCAAAATGCATTTCTCCCACACAAAAAAAATGTGAGCAAAGCTCCTATGAATGATACCACTACCAAAAATGCCAATGAAGCAAATGAGGTGATAACTATGAAAAATTATAGAACTATACATTGACATACTTAGACTATGGTAATTTGATCAACTGCATATCTTAGATAGAGCCTTTTGTAAATGTGATAAATATCAAAGGCCCAAACAATCAATGTGTAGTTACCATAAGAAGAACTCGATTCAACATAGTCAAATAATTTGTACCTACCCCATTAGGCCTGTAGTATAATATCTTGGAATGCCTTTGGAACATGCTAGTCCAAATCTCTATTCTAGATCTTTTGTGCACTAGTCCACTTTACAAAGAAATCCTTGACAATACTCTGCATGAGTCTCACATCCCTACTGATATCGATGCCATAAAATTTATAAACTTGGTAGGCCATATCTCTATCTCATGCACATTGTCCTTCAAAACTTTTGGCATCCCATCTATTGAACTGGATCATGTCTTTCTACTCTGCATAGCTATCATGGTTTCTAATTTTGCTATCAAAAGGGTCATGATAGATAATAGATTGACCTTAAATCTATGTACTTTAAAGTTTATCAAAAAAGCATGATACATTGAGGTAGATATCATAAATGAAGTCATCACTATTAAATCCTATGACAACTTGGAGTGGACCATTGAAAGAGCTATCTTGCTACCTATCATAGTTGGCCCTACTGCTCAAGAGATAGTTTTTCATGTAGTTGATCTTAACCTACCCTTCATTATCCTCCTTGACCAATCATGGATTCATGCTATGAAGGTCATCCCCTCTACTTATCATTAGTGCATCAAATTTATGCATCATGACACTGAGATAAACATCCACCTTGATCCTAAACCCTTTTCTTATTGCAATATAGTGGACACATCATATGATAACCATTTCCTAGAATTGGGATTGGCAACACCATGTCTAGCTCCTCTGGTACTTGCCACAACCCAGACACCATTTTATCCTTCACTCTTTTCACAGTTAAGATCAACTACTAGGGTTGCAAAGAATATAGTCTTTCAAATGCATTTGCTATTAGTTCTCTACCTCTTGACCTACATACTTGGGGGTGCTCAACCTATTAGGGACCAAAGCCAAACATAACTCCCTAGATCACAAAACTTTGGCCCACCACATTTGTTACTAATGGAATCCTCAATGGAGGCTGATATTAGTACATGGTTATATAAAGATCCACCCCCATAGGGTAAAGAGTTGCTTGACTCTTTTAGACAAATATATCCTCACTCACATTTCATTGCTACTGAATAGGGGGATAATCAAGGAGGTGGCCTTGACAATGAAGAATTAGGCATCAGACAACCTATATAAGTATACAAAGAGGAGAAGAAGAAAGGTCTAGGCTATGTACTCCTTGTGACTAGGGGCACTACTAAAGATGGCATTGTTGAAATTGCAATAGGAAAGGTAAAATTTTGAAGGGGGGGGAGGGGGGGGTTGAGTCAGTATTTTAAAATTTGACCCATAAAACATTCACCGCATATCCATCTCATACCTTCAATAAGTAAACTGAACTATCATGTAAATCATGTACATCAAATCATGTAAACAAGTAAGCATTCACACATATATCTAATACTAGATATGATTACCTAGAAACCCTCCAATGAGGAGGTAAAACTGGGGTAGGGATGACACCTACAAATCTTCACTACTATAGTAATAAAGTGTATTCAATGAAGGTTATAAGGTTTGATCATGACACATGATCTACTCTGTGAAAGGTTTACCCCATTAAAGGCTTACAAGGACTATTAGGTCTTACCCTGCTAAAGGATTTCAATAGCCTATTAGAAGTGTGCCTTGTTAAAGGACTTTAACTTATAATTAAGTAAGCACCATGTTAAAGGATTTCAATACAGCTTGTTAGGACTACTCTGTTAAGAGATTTAACTAATTCACCTGGTAGAATGACTCGGCATTGATCCTACAATTAGCACTTGGTTACTTGATGATAGATCACCTCTAAACTGATGTATTCTCAATCCTTCTTGATCAGATGTCTCTCTGTTGTATACTATTCCCTTCCTTTTTTCTCCTTTAACTGATTCTACAATGTAATTTCACTTGACAATTCCTCAGCCACCATGAATGCTCTATTTTCACATGCAAGCTTCTCTCTTAAATTCTTCCACACACATATAATGTTTAGGGTTTGTCCTCCTTAAGAAGAATTAGGTGACTTAGGGTTAGGTATGAATCAACAGTTGTGATTCATTCATTTTTCTACTTAAACCTTCCCTTTTCTTGATTGGCTACATGCTATTCATAGAGATTCCAACTTAAGGTTTGTCCTTATCTCCAAATTATCATAATTCAATCTTCAAGTTGGCTCAAAAATGATTTACATAATAGTTTGTACCATTACAAATAATTATGTCAAAACTATCTTACTCGGCATCTAAAGTCTCTAATACTCAACATATAATGATTTCTATAATGTGACTCGGCATTTGGATAACTTAGCATGAACTTCTTGCTCGCCTCTTGTATCACTTAGCATACACTATCTGTTTGGCACTTGAGTGGCTTGACACTCACAATGGAGTCAACATGCTCTATCTTATACATGTTGTGCTCGGCATGTACTACTTATTTGGCATGAACTAAGTAAATGACTTAAGTGTATAGACACTCACTTGTCAAAACCAATCTAAGATAAAAAATCTCCCCCTTTGACAAGAGTGTTAAAGACCCTTGGTCATGCATTAATATCCTTAATCTTACAAGCATAACATATCTCTTATTCAGCTACTATACAAAGTTACAAAATTTCAAAATTTTGTAACAACTTATATGTCAAAACTTTATAACTCCCCCTGAGTTGATAGGCCTATTTTGTATTCAAATTTTTGTACTACTTTTGAGTAAATGTGTCTCAATTGATACTCTTTGACTTGCTTGCTATTCTATGCTTGCTCCCCTTTTTCTCTTACTCTATTTTAGCTTAACTCTCTTTCTCTCTCTTTTTTCTATCTCTTTACTACCTCCCCTTTTTCTTTATTTCTTTATTTCTCCCCCTTTTTGACACTTATGTCAATGGGCTATACACTAATAATGTGTTTGTCCAAGAAAGATTTATGGACCTCTAATATAATCTTAAGAGTTGCATCTCAATTTTCACATGTTACATCCAAAGACTTAATTTGGATAACTATTTCGACAACAAAGTGGACTAGGTTGTCTAATCTAGAAAGATTGGAATCTTTCTTCATAAGAGTTTCTATGTAGCCTAACTCCTTGTGCAAAATATCCGTGTGAGGGGTCAATGTGGTTTAGATGCTAATCAATTTGGCCCTTATATTGGCTTCTTTAGTAGATAATGCTACTGACTCTTGGTTTGCAACTAAGTTCTAAAGTGTTTCTCACTTTAGTTTGGAGTCATAGGTAATTTTGCACTTGATGCATTGATTTGACTTTCCAAACTCAAAATGTGACTTTTTGTCTCTTATGTGAAGAGTGTGGGGTTACACAATTTGGTGTACAGTGAGAAAATGTTCTCTAGTACCTTCTTCACACTTTCTAGCTTTTTTTCCAATGCAACTTGTGTGAGTGTTATGTCACCTAATATTTTCTCATTCACTTTATTTTGAAATTTCTTTTCAGACCATTCTAATAGTTTAGCATTTGTATCAAGGTTTGCATTATTTACCTTTTCCATTATATTTGTTAGTTGTTCAATTAGTGGTTTGGTTTCATCTAGAGTAGGTAGATTGAATGCATCTAGAAAGATTTCTTTGATATCTAGAAATGCTTACTTCTACCTATGCTCCCTTCTGAGTAGTTCCTGATGCTTCTTTCTAGCTAGGGCTTCTTGCAATATACCTATTTTCTCTATTGCCATTGTGTCATAATCATACTTTGCTAACACAATCTCTTCATCAAGGCTTACATATCCATATGTAATTACCTCTTTTGCCTTTGATGAGCTTGGAATTGGCACTGAGATTTGTAATGGTATTGCATTTGTGCTTGGCTTTTGAAGAGTGTGATTGGAAGGAGTACTTGATTCTAGTAAAGTTACCAGTGCTTGAATGGCTGCTTGCTCCTTTGGTTTTGGTGTCAACTTGATCTCCTTAGGCTTGTCCTTCTTTTCCACAATGCCTTAGGCTTGTCCTTCTTTTCCACAATGCCTTGACTTACACTTTGTACTTGTGCTGGAGGTTTGGTCTAGCTTGGTTTTGTAGTCTTCTTGGTTTTAGTCACTAGTTGAGCCTTAGCTTTTCTCTTCTTTTGATCAGTAGGAGTAGGTGCTTCCTTAGCTTCTTCTTCCTTGGTGCCTTCTACACTTTCTATCTCTTCCTCTTGCTGATATTCTCCCATTCCTTATGTTAGTGAAAGTGGTGCTTGGGTTTGGATGTCTTCTTCCTCTTCATCCTCTTCCTGCTCAACACCTTCACCAATTTTAGCTTTTAATTTCTTCACCAACTTATCCTTCTTTATAATAGAGGCAATATTTAGTTCCATGGTAATCTTAGATTTTTCCATCTCATAACTACCAAATGCTTTGGATTTTTTATGTATATCTTTAACAAGTAATGCAATTATTGCTGCAAAGGCCTCATCTATATTTATTCCATATCCTAATGGCCTTAGCCATCTTACCCTTGGAGTTGCTGCTTGAACATAAGTATAATCATCACTAACTAGGAAATAAACATCATCATAATGTTTCTCCAACAATGATACTGGAATTCTCAATCTTTTCTTCATAGATTGCTTAAAATCCTCAAAGTCACTTGTCATTATAGATTCAAAATTTTCACCCAATTGTTCAATGAACTCACCAATCTATACTACCACTAACCTGTTTGTTTTCCAAGCTACAATGCCAAATGTAGGAAATATGTATTGAATATAAAAGAAAGTGCATATCAAAATAGAACCAAAATTTCACTAAGAACTCTTTGGTTTCCTTATTTCTCCTACATTTTTAATCATTTTATGTAGTTGTAGCTGAACAAGATCATATGTGTGATCTTTCCTGATAATTTTATAACTAACATCTACTGCAATATAGGGCACACTATTTAATCTACTTGATTCGTAAAACTTGTTTGAAATTACCCTTACTGTAAAATCTATCAATGGATATATGATGGTGTCAATTGTCATTCCTCTTTTATTCCACACGACTCTTGTACTCTTTTCAATAACCTCTTTTGAATCACTCCTTAAAGTTAGGTCGATCTAGGGTTAGATACCCTGTTACCCGATGGATTATTATTTTGGTTATTTTGATAGGCCCATTGTCTAACCAAAGTGAACTATCATGAATCCTACTTGATACAATCCTAATCCATTCAGTTTTGAAAACATTCAAGAAATCTAGGTCACAAGTTAACCCTTTCTTCTCTACAATTTTGAATTCTTCGCTTAACACCCCATTTTCACAAAGTCTATTATATGTTTGTCTAATCTCCATGTCTCCAATACTCCCAATATTATAGTTGTAACATTTCTTGACATCTTGAACCATTAGAACTAGATGCCAATACTTTCCTTTCCCTCTACACTCTTTGAACTAGATGCCATTTTGTAAAACTAGGGTTTTTGAAAATAGAAACAACGTAGCTCAGCACATGATAAATACCTTGCAAGATCTAATGAAAAGGTGTTGAATCACTATTCAAATCTTCTACAATCATTTATGGTGAATTTCTTGATTGCCTTTAGCTATCCTTTCTCCTTCTTAATTTCAAGATAATGTAAAATGAGCTAAAAAATTGATCAAATACCCTTTTGAAAACTTGCAATTAATGCTAAGTTATTACATAGTTATAATCTTGGTATCAACCAATTTCAGGCTCACTCAGCATCCATCAATCATTTGGAAACCATTACGAGCTTGGAATCAACTAGTCAGTCTATTAGCTTGGCATCCTCTAGCATTTCACTCGACAATTAGGAAACTTTTCATGCTCAGTAGTAACATGAAAAACTTAATGATTTTTCTTTGATTCCTAATAAAATCTTGCATCTTTATTCATGCTTATGTAAACTTTTTAGTACTAAATTCTTTTGGAACTAATGTATGATATAACTTATGAATATCAGTCCTACATACCTCTTGATTGCTTAGTTTGATGAGGTGTGATCACTTGACCCACCGGGTGAAGTGATCCCTTTTCACTTGATGTGCTACAATCCTCCTTTTTCTTCCATGTCTTGTTCATTTTATTTTTGACATTTTCAACATTTGCATTGCCTTTTCCTTTATCAAACTCACAACTTGGTGCCTTTGATTTTGTTGGACAATAGTGGCTAATGTGATCAATCTTCAAACAACTAAAACATGTGGTTTGACTCAACCACCTTTTGTAGTCACTTTTGAAGTGTGTCCTAATACAATTCTTAGGAACATGTCCATATTTTTGGACAATAATGATGACTATATCTTGTATTATAATCCCAATTATAAGAGTTGCCATTGTATTTTACCTTTGTTTTCCTGTCTAATGACCATATGGGTTTGGATCTACACTAAAAAGATGTATGTCCATACTTCTAATAGTTATAACAATATCCTTCAAATCTTTGTGTGTGCACAGTCATAGTTCTACTTTCATATGCCTGATGACCTTATTTGTTGCAATTATGGCAATGAACCATGCTCTTATGTTTGACATTCTAATTTATAGCATTGCTCCTACACACATTAGAAGTATGTCCTTTTCTTACCACAATTATGAAAAGTAGGTTTGGAATTCTTACCTTTGTTGTTCCTTTCTTCAACACTTTTGGATGACTCTCCTTCTTTAGTACTTATGTATCCCAGGCTAGGTGTATCATTGTTAGATCTAGAGGATCTCAATAATTTCTCAAAGTATTTGATGGCCTCACTTGGTTTATTGAAACTTTCAGCTAATTCCTTTCCCCTTTTTAGGTCATTATGAAATTTCTCATTCTACAACTTCAATGTTGTTATCTCAATTCCCTTAACATTCAATTCATAGTTGGCATTCATCATTAGACTTAGAGTATCCAATTGAATGTTGGAAATCTTGGTTAGCTCTGATGATTTCTCTTCTAGTCTGTTGGTCAAAACTCTTTTGTCTTCTTCAATCATGACTTTTTCTTTCATATCTTTCTTCTTCTATCTAGTCATCTCACATAGTAATATGGTTTGTGATTCTTTCTCTAACTTGAGATTTATGATCTCCTCAGCTTGGACTCTGTTCTTTTCCATGAGACTTGCAACTATTGCATCAAATTTGTTGGATTGTCCATTAGAAAATAGCTTAGTAGTGTCTATCTCTTTGAATTGTGTTTCATTCTGATCAATGGAAATTTCCTTCCTTCTCTTCAAGTATTTCTTTAGTTCGTCTCTTACTTCATTCAGTTGATGTAGAATGAGTTGTATTTCAAATCCTTGATTCTCAATGATCTTTCCCAACTTGTAGACTTCCATTTCAAGATCTTTCCTCAAAGCTACAAAGCTTCTCTTTCAAAGAACAAGGCTTTGATACCAAATTTTGAAATTATAATAGGAAAGGTAGACCTCTGAGAGGGGGGTGGAGGGTTGAATTAGTAGTTTAAACTTTGAACCATAAAACATTCACCACACATCCATCTCATACATTCAATAAGTAAAATGAAATACCATGTAAAGCATGTACACCTAAATAATCTAAACAAGTAAGCATTTACACACATATATGACACCATATATGATTACCCAGAAACCCTCCAATGAGAAGGTAAAATTGGGGTGGGGATGACACCCACAATCATTCACTACTATAGTAATAAAGTGTATCCAATGAAGGTTACAATGTTTGATCATGAGACATGATCTACCCTATGAAAGGTTTGCCTTGTTGAAGGTTGACAAAGACTATTAGGTCTTACCCTGCTAAAGGATTTCAACACCCTATTAGGAGTGTGTCTTGTTAAAGGACTTTAACTCATAATTAAGTAAGCACCCTATTAAAGGATTTCAAATGCCTTTTTAAATATCCAAGAAAACCTTGTAGAAGTCAAATACATCCCCAAGGAAGTTGAAAAGAAATCCTACAATGATATATTCCTTGAAGAACTCATCTTAGGAGCCTCTATGCTCTATGAACTATCTATTAACCTCATAAACCTACCCCTTTCTCATCACAAACTCATTGATTAGGGCCAAGCAACTGTTATTCACATTGACAAGTTCTCTATAGAGCATTTTCTCCTTAGATTCATGGGAGTTGAGATACCACAGAAAAAGTGATCACCGCAATTAGCTAATGTCTACAAATTGTAACCTAATGGTTTCTTTGGGGAGGATGAAATATCTAGTCACAAAAATTATAAAAAAGAAAACAAAAAGCAAGAAAACAAAAAGCAAGAAAACAAAAAGCAAGAAAACAAAGAAAATGTATCCCCTAGTGAAAACTCTTCTAGAATTCCATTGTATCATTCAAAAAATGAAATACAAATAAAGGATGTATCCAATAGTGAAAACCTTTTTTAGTTACCTAAGGATGGAGATTTCATCCTTCCTTCACAAGATCAAAGGCTTGCAGTATCATCAATCCTAATAGAGGACACTAGACCAGTCAACATGAGTTTATGAGAGACCCCAAGGATCACATACATTGTAACATCTTTACCACTAGAACAAGCATACCTTCATTGAGTTTCTCATAGAAAATATAGATTGATTTGTATGGTCTTATCAAGAAATGTAAGGACTAGATCCTAAGCTAGTGGTACATCATTTGTCTGTAGACCCAAAGGTCAAACCAATCAAACTGAAACTCTGAAAGATGCATCCCATATTTTTTCTATTGGTCAAAGTGGAGTTAGAAAAGATTCTAGAAGTGAAGATCATTTTCCCAATTGATTATTCAGATTGGATCTCTAACATAGTACCTATCACCAAGCCCTCTGGTGATATTAGAATTTTCACAAATTTCAAAGATCTCAATAAAGCTTGTCCTAAAGATGATTTTCTGTTACTAAATATAGACATGATTGTCAATCTAATAATAGGCCATGAGATCTTATCTCTCATGGATGATTTCTTTCAGTACAATCAGATTTTGATAGTAGCAAAAGATCAACATAAGACAACATTCACCACCCCTTGGGGAACCTTTTGTTACAACATGTTGCCATTTGGGTTAAAAGATATAGGGGCAACCTATCAGCAAGCTATGACGATCATCTTCCATGATCTCATCCATAAAGATGTTGAATATTATGTGGGTGAAATCTTGGTCAAATCTCTCAATTCCCTTGATCACTTATCTCACCTCAAGGAAGTGTGTGATCGGTTGGCCAAGTATTGTCTCTTGCTAAACCCAAAGAAATGTGTCTTCAATATCACATCTGGAAAGCTCCTAGGTTTTATCATACCAAGGCATGACATTAAGATTGACCCTCCAAAGGTCAAAGCCATCATGGATATGTCTCCTCCCAAGACATTGTGATAGTTTCATCCCCTCCAAGGGAAGTTACAACTAGTCAAAAGCTTCACCTCACAACTAGCAGATAAATGTTAGGCATTCACACATTTGCTCAAAAAGGATCAATATTTTAGATGGGATCCTATTTGTTAGTGTAGCTTTGAGAAGATCAAGAAATACTTGCTCAACCTACCCATCTTGGTTTTGATAGTTATTAGGAGACTAGTAATATTGTACATAAAAGTGACCCCAACAACATTAGGCATGCTTCTACACAACTTAATGACAAAGGGAAAGAAAGGGATATTTACTACATTAGTCACACTCTAGATGGTGATGAGCTTAATTACACACCTATGGAAAAGGCTTGTTTAGATGTGGTTTTTTCCACTCATAAGCTCTGCCATTACATGTTGAGCCACACTATGAAA
The DNA here is from genome assembly GCA_028749045.1 of Cupressus sempervirens. Classification (NCBI taxonomy): domain Eukaryota; kingdom Viridiplantae; phylum Streptophyta; class Pinopsida; order Cupressales; family Cupressaceae; genus Cupressus; species Cupressus sempervirens. The sequence goes on from CM053784.1 coordinate 280,218,905, forward strand.
CTTATCTCCAAGATTGATCTTTTGAAATAAATGTTATCACACACAGTACTCATAGGTCACTTAGCCAAATGGGTTATTCTTCTTAGTGAATTTGACATTCCATATGTCAATAGAAAGGAAATCAAAGGAAAAGATATTAAAGATTAGTTTTCCAATGCACCCTTGGTCACTGATCATCCTCTTATTATGGAATTTCTAGATGAACATCTGTACATGATAAAGGAACAACCATCTTGGAAACTATAGTTTTATGGATCTAATATGTCCCATGGCTCTAGAGCAGGCATATTGTTGTCCACTCCTCAAGATGACTACATTCCTAAGTGTTTCAAACTTTAGTTCTAGTGCACCACCAACATATCTGAGTATGAAGCTCTTATTTTGGAACTTAGGATAACAATTCAATGGAACATCATAGAGCTAAAAGTTTTTCTATCTATCTTGTGCCATAGTTAAGTGCTCACGGATATGCACTACCTATTGCTCCATATCAAAAAGCATCTCAGGACCCAATAGGATGTGATCCTCAAGACTATCCCAACTCAAGGGTGTATGACAAGGATGTCCATATAAAGCCTGAAATGTTGCCATGCCAATAGAACTATGATACCCATTGTTGTAAGAAAACTCCACTAGGTAAAGATAGTCCTCCCAATGTGTCTGCCTATCCATCACATACATCCTTAACATATCCTCCAAAACCTGATTCACCCTCTCTATCTGACCATCTATCTTTGGGTGATATGCTAAATTGAAATTCAATTGTGCTCCAAGCTCATGCTGCAATGAGTTCTAGAATGCAGATGTGAATACAGGATCCCTATAAGAAATGATCTTTCAAGGAATACCATGTAGTCTCACAATGTCATGCATGAAGACATTAGCTATAGAAGTTTCTGTGTAGGAAGACCTAATTGGTGAAAAATGTGTCACCTTAGTCAACTGATCAATGGTGACCATGATAGCATCATGACGATGAGAAGTCATAGTTAATTCTACTATGAAGTTCATAGAGATGATGTCCCACTTCCATGAAGGAATGAGATTTGGTTGCAAAAGTCTTGCTAGATGCTGGTGCTCTGCCTTGACTCTCTGACACTCAAGACACCTGGCCACATAATCTGCAATGTATCACTTCATCCCAGACCAATAGAACAAACGTCGCAAATCAGCATGCATCTTCTTGACACCTGGATGTGCCGAGTAAGGAACATGATGGGCCTCTACTAGAATCAAGGTGTGAAGCTCATCTAGTAGCACCACATAAATCCTTCTTGAATGTCTCAAAAGACCATATAACTCTAGGACATGACCTAAAAATTACAATCCAAAGGTCTTCCTAAATCTATTTCTCTGCACACCTCCTAGTACCAAGAATTTGTAGGAAGTGCCTGAAGAATCTGACTCCTCAAATCAACACTAAGAGTCATAGATGATATCACATGTCTCCTGTGACTCAAAGTATTTGCCACCACATTCTGCTTTCCTTGAATGTACTTTACCTCAAAGTCATACTCACATAAAAATTCCATCCATCACCTCTGGCGAGCATTTAGATTAGGCTGCGTGAAAATGTACTGAAGACTGTGTTGATCAGTATGTAGCTCAAATTTGTGCCCTAGCAAGAAATGTCTCCACCTTGTGAAAGCATGAACTACCATTGCTAACTCAAGATCATGTGTAGAATAATTTAGCTCATGATCCTTGAGCTTGTGTGATTCATATGCAATCACCCGTCCATTTTGCATCAAGACTGCTCCAATCCCTTCTAGGGAAGCATCTGTACACACCATGAAATCACCTTTTGGATTGAGTACTGCTAAGATCAGTGCACTAGTAAAAAGCTTCTTGAGCTTCCAAAATGCTTCCTCACATTTCTCTATCCATATAAACTTCTTTCTTTTCCTCTAAAGGGAAGTGATAAGATGCGTTATTCTGGAGAAGTTTTGGACAAATCTACGATAATAACTAGCTAGACCCATTAAACTTTGAATCTTTGACACATTAGTCAGTGTAGGCCAATCTACTATTTCCTATATCTTTGTAGGGTCTACAAAAATACCATCACTTGAAATGACATGCCCTAAATACTGAATCTCCAATTCAAAGAATTCACACTTAGCCACATTGGCATAAAGTCTCTCAAGCACTGTAAAACCAATCACAGGTGTTCCTCATGCTCCTTTTGGGACTCACAATATATCAATATATCATCAAGAAACATGAGTACAAACCTATCAAGATAAGATTGAAACACCCCATTCATCAAACTCATGAAAACTGATGGAGCATTAGTCAGCCCAAAGGGTACCACTGTGAACTCATAATGCCCATAGCAAGTTCAAAAGGCAGTCTTGTGAATGTCAGCTTCCTTAGTGCAAAGCTGGTGGTATCCTGACTTATGGTCAATCTTGGAGAATACTGTAGCTCCCTTGATCTGATCAAATAAGTCATCAATCCTTGGTAGAGGATACCTGTTCTTTATTGTCACCTTATTCAACTATCTATAGTTAATACAAAGGTGCAAAGAACCATCTTTCTTTTTCACAAAGAGCACTAGAGCTCCCCATGGTGACACACTAGGTCAAATACTACCTTTGGCTAAAAGTTCCTCTAGCTGAATACGCAACTCACCCAATTCATGTGTAGTCATGTGATAAGGAGCTTTAGAGATAGGCTCTGCTCCTAGAATCACATCAATGTTGAAGTCAATGTTCCTCTTCGAAGGCATGCCCAAAATCTCACTTGGAAAGACATTTGCATACTCCTATACAATTGGGTGATCTAAAGTCTTCCTCATAGGATCTTCCTCATTGAGATCATTTACCATAACTGCAATTATCTAACATTCCTTACGAAAACTCTGCTTCAATTGCATAATAGAAATCATCTGTAGAGATATAGGCCTTGGTACCCCAACAATCTTCACATCATTCCCTTGGTCATCCTGACACAATATAATCTTCTTCCTACAGTCTATACTAGCCCTATGAGATCCAAGCCAGTCCATACCCAAAACCACATCGTAGGAACCAAGAGGTATAACCCAAAGGTCAACTGCAGTATCAAATCCTCCTATGCTAAGCCAACACTTATGAACTACAAAAATCTGTGGAGACCTTAATACCGGAGGCTAGTTCCACTTGCCAACCAAGATCTTGCTATTGTATAGAATAAAAGGCACATGTTTTGCAAATAGACTAAGTTCAATTTCAGTTTTGCCTATGTTTAGGTTTAAGTAGAATTTTTCAATTTTGAAAGCTAAGTGTTGTAGTGTGATACATATGCAAGTAACAATTTTAAATTCTATTTTAGTTCACCTAGTCTTCAAGTTTGAAGAGATATACATAATAGTTCAAAGTCCTAGTTTGTTCCAAAATACCCAGAGTTCCCAATGTAGAAAATCGGGCTCTGATACCAAATGTAATGCCCTGCCAAGGGATCCAAAGAAATAACCTAAAAATTTCACTAAGTTTGGTAGCATTTTTTTTTTTTTAAACATGAAAGTTAGACTATTCACAACATACACATAGTAATGGAAGCAATAACAATCATTCAACTAAAAGTATACATAACAAGTTACATTCCTTAAGGATCCCTTAATGTTGAATCACTATTAAATTAACTAATATTAATGATTCCATCTAACATCACATCCTCATGGAATAATAATGATAAGTCCAACGTTCTTAAAACAATATACTTTGTTCCAAATGTCATTTTAGTAAATTACATTTCAGAATGCTCAATCATCCACTGTACATGTCACAGGGTATGAAAGGCTTAAAGGAATATACATCTGTGAAAATAAAGTACATCATCATCCTAATTCTAATCCATGATGCAATAAAGTAAATGAAACCACATATCATACATGATACATCATCATAGAAGATATAAACATCCATCATGAAAGATAACCATACATCACAAAAATAACTAACTAAGTGCATGGTTCCTCCCAACCATAAATAGCATCATTTGATCATCATGGGCCCTAGCCATCCCTCCATGCATAACATCCCAAATCATCGAAGAGATCATCAGTATTAACATAGTAAGAATGTCACTCCTAAATCATACTACATCATATGCAGAAAGAAATCTAACATGCAAGATAAAGCATAAGATAACATCATCTAACATATGCAAATCATCAATATAAGGATACATGTTCACCATAATAATCAAAGTTGCATCAGCCACAGTGTCTCAGACAGATCTCATATGGTAAGAGTGAAGAAGCACTACCACCCAACTGTGTGGAACCTAAATGGTCCACTCCCACCGTGCTGAGGAGATAATCTCAAGTCCCAAACATGTTATCAAATCACATAGCACAAATACTCTCTAAGTCCAAGAATCCTAAAACTATACTAACTCAAGGGTTCCAACACAAATCGACATCTAATCCCAGAGGCACGACAAAGACATGTAGGAAACCTACTATGCAAGCGAGAAAGTGTCTCACATGGATCACGCTAGAGTTACCCTGGTAGTCTCTCAATAGACCTCAACCCCCTAGTGATCCCTATGCAACCACTAGTATCCTCTCATACTAACGAGGCATACTACAAAATGCAAGGTCACAACCAAGCATTCTCTCTACTCCCATCCTAGTTTGTACTAGCACTCGAGGCATGGGCAAGAACATACAATTATCTTTTTAGGTTCATTTTAATCTCCATTTAGTGTAATGTTTTCACTTTTTAATACAACTTACAATGAGTTACCCTGGCAGCCACTTAGGGCCCCGACCCCCATTGCAAGCCACTTCCTGACACTACAAGTAGATAACCTACCCTAATCTCATGGAATCATAAATCACAAAATCACCACAATCCTATACAAGTGACTAAAAAAATTATCAAAATATAATCCATAATAAGAGCATCAAATCTCCATGAGCAAATAAAAAGAATCCATAGATAATCATGACCACAACAATTCTCTATTGGCAACTAAAGGTATCACTGATAATCACAATATCCATTAGTTCTCAACAAGAAACCAAAAGAATCTCAAAGTAATACTGATTGAAGACTCTAAATGGTTGAGTCAAAACATGTCACAACATGATATCATCAAGATCAAATAAACAATTCAGTCCTATCAAAGTGACTAGAAAGTAATTCCAAATACAACTGATCGATAACTCATAAATGGTTACATATGTCACAACTTACACAAGAAGAATGGAAACAACATCAATCAGCATGCCATCTCATAACCATGGTTGAGTTTAAAAAGATTGAGATCAAAAAACATCATCGTGACATCAAAATCATAACCCCCGAGCCTCTGGTAGATGTCCTATAACTTGTCAACCAACTAGTCAACCCAAACCCAAACAAGAAGTATAGAGAGAACACAAAATACAAGCACATGTTTGGTTTTTCTAGAGTTACATAGTTGAATTAAGTTCAGAGGTTTCAATTTTTGTATAAGAGTTGAGTATCAAATGAAGGAACATTGTTTGTCTTCCTTATAACTAACCTGTGTATTTAATAAGTTAAAGATTTTCTCCTTGACTCTAAAAACTCAATTTTCTAAAATGTCCTAAGATCACCTTGTTGGAAATGATCCACATTTAAATCAATATCTCTATACTTCTTTTGGGAAAAATTATATATATATTTTAAATCATATATCTTTTCAAATAACTCAATTTACAATTTTTTTTAAAACCCAAAATAATTAATAACTTAAGTATTTTAATTACAACATTTCATTAAATAATTTTATTAATTCTATTTATAAAACTATATCACCTATTTAAAATTTAATTGTCTTGAATAATAAAATTCCATTAATATAATATAATATAATATATACACATACATATATATATATATATACACACACACATATACATATACATACACACACACACACACACATATATATATATATATATATATATATATATATATATATATATATATATATATATATATATATATATATATATATATATATATATATATATATATATATATATATATATAACTTCATAAAAACCAAATTACAAAATTCAATTTCAAAGTGCTAATGTTAATATTAAACAAAGTGTATTGAAATGCGCCACAGATTATAATGCAAGTGTTGTACTTTATATGATAGTGTCATGTGAGCCTATTGATGTAGACCTGTGACAGCAGTGCTGTTGGCTCTCTGCCATGCGTAGCGGGGTGGGGGTACAGGTTCATCCCTTCCTGCTCCTTTTAACATTGATTTTTTTTTTTTAAAAAATATTTTTAATAAACGTTTAGCCCAATGCGATTTGGTTTTATTTTATAAACATTTTCTCATTGCGATTTTTAAATAAGTAGTGCTTAACTAAATATGTGTGTGCACGCGCGTGCGCGCATACACACACACTCAAAGTGTTACTAAGCATATATGTATGCAGATTTGTGTACTTTTAAAAGAGAACATATACATAGTTTTTAAATAAAAAGGGCTATCCTATTCTATAAGTTAAGGATTTCCCTTAAAATAATTGTTCTCTAAATTTATCCATTAATTTCTTTTAAGTAGGTTTGTCCATATCCATCTGAAAACCCTAGCCCCATAGTTTCCTCAGATCTATGCATATAAGAATTTCTTATATAGAATTTAACTACGCATGACAAAATGCATACAACCAAGATATAGAACATATGAAAATCCTCAAAAAGCATTCAAAAGACATGAAGAAGACAGGAAGTGCAAGAAGCAAAATATCATATGCAAAAACCACAAGTGTCTACCTAGAACTGATGCTAAATCACTCCTCCTCAGAATCCACAGAGCAAGTTCCTTCCTTCCCCGACGTCCCTGGGTCCTCCAAATGTGCTCCCCGAGCTTCTAGGAGTGCTTGAATATAAAGAACTCTCAGGAAGCACCTAGAATGTCTCTAGAAACAACCAGAAGATGAGATAAGCGTTGACAACTAAGCATGAGCTTTTTCCAACCTTCTAGATGAGTCACAAGGTTGTAGACACCATGTGCTTAATTTGTGCGCTAACTCTTGTGTTGTAGAAATATGTGCATTCAAGTGGTGCACTTACTCCTAGATAGACTTATAACTTTTATTTTAATTCTTTTATTATTTCTATTATTATTATTTATTATTATTAATAATTTTAGTTTCTTTTATTTAATTTTTTTCTCAATTAATTCCCATTTAATTAATTAAAATCAAAATATCTAAAGATCATGATATTATATTAATTTTTCCAAAATAATTAAATTATTAATTAAATCTTTTAATTTTAGACTTAATTAATAGAAAATTCACCATAGACCTCCAAGATAAAATATGAAAACCCATCATAGAACAATCCATACAAAATCAATCTAAAGGGTTAAAATCATGAATTATGTCATCCAACACATTTGAAAGGTAAAATATCTCGGATACTTGTCCTACCTTTCTAGGACAAATGGTTTAAGGGTTTAGGATTTGGACTTGAGAATTTATCTCCCCTCTCTTACCATTGAGATAGTGCGATAAGGTATGCTCATCCTGGTAATTCAAGGAAGTCGATACCCAATACCTACAACCTGTATAAAATCCATGCATGTATATATATATATATATATGCTAAGCTAAATAGGCAATGGCAAGAAGTGGTGCATTGTGTAGATCTCGACTAGCAGGTGAGTACGACTCCCTTCCTAAACACATTAGAAATGCCATACAATAAGAGAAAAAACATGAACACCGTACACATGCAAGTATGGGGTAAGTATCCATAAGAAAACACATGTGATAATAAACCATCTAACTAATCATCAGCAATAACTAGAAATAATGTAATAATCATCATGCATATATGAAATGTAGAGTCTAAATAATCACATCATATATCAACTAAATCTATAACACAATATCTGATAGTCTCAAAACAATGCTACTAACCATCAACACAAAACTAGTCTAATAGAGTTTGACCATGATAGCAACAATGTATCTAGAAAAAAGTAAATGAGGGCTGGCACTACATTTTAATCCTTGTTATTACTAAATTAGGTAACTAGATAATTATATTAACTTACTCTCAAGACATTTAATCTAAATCATAAAACTAATCACAATTCTACTTGTAACGCTAATGTAAGTCTCACACTAATATTCAACACTAATGATCTGACTATATAAGTTACACAATTTTATAACACTAACCCTAATGCTAACCATAATAGCTTACTCAACATAGAACACTATTTTGAACACACACTCCTTTAACCCTAGAAATATTTTCCTAACCCTAACTTAATGAAACTTTGCCATGATTAAACCCTAATAATGGTCCCTTAGACTCAATCTAAGTAATACTAAACTAGGTAACCTAAAATTAACCCTATAACCATTATATAAACCATAATCATGATATTACATTAATCTTGAATGCCAACCTTTATGAAATTAATTTATGCCTACTATTGGGCACATGTTGTTCAAGAAAAATATCTAGTACTAATTTTATAACTCTAAACCTAACTATAACCCTATGCAATGTTTTAACTTTAACCCTAACCCTAAAATTAACTCTAAAATTTAACTCTAACTCTAACCATAGTTCTACTTATTTCCCTAGTAACCTTAGCCATGATCATGACTTGATATACCTATTAAATTATATAGTGAATCTCTAGTTCTATAGTTAACCTAAGTTATGTACATCTTGTAGTCTACCCATATGATCTAGACTTTGTCTAGACAAGTAATTTTGAAATAATGTTATGAAGTTATTGCAGACACAAAATGTATGTACATATACATGTGTTGTGTTTTTTCCATGTTTACAAAATCCTATGTACATATACATAACATAGGTTTGTTTCAAATTTAAATGTGTATTATTTTTAATCTCATGTGTTTATGAAATTTAGTTTCTTAAATGTCATCAAGTACATTAAATTTCAAGTTGATTAAATGTCATGTTTTAATTTAGGATATAGAAGTTGTTATAATTGCTTTAAAATAACATGGGGGGGGGGGGAGCAGGGGTGAATCAGTTATTCAAGGTCCAAATGTCCTATTCAAACTTTTTCACTAAGTGTAGTGAACCCATTCAACCATTCATTCATCCAAGCTTTAACTTATCTATTCAACAAGTTACTATAAATCAACATGCAAGTATAACACATAAGAAATCAACACATGACATAGTGATTTATCTGGAAACCCAATTTGGGAAAAACCACTAGTAACATGCTACTCAATTTTCACCCTTCTGAAGTGATGCCCTGTGAAAGGCTTAAACCACATTGTTAAATTTAACCTTGTTAGAGGATTTAACCACCCTATTAGAAGTGGGCCTGGTTAGAGGACTTTAGAACATTCACTTGGAATGCCACCTTGTTAAAGGATTTAAAATGGCTGTTAGGCCAACCTAAGTCTATAGGATTTTCAAATATAATACAATTGTTAGAGAGTATTAGAAAATCTTGACTTGACTACAACATACAAATTATCTTGCAGATCTCAGATCACTTCTCAGCTCATACCCTTGCCTAGCCTTCAATCTCTATAACTCTTGACAACTTGCCCTTTCTTTCAAGCTTTATCTCCTTGAGTCTCCACACTCAATGTACTAGTGCAATCATCTCTTCATGACCACTTATAGAAGCAGAGCCTCTGTGCTCTTCCTTCTCATAGATGCCTCCTCCTTGACACCCTTCTAACCACTTCACATATTTGGCTCTTTAGCAGCAACAATATCAACAACTCTTTGCTTCTTGGTCTATGAATTCTTAAATAGAAGTCTTGGAGTACCTTTTCCTACTCGATTCTTCCATTTTTTAATTTCAATTTGCATGGATTAGGTAGGATTCATTGCATCTAACCCATATTCTATTTCCTCTAGAAACTTCTTGAATAATCCTTTAGAATTTGCACAAAAATATTTTACATAGGATTTTGTGCCAACAACTCATCATCCTTATCTTCCAACTCATTCAAAAAATTCAATGTAACCACTATGTTAGCTTAGATTTGGAAAATCTTCATCATTTGAAATAATGTAGCAGCTCGACACTATTGAAATATTGGTGCTTGGCACATATATGTTGCTCAGCATCAACTGTGTTTTTCCTAATGCTCGGCACTTGAAGATCACTTGGTGCCAATTGAAATTTTTTTGATGCTTTGCACCTGATCTTCACTCAATACATGAAGATCACTCAGCACACACTAGAAATTTCTATTACTTGACTTCTACTAAAAATTTGCTCGGCTTCAACTAACTTGCTCGACACCTACTAATGATCTTAGTTTAAGTTTTGCAGTCAACTTTGTTACAACTTCTTCCTCCTATGTTTCTAAGTGTGACCAACCTCTGTATCTTTGAGTATGTCAGCAATACATTACTTAACCATTATGTTAACTGAACCTTGCACTTCATTACAACATCATAACTCAACCTTTCCCTTAGGTGCTCTTGTTACATCTTGTTGATCAAATCCTCTTCATCAATCAACTTAGTGATAGTACTTGGATCTTATAAGCAAATATCATCCCACAAATAGCAGGTTTGACATCAATGACAAAACAATTATTGAAAACATTCATTTACAACAATCTCCCTCTTTGATCTTCAACATCAAGCTTTTCAATCAGATTTCCAACACAAGTTCACACATGTAAAATTCCACATATATGTTATGTTCGTTTCATGTTTACACATGCATATTATATACATTTAATTTCATGTTTATGGAATTCTAGTTTCTTGATAAATTTCATGTTTATTAAAAATGTCATATTTTAATTCAAATTTTAGGTTTACACATTATATGTACATGCATGCATGCTACATACATTGACCTTCACATGGTAGATCAACAACCTCACATCTCCCTTGAGTAACAACCTCCTATCCCCCTCAAGTAGTAGCCTACTATCCCCCCTGAGTAGCAACAACCTCCTATCCCCCCAAGTAGCAACAATGTCCTATCCCCCTAAGCAACAACAACTTGCTATTCCCCCTAAGTAGCAGCCTATGGCCCCCAATAGTGCGCTATTCTCACAAATTAGTAGTCTATCCCACCCACCATGCTCTATGATCACACTAACCAAGAGATTCATAGACTTCATGAATCCTTGGCTAGCGGCACATACTCTACTGTGTATAGTAGTACATGTTAGAGCATCTTATAGAGCCTCATATATATTAGAGATGAGATTCATGGTGTTGCTCTATATTCTACACATACTATACAGATTGTCCTTGATAGTAAGAGATGAGAGGTCTCTTCAGGGCTCTCACTATAGTAGGTATAGGGCTTAGTGCCTAAGGAGACACTGGAGGGGGAATGTTTCCCTCATTATCTTCCACTAAAGTATGTGAAGGGGTATTCTCCCCTTAAGTGCATATATCCATAGATGGCTGCACTTATATACCCATGCTTCCTTATTGCTCATGGTTGTTATCCAAATAACAACCAAATTCCACTCTATTTTTCATGATAGCTTTATGCTAAGGTTCACTTACCAAGGTAGTGAACTACACTCTATGTCATGTCAGCATTCCAAATCATTGCCTAGTGCTTCAACTTCAAGAGTCTTGTAGAGTGCAATAGGCATCAATTCACTGACTAGATTAAAGGGTCTCATTGGAGTATTGGCATGAGATAATATGAGTATTCTTGATGAGGATCTATTATATTCATATAGATTAATAGCATAGCATCTTAGCATACCCATATTAGATGTTCAACATTGTGTCCATGGTGGTATTGGGACACCTCCTCGGCCACATTCCTCTCATCAAACAGGTAGTGGTCATGGTGGTAATACACATCATGATCCACCTACTAACCACACTTTTGCTATAAAGGGACATGTACATAGTAGTACAAACCCTTCAGCTAGTATGGGGCATTGTCAGAGTTCAGATGTGGGCCTTGATGATGTTGACTTCATCTTGTCAACCATAGGATGGATGGACTTTTTGACACATCATGATTCTACTTCTATGCCATCTCATCTGGTTAGTCCAATTGGCTCATCATTATTAGGATGATGCCAACCACCAGTTATGCTAGTGTAGATGTAGCAATGGAGCTAGATGAGGCCCAACAAAATCTAGATATATTGGTGGACATGATCAATGCTAGGTAGTTTGAGTATTATGAGACACCAACATCTACATAGGTAAATCTATAGTTTTTTTACATTCATGTTAAAATTTCAATTTTAAACATTTGTTCAACTAATAATTTATGCATGTATACATATCATGCCTTTGTAATTAAATCTACATGATTTAATTTGATTTGTTGCACACATGTATGTATGTGTTGTAGGGGTGACATTCCTCTTTTTACTCCATCTTGGATGCCAAATCATGTACATCATTGTGACTCATTCAATGATGTCAATAGTGGACATGTTAGTTTTATTTTTGTTGAATTAAACACATGTCATTTTTAAATGTGATATGTAAAATACATTTAATTTTTAAATTTAAAAAAGATTTAATTCAATATAAAATTATGTACATTGATTTCACTCTCTCTTGTATATATATAGGGGTTAGCACATCCTAGTGAGCATCTTGATAATCAGTCTTTAAACTACATTGTGAGGAGATGTCATGATGATAGTCTTGCACCTGACAATATATAGTTTTTTATATTATAGATTTTTTGATCTAGAATTTCACCCAGATTATGTATATATTTTTGTTATTTGTTATTTGATCTAGACTTCCATCCAGATTATACATGTTTGATGATTGACATACATATATACTATGTTCTCATATGTTAGATTATGTTGGATTATTTTAGACTATGTTCTTTTACATGTTAGATTATGCTAGATAATTTTCTATTATGTTGGATATTATGTTAGATTACATGTTATTTTGCATGTTAGGTTATGATACATTATGTTGGTTTATGAAATTGATGTATACATATGAAATTGGTTAGGGTTAGGGTTAGGTAATTAACTTTACATGATTCCTAATTAGTTAGATGATTCCTAATTCCTAATAATACAAGTGGTATTTAGATATGGTTAAAGTTTAGTCCTAATTTCATCCCCTTAAGACAAGTGTTCAAATTTCTTCCCCTCAAGGCACATGTCCTAATTAGTTGCATACAAGTTCCTAATTTAAATAATTAGTTACAAAGAACAAGTTAAATAAAAGACTAAAATTTATATATGATTAGTTGCAAGTACTAATTTCATCCCCTTAAGACATAAGTCCTAATTTCATCCCCTTAGGACAAGTGTTTGAATTTATTCCCCTCAAGGAAAATGTCCTAATTAGTTGCATACAAGTTCCTAATTTCTATAATTAGTTAGAAATCACAATTTAAACTTCACAAGTTAAATGCAAGAGTAAAAGTAATATATAACTAGTTACAAGTCCTAATTTCATCCCCTTAAGACAAGTGTTCAACTTTCTTCCCCTTAAGGAAAATGTGCTAATTAGTTGCATAAAAGTTCCTAATTTCTATAATTAGTTACAAATCACAATTTAAACTTCACAAGTTAAATGGAATAGTAAAAGTAATATATAAGTAATTAAACCAAATTTCAAATTAAAAATGACCAAGTTCAACCAAATTTCAAATTGTTAAACCAAATTTTAGATTTTAAATAGTTTAACCAAATTTCAAAATATTGAAGTTGTTTCAAATTAAAAATTGTTTCTATATTGTATCAAGTGGGTTAGCTTGTTGATGGATAACATTAAATATTTTCCCATGATCATTAATATCAAGCCTCAACCTACGTATTCCAGGTCCTTTGACTGGATGAAGAGTTAGACTAGTGGCAACACCATGGTTACTATACCAATATACCTTTTTGTTAGGTTGATAATCACTGAAATGAATCCCATTCTTAAGTACTGTATTTTTCTTCAAATATGTTGCCTATACAACAACAAAACCTACATATATGTCAATCAAATAAGTCAATAAATTTGAATTCATAAAAAAATAGATGTACATACACGTACATGATTCAACTATATACTAACCTGTGGGAAACATAATTCCATCACTTATTTCAATCTTTATTAGCTTCTCTCTTTGTATGGTGCAATACAATAAATACTAGCTAATAGCTATGTTTCTAGATTTTGCCATGATTGCAAAAACATTGCCTACACAAAGTACATATATATAAATTCTATGTGTCATGTACATGAGTATATATCTATATATAAAATAAATTAACAAAAATTATGAAATACATACCAACTCTGATCAATCCTGAAATATGGTCATAATCACTAGAAATAAATGGGATATCATCATAGTTTTCATCCTCAAACTCATTCATATTGATAACATCTAGTGGAACCAAAGTCCATTCACCCACATATCCATGTTCTTGATTAATGCAACCATCATAGTTTTCATCAATGCAATAAAGACAAAAACATGAGTATTCACTTGTGTACAATGACCACACATTACTATATGTACTCATAACCAAATATAAAGATTGTGTCTTCTCTACCCTCTTGCATGCATGCATTGATCTTCTATCAACACTTGAATGTAAGGTCCATACATACATATAAAAAATGAGTTTTAAACACGTGTGTACCTTAATTTAGTTATCACATTTAACGTATTAAATATAAAATTGATTCAGTTATAATAGTCAAATTAATTTATACCTGATACCTCCCAAAATACTCTGAATGGTATGACTCAATCTACTTGTGATGATGTGTTATTTATATTTGCTAGCACCATAAAATATGTTTTGCACAACTCAACCACATCATGAGCATTATTAATGTGATATGCTTTATAGTCCATTTGATACCTTCTTGAAGCACATTTGATACAAGCTCCTACACCATCATGCTCACCCTTTCCATGTCTACTCTTGAAATAATTCCAAATGTGTGTTCTATTAAGGTATTGATGATATCTACATCATGCATAAAATGGTCTAGTTGATTTAAATTGTGTTTCACATCCATTTGACCATACCAAATGTTTTTCCATTTTTATGCCTTTGTTTTTCAAATAATCAAAAAATGTCTTGAAACAATGTTCCACAAAATGTGTGTCATGTTCTTTTCCATCACTAATGTAAAAGTGATACTCTTTTTTAATGACTTGTGCTTGATCTGTACTTTCCATACCATCCAAATCAATTTGTGCATGTTGATAAGACACTTGAACCATAATAGTAACCTACTATGTATAGAAGTATTCTCCTTGAAGTTATTTTTGAGAAATGAAGGAGTAATTCTCTAGAAAGTTAATAACAGATAAAATTGTCCTAAGAGGGAAAGTTTCTCTTAGTACTTGAAACTGTTATGCTTTCCACTTAGTAAAAAAAGGATGACATATATATGGTTGAATCAATTTATAAAAATTTGACATAAATTCTCCAATAGGTATGTCATCCTCTACATATTCCAACCTAGTTGATTCTTTTCCAACTTTTGTTTCTAACTATATGTGCTTATATCTCTTACATTTTACCATCCTCTTGATATTAGTATCTTCATCTCTCAAAGGAAGTTTTCTTAGGTTACCACATGTTTCACAAGTTTCTCTTATGCAATATATTTCACATATTGCATGATCATTTGGTTTGTCACATAAGATTGATGTTATGAATTGACTTGGTCATTTATGAAAAGAATTTTGAGAACCACCACTTTCTTTTATCATTTTTTTGAACCCTTAATAGTATAAATCAAATTCAACATGATATCAACAACAACATGTTTCAAAAGATCTATTTATCTTCACAAAATAGGGTTTTAACCTTTCAAACATTATTTGTCCAATCTTTGTGTCTAGATTTAAATTACAAAATGAGAGGTATAATTCATGTTGTGTGACATCAAACCAATATTTTGCATGTTGGAGATACTCCTTAGGCCTAATCATCTACTTGATGATATCTCTTCTATTTGGTGAAGGACAAGTATTATCAATCCAAAATCGAATGACTGAGTTCTTAACTGTCTCCACAATCCTATCAAACTGAGGAACTCTACACCAATTTCCTTCTAATGTACTATAATCCAAATTGTTTCTTCTTTTTAGATAATGTAATATCTAATGCAAGAGTATCCAGAGGTATAAGGGCAATCCTATGTCACCTAAAAAATGTACTTAGACTTAGTTTCTATTTCATGTGTTTTCATTTCTAGATACCCATTTGGGTCAAATAAAGGTTCCAACTCTCACAGTTCCACTATTAGTGTTTTAGGTTAGAGTATTTGAACACCTTGGGATACGTGTAAATGTCAAAAAATTAGGAGTATGCAATTGAGCCATCATTTTGGTGAACTAGAAGGTGTAAATTGGCTGAATGTTTGTCATTGTAATTTAGAGCATTCCAGAAAAAGAATCAGGTCAAAAGGCCCCACGGTCTGAAAGTTATCGCAGTTTTTTGGTTTTTGGAGACATCTTAAGAATGCTTCAAAGTCAGGTTAGGGGCATTAAATAACCTCAAATAGGGTTGAAAAATGGGGGATGAGTAGAGCTTGTCCATAAGGCTATAGAGCACTTCGAGAGCTTTTTGAAAATGTAAATGGTTCGACAATCGAAGCTACAGTTCAAAAGTTATGCCTCTCAAAAGTTCGGTTACCATTTCTGGATTCTTCTAATTTTGTGCTGACTTCTAATGTGACTTCTAGAGCCTTCTATTTGGTCAGTGGATGCCAACTAGCACTTTCTAGAATGTATTCCTAATCCTTAACCCTCTGGGGTTTATTTAAGAACATTTCTGGCATTGTAAAAGGCAGTTAGGAGTGGAGTCTAAGAGAAGGTACTAGGAGAAGAATTTATCTCCAAATTTATGCTATTGTAAGCCCATAGGGCATGTTTTGGAGTTTTTTTCTCTGCACTAAGTGTACTAGCATATTTTTATTGTTAATAAAATTTTCCCTTTCTTGTTGCGTCCATTCTGTGCTTGGGTCATAACCCCATCAATATCATCTTTTGACTATGTCCAATATGAGGTAATAGTGAAGAGATCTATCTTTTTCACAATAATTTCTTATTTAAAATAGATGTTAGTACCACTCTTCATGCAATGGATTTATCTAGAGGTCTACTTTTTTTCCAATGGAATGTAACCCTTCCTTAACACTTTCAACAATATCTTTTTGCAATTTAAAATTCTTCCTCTTTTTTACACTTTTATCTATACCCAATAGTTTCAATGGCTCTTTTAATTCATCTTTAAGATGTGAAATTGATAATAGTTGATTTTTCTCCACTGTATCAAGATTCTCAAATTGTGCAATTATTTCTTTAGACTTTTTATTCAATTTCCTCTTCATAGTATGTGTAGATTGACTAGCATATTCTCTCAATTTTTCCACACCCATTTGAATTAAATGATCTATGTTTCTATGATTATTTTTTCTCTTCCAACTTTGAGCTAGATTAACATTCTCATTCGGTGTTTGACCTTGGGCTACAAGAAAAATTAAAATAAAGACTTCAAACACAACTTCTCTTTAGGGTCCACATATGTGTATATACATAAGAAATGAACTAAATTAAATACAATTTTATCTAACCTTCAGATGGTCCTCCTTCGATATCCATTGCCCCATCTTCAATTTTCCCATGTCCAACATTTTCATCATCTACTATTGCACGAGCATGATATAACCAATAAAATTAAACAAGTTTGTAAGCGGTTTTGTCTCTAAAATTAAAAATCAAAGATATAAAGTTTGTCTCTAGACAAATAGAAATATATAGAGAGAATGTACTTGTGAGAGATGTGTGCATACATACATGTTTGAACTTGGGATGAACCTTCTCCAACCTTAAGAGGTTTTCATGTTTCACTACGTCCTAAATAAATTCATAATTTAAAACACCATAATTAAAATGTACCCTAATTCTAAATATTCATAATTTAAAAACCATAATGTAATAAACCCTAATTCTAAAGATTCATCAATTAAAATTCATAATGTAATAAACTCTAATCCTAAATATTCATAATTTAATAAAACCTAATCCTAAATATTCATAATTCAATAAACCCTTAATATTAGGTTAATAGTAACCCTAAGTTTATATTTACCATAGTCTTAATCGGATAAACCCTAATCCTAACTATATATACATACAAAAAGTCTACAACATGAAATTTCACATTATATGAACTAAATACACATTGGAAAAATTATTGCACATGTACATACCTTTCTTTGTATAGTATCTTGCTAAATTTTTTCAATGATTTTCATCTTCTTGTTTTTTAATTCTTCTTCGTGAATATTTACTTGCTATTTTACCTTTATTGGCCATGTCGCAATATTTTTTTCCAAAATCTGAAAATAGACAATTTGCAAAATATTTCCTCCCTCACAATTGAAGTGAAAATTATTTGATTGGATTTGAATATTAAAATTGAAAAAAAAAAGAAATTTATTTATATGACAATTTTTATTTTTTTAAAAAAAGCTAAGGGTCGACTACACTTTCAATCAAAACTACATTAGGTAGTTTTGATCAAAACTGCCTAATGTAGTTTCGATCAAAAGTATGGCACACCTAGTTAACCACATGGGTTAGTATTTTTAGTTTTTATAGAAACTAGACACTTTTGTTTCTATTGAAACTAGTGTTTTTAGTTTTGATAGAAACTTAGTTTTTATTGAAACTAGGTAAATATAGGTTTTTCCTAAGTGTAAAAAGATATACTGTGTTTTCATGGCTTCTAGGCTCACCTACTAGGTTCAGATGGATTACTAAAGTCATGCCATTTTGCATGATAAAATTACTCTAAACAAGCTTTCTAATGACTATGAATTTGCTACATTTTAAATTTTTTAGGTATACATTTTTACATGTAAATTGAACAAAGGTTTGTTATAAAAAATAAACCTATTTATTTGGATACTTATAGAAAAATAGTAACTAAGAGAATAGAATTTTTGAAAAATAACTATGGTCTCTCTAATCAAGTCTTCTTTCAAATTTAAAAAAAAAAAAAAAATTGAAATTGGGTAAATATATAATAAGTTACATGTGTCAAAAACCATGTATGTCCAAATTCGTGTTAGGTCAACTTTAAACTTTGATAAAATATGAAAGACTAAGGGTACGTACATCATATCACCTCCATGGTTTTGATATGGATGTTAACAAACTAAATTTGAAAGAATCAGATTGATATCTATTGTAGAAAAAAAGTCTTGTGTGTAAAAAACAATGTCACTTTTTAAAAATAAGGTTTTTGATAACATACCAATTTTCATGGGAGAAAAATAATTCAATCAAATGAATTAAAATTTTTTTTTGGATTCTACAAAAAAAAATCCTAAAAGACTCTAATTTACTTCATCTTCAAATTCCTAATCATTAAATAGCAATTTGCATCCAAAAGTGATAGTTTTCTTGAAAATTCATAGTTCAATGTTAGTTTAGGCAAAAAAGTGTAACCCATTATTGTGGGTTCACCCCTCCCATGAGATTCTTTGTCATCAAAGAGTTTTCCTAAGAAATTTTTAGTTAATATTTTTTTCATATTCCCAAATACTACCAATAGGTCCTTGTAGGATGCATCCTTCCTCATGTCTGACCTTGGTCCATCCATATCCAGTCCTACCGATCTCTTTGGCAAAAGGTTACTTTTTTGGATATATTCTTTTCTTGTGATATTGGATTTCACTTTTTGGTTTTTTAAATATCTTTTCCATGAAATTTGGTTGTTCCCTCCTCATGGTCACCATGATCTTCTATATCATGGTGCACTATGAATGGGGAAATTAGAGAGAAAGGTCTTGATTAGGTCTTTTTCTTCTTGTGAGTCAGTCGGATGTGACCCTTGTATGTTCTAAACATATGATAATTTTTTATCACATGGTGCATTTGGGAAATATTATTTTCTTGTGGATTACCCAATATCATTTTTTCTCTAATTCCTTTAAGATTCATGTGTGATGTTGGGGCAATCCTTATGCTTGTTTCAAGTAATTCCTATGAAATATTGGTGAATATTCATTGATGTTCATGGTAACCTTGGCATTTCCCAAATATTTTTGTATCAAACTAAGTGGTCAAACTACATGGTGGTACTTCTTTATGAAGTGTGCCACTCTCAAGCTTCAAGAATAATCTCATCCCCTCCATTAACTCTCTTTCTCCTAATAGAAAATCTCCCTCATCCCACTTTCCTACATCCATCCTACCAATCCTACCCATTCCTCTTTTACCATACACTCCTCATTTCACACCAATAAGGGTCCAATGTAATACCTCTCACCTTACCCTAGCCCATCAAATCACCCTAGATCTTCTATGTCATAATAAATATGTTCAAAGTTGTCCACATTGTTTTCTCTCACCATCTGAGGCTACGGTTGATTAGTGATATGCTACAGGTCCATCCCACCCATCCCCCTACTACCATATTCATTTCCCTACCATTATACTTACATTAAAATCACATCAATTCATCTCTTACTTCACCATCATCATTTTTTTTCAATTCATTTCTATTAAATTTTGTGTCATCATAAATTTTAGATTCCTTTTAGGTTCATTTGATTCATCATAGTTGTTAGGTTCATTTTCATCCTTTTGCATCATCATAGGTGCTATTAGGTTCATTTCAATTATCATTTGCCTCATCATTGCTTTTAGATTCATTTCTATTATGATTTTCATCATCATAGTTTTTAGGTTCATTTTTATCCTTTTTCCTCATCATAGCTTTTAGGTTCATTTGAGTTATCATTTTTCTCATCATCATTTTTAGATTCATTTCAGTTCTCATTGCATCATCGTAGTTGTTTGGTTCATTTTTATCCTTTTGCATTGTCATAGTTTTTAGGTTCATTTCCATTATCATTTGAATTATCATAGTTTGTTAGGTTCATTTTTATCCTTTTGCATCATCATAGTTTTTATGTTCATTTATGTTATCATTTGCATTATCATAGTTTTTAGGTTCATTTTTATCCTTTTGCATCATCACAGTTTTTGGGTTCATTTTTATCTTTTTGCATCATCATAGTTTTCAAGTTAATTTCTATTATTATTTACATCATCATAGTTTTTAGGTTTAATTTTATCCTTTTGCATCATCATATCTATTAGGTTCATTTTAGTTATCATTGGCATCATCATAGTTTATAGATTCATTTCCATTATCGTTTACATCATCATAGTTTGTAGATCCCTTTTAGTTATGCTTTTTGGTATCATCATAGTTTTTTAGTTCTCCTTTACATCATTAAAGTTTATAGATTCCTTTTAGTTATCCTTTTTTGCATCTTCATAGTTTTTTTTATTTTAGTTCTTATTTTACATCATCATAGTCTTTTCATTTCTTAAATTCCTTTTTCCACATATCATCCATGTCATAAACAAATATCACACTCTACATCATAAAACATCAATAAACTCATATATATCATCCATCTCATAACCAAACATCACATTCTACACCAAACACATTAGTAACATCATGCATATCATCCATTTCATATAAAACATCATGTTGTGCATAACACATGTCAGTCCACCTCATATGAATACAATACAATAAAATATCATAGGAACAATACACATTACACACATATCCCACCCCAAAGAATGTTCATCATATCTATATATCATCTACTCCAAAGAATAAATAATACATCACCCACCCTGAAAGAATACAAAAATGTTCAGCATAGTCCAAAATAGTGTTCATGTAGTACATATACCAATACAAATATATCGAAGTTTGTGCCCACCAAAATACATCTCTATCCAAAATATCCTGTAAATGAAAAAATTGTAGTATATCATTTCTCATCTATGTCCCCATTCATCCCATCCTCTCTGTGGGAATCATAGGGAACCCTCTCTACATCCTATGTAGTTGCTTTTGTTGGTGGTGGCCTCATCCTCTCTCCTGCTCCTCCTCTAGTACCTAAAATCTCCACCTCAAACCTCCTCCTAGCTATCCCATCTCTAGCTCTACCTAGATCTTGGCTCTGCCATGTCTGCTAAGACCTGCTAGTCCTCTAAGACCCTCCAATACTCTACCCACTCTCCCCACCACCCTACATACCTATATGCATGCCAACTATACTTGACCACATTAGATGCTTATAATTCTCAATATGATCTATTGGCACAACTGCATGGTATCTCCCCATGTAGAACACTGCTCTCTCCCATAGATCCTTTACCTCCCCCCTTAGTCACCCTAGCTCCTCCAACCCTCCCCCCACTACCATCTATACCATAAGATTAGCTACCTCCACCACCATCTTGTCTCTCTCCTCTAATAGAGTGTCCACTCTCCCATGGAGCCTATCTCACTATGACTCCATCACCTCCAACCTCCCCTCTAAATTCCTTGACACCAACTATAGGCCCCACAACTCAATCTCCACTCTATCTAGCTATCCATGGGTAGTGTCCCACTCCCTCTTAAATTGACCTCTCTCATCTCTAATTTGGTCCCTCTCACCCTGTGTATCCCACAATAGCTATATCATGGCATCGTGTGCCTACTGCAGGGACACATATCTCCTAACTAGTCCACCATCCCCTCCTCCTCCCCCAATAGGCCCTTGGGGCCCCTTATCCTCCCTCCTAATATGGCTTCTCCTCCTATGGCCTTGCATACTCCTATCTCCCCTCCTTCTTCCCCCTCTCCTCCTCCTCTCCCTCCCTCTACCTCCTCCTTTATGGTGCCTCCCCCTATACCACAACCTCCACCTACCATCTCAAGCCCCTCACCTCTTATCTCCTCCTCCTCGTTGCTTGAGCAATCTCTCCTACCATGATTTCTTCTCGAGTCACCTATGCTCTCCCCACTAGCCTTGGACACTAGAATTGATCCCTATAATCTTATGTGGACCCAACATCTACAGGTCCATCAAACCAATCCCAATATTGTAGAACCATATTTTGATATGCTTGGAATAATCCCTCTCTCTATAAGGGTGGCCCAAATAGTGTGAGTGACTCTCTAGTAACCCTCTGGTATCACAAAGGATTCATTGGAATGTCTTACAACCAACTAAACTATCACAACACCCTATCTGGTTAGTATTGCTTGGCTATATAGTCACATTTCCCAAACACAAATAATGACAATATAGTGTAAGGAAACTGCTACCTCTCTTCTTCCCATGACCTAGGACCTATGTATGGCATCCATGTCACAAGCTTGATCTGATCAAGTTTGACTCACCAATAGTCCACCTCCTATGTATGATGGTATGTTAATAGATCTCCCCAACTGTATACCACAAGCTCCTCAAGTTGCATATCCCTAGGCCCAATCAATCTAAATGCTACAATATGCTCCCAGGCCCAAACCTAAACTAGGGTTAGAAATCCCATGCTCCTCCCTTGATAACACCTTGTGCCTTGATATACTATCTAATGTAGAGCTTGGTATAGTTCTGTGACAAAAAAAGGTGCCTCACAAGGTTCTTCAGTACATTCCCATTATTCCACATCTTGAATAATTATTTAGGTGCACTAGCTTGGCACAATTTATGGATTACCATGCATGCAATAGAAGTCAAGATGACATTATGTGAATGCCTGCAAGCAGTTCTACATTTAAGGACATAGAAGATAGGTGGCCAATATTTAAAGAAGAACCTCATAATCTAAACTTTTCATTTGCAGTAGATGGTGTGAATCCATTTGGAGATATGAGATTTGTTTACTCATTATGGCCTATTTTTATTATTAACAATAATATTCCTCCTTTGATGTCGATAAAGAGGGAGCACATAATGATTTCAATGATTGTACCCGTTATTTTTTCATTTAATAGTTATCTAAATTAATTTATAAACACTGCATCAAAATGGTCATAACGATCATGTAATATTTTTGTTCATTCAACTATGTAAGTACCAAGTTAAAGATATGAACATGCATATTAAGCCCTTTATTGATGAGTTGTTGAAGTTATGGAATGGGATCACTATGTATGACGTCTCTAGACCAATAAGATAAAGACAATTTCAATTCCATGCAATGCTTGTATGGACAATACATGGTGCCCATGGGATAACTCATTTTTGTAGTATGCTTTATTGTTAAGGTCACATTTTTTTTGTATATTATAGTGCTTCCACATTATTGTTGTATGTTTAAGTTGCACATGATAATTTTACATGATCATTTAGGTGTTCACACAAAGGGAAAATTTTCATATCCAGTTTGTGGTTTGAAGATGAAATCTTGTCATTCAAGAAGTTTACAAAAGTAGGTGTTTGATGAGTTTAGGCACTTTCTCCACAATAATCATAAGTATTGAATTACTAAAACACATCTTAATGGAAATAAAAGACAACATAAAGGCCACAAAAAATGACACTTTGTCTGTGGAAGCTGGAATATAATAGACTAAATCATCGAGGTAATGTCATTCCATTTAATATTTTTGTTTGAATTTTATATCTTGATATTGTCTTTTATTTAGTAATGATGTAATTGATACTCATCAAGGTCATCAAGGTATTAATGACCAACTTTCTAGAGGAATTAAAATTTACCCTACTCATTTTAGTAGGTTTCCTTACTACAAGGATCTCTCAATCATGCATTTGTTTGATGCTATGCATATTGGAAAGAATGTAATGGAGACACTATGGACAATATTGGATGGAAGGCATGGAAGAGAATAAAATGCCAAAATTTGTAATAACATTCATGAATCCAATCATGCATTGAAAAAATTCATTGAATCAAACATCAATGGAGACCGCATAAATATGAGTGTCATTCCTTGATTATTAACAAAGTGACAAAGTGATGCATTAAAAGAAATCATTAAAAAAAAAATTCCACAGGTTTTTCTACAAATATAAAAGCATTCTTGTATCAAAGAAAGGTGATTTTGGGCCAGGGTTGAAAATACGTGATTGGAATACCTTCATCAAGGTAAGTTATGTTGTCTATTTACAATATATTTGTAAAATTGCATGTACTTTTTATTGTGTTATTTTATAATATATTAAAAAGATAATTTTTTAATTATTGTAGTATGTCCTACTTCTATCCCTCCCACACTAGTTTGACAATAATGTAAAAACAAGTTATATGATCTTGGAAAATACATAAGGATAGAAGTGTTATTTTTTAAATTTGTTGTGCACATATATTATATTCACGACTTGCTTTACTTTTTATGTAATTTATTGCATTTTTTTTTTCTTCTAAAATCTCATTTATATATTCTTGCATGTTGAATCTCTTTTAGATGGTTATCATCTAAAGAAATTGACAAGAATGATATAAAATATTGGAAGAGAAAAATTTCTCAACTTATGTGTGAAATGCAAAAGTGTCTACCTCTAGCTTTTTTCAATGCTCAAGAACACTACCTCATACATCAAGTTGAGGAGATTGAATTGTGTGGGCTTGTACAAACTAGGTTAATGCAGATGGTTGAGAGGCACTTGAAATTTATTAAGGGTTTGGTTTGGCAAAGAGAACATCCTAAGGGTTAAATGGTTGAGAGATTTGTGATATACTAGACCATGGTGTACATTAGTGAATATCTTCCCAAGTTTGTAGCAAATATCTATGTAGATCACATTTGGGCTCTTGACTCTATTGACAAATTTGAAGAGGAGTACTTATGAGGAAAGGTAGATTGAGGAAAGTAAGCGGTAATTATAATATGTTATTGTAGTTTACTAATTCTTATAAATATTCAATATAAGTTGTTTCTAAGTGTTCTATTTGTTTTCTTTATAGTTGGTTGTGAGTGGGATGCATTACATTTGTATATTGCAAACAATCTTGATTGGATGATGGTATGGTTTCAAAAATCTCAAGAAAATGGTCATGCATTAATATGAGATGGTGTTGTGTCATTGGTTAAAGAAGCTCATTGTAATAGAGATCCTAATGTTCTCCCAATGGTACTTGATCTAGCATATAGTTTAAAAGGTAGAAAGATTTGTATAAGATTACTAATCATGACCCACCTATTTAATATCGACTCACAAATCAATGCAAATAATCTTGACATGTTTGAATCATTGTAGATCAAACACCATAAAGCTATGTACTACCATGGCCATAAATTTTGCATAAAAATGTTATACAAAATGAAGAAAACTTGAGATTTTAGGATAAGTGAAGTCTTCGAGGTCACTAATATTTCATCTAGAAATGACACACATACTCAACAATATGAAAAATTTATACTATGGAATTTTGGATGATATACTTGAGTTCAAATTAGTTTTATTTGTCATCAAATGTTACATGCTATGACTGAATCAAAATGATCTTGATAGGAGTATTTATTGAACATGATAGTGGGTTTACAATGATTAATACAAGGTCATTTGAGCCATTTGGAGATGAGCCCTATGTTCTTCCAAGCCAATGTGAGCAAGAGTTTTAATTTAGCATTCCACATGAACCAGGTTGGTCATTTGTCATTAGACATGATCCAAGAGGAAGGTCAGTAAAGTACAATGTGATGGAAGAACAAGATACTAAAGAATTAAAATATGAAGTAATGATGATCACGAATGACTGCTACACAATGATGATGAAGAATAAGAAGATTATTTTGGTGATGCTGATGATGATGGTGATGATGATTTTGATAAAGATGACGGTGATGGTGATGAAGATGGTGGTGGTGTTGGTCATGATGATTCTAACGATGACAATGGTCATGAAGGTAACAAGAATGCTGATGACATGGATGAAGAGGATGATCAATGACATGATCAATGAAATGTATGTCAAGGTACAATCAATGTCATGTATGAGGTATTTATTTATTAATAGAAATTTGTATGACTAGTATGTTTTTATAATTAAGTTATTATGTATTGAACTCTATTTTCATGGAGTATATACAATGATTTTGCATATGTACTACACATAAAGTAGAGGTAAGGAATTAGAAAATATACAATGATTTCGATGAATGCATCATGTATTTTTTGTCTTCTATGTAAGTTTTGGCTAACTTAAGATAAATTATTTACATATGTATAAAATTTAATGCCCTTGCCTAGGATCATGCACAATGACATGGATTGACAAGTATAAGTCAATAAACCCCATAGATACAATTTATTATTTGTAGTAGACTCTTTACCATCCACATCAAGTTAAGTCCTACTATGTCTCTCATTTAGGTATTTGTCTGATCTATCTTCCTCAAGTGAGGAAAATGTGGGAATAGAAGACAAAATTGAGATATCTAGTAGGTCTAAAATAGGGAGATCAACTAGAGGTCAAAAGATTAGAAGAAAATTCAATAAAAGAATGGAATTTTTCCTTGCTGAGGGGGGATCATGCTCTAATGATAGTAATACCAAAGGTGATAGGAAGGTTCCCTTAAGCTATACACATCTTTAGAAAAAAATGGGTACCCAAGGAACTACCTCCAGTTTACACTGATTTTTGTATTAATGAAAGGATATATCACATAGCTTCATCTTCATTACATGGTTTAAGCTTATTTTTCATGGATGACATAAAGGTTAGTTATAATAAAGTTGTTGAATTGATGGAGTATGCAAGACCTTGTTACAATTACAATAATTAGATGTAGATTGTGTAATGTAAAAAATGTATGCGTAGGTATACATTGTCAAAAAATTATATTCAATGCAAAGAAAATGATCAAAGTAAAAGGATCACTATGTATATTGATGGAAGGCCAAAAAAAAAGGGAATATTGAAGATTTTAAAAGTAGTTGTTGACCTGTGTCAACTAATAAGTGACCAAATTGTATATTTGAGGCATGCTAGGGAAATTGTATTTTTGTATCTATGATAAAATCAATAAGTGTAGGGGAAGAGATTATGATAGATTACAATTTTAATCGCATTGATACAAAAAAATCATTATCATGGGACTGGTAAGTGTAACATATTTTAAACCAATTGCCTCTAATTAATATTGACTCTAATATACAATTTACTATTTCATTAATAATTTTTTTTGGGTAAGTCTATTACTTTCATTTTGTTGCTGATTGCTAAGAATTACTAATTTTTTTCATAGGGCAACATGGATCCACCAAAAAGCATAGCCGAGGATGTTCCTCACACACCTTCAAAAAAGGTAAACCTTAGTATAATTGTACAAATGAAACAGAAAAAAATGTCATATCATTATGTTCTTTCCTTTATGTCTTTGGAGTTATCTTGATAGAATTTTACTAATATTGATGTCACAACTTGATACTTATTGATAGGGAAGAGCAAAAATTATAGTAGATCAAATGTGATCTAAAATTGAGGTGGCATTTTTAGATGATATCACATGTAGCATTGACCCTGGCTTCATGGCTACTAAGATTATAAATAAATATAGTCAATAAATTCTTACTCTTGTCATGGAACAAAAGAAAACTAAGGAGACAGAGGCACTAAAAAATGAATTGATATGTAGAGTCAATTGTATGAAGGTAAGAAATAATTAATTTTGAGCAATAATAAAAGTTCAATAGATATTTATATTTTATACTACCTTATGGATCATGATCTAAAATATGATGTGTTCTTCTTACAGGAGTTTTTGATGCCTATGAAACGTGGTCAACATGGTGAAGGTTGGAGCAATGTACAACCTTCATTTAAATAATCCTTACACCTTTACTCGTTCATTTAACCTTTGCATGTGCTATTGACTAAACTTATGTTTGGGATGCTTCTAGTACTCCATTTGATCTTTATCCATTGCAAATGTCTTTTCTAAAACTGTATTCTTGAGCTTATGATGAAGTGCGAACACCTCCTTAGATCGCCACTCTGACACTACTGATTGTAATTTCAACAATAAGAAGCTTGTAGACATATTTTTTTGTACCAAATACAACTAATAAAACATTGCTTTTCTATATTTTGTTATGTTCTAATCATGCATTGATTTTTTTGGGGTGCATTTTATAATCATGGACCTATTTTGTGCACTAATATATACACCTAAAATTAATAAAATAGTAGGGACCACTATGACAAAAGCTAAACCATTTCCTAGACTAGGTCATGTTACTATTACTAATTTGTTTGTGGGGTCATTTTTGTTGAACAAGAAAATTGTTTCTATTAAAAGTACCAAAGCTTCCAAGTTCTTTAAAGTTGTTATTATTTACATTGTAATTTTATTTTACTTATACATAACTCATTTTGGACTAATAATCTCATGATGTTTTGTAAGAAATGATGTTTTCTATGATAGTCTTTTTGAAATGACACTAAAGTATTTGGGCCCACCAAACATAAAAGTTATGTAGTTTCATATCATTGGTACAATAATTTTCTTTTCTTTCATTTATTGTACAATATTAAAGTTATTGATCTAACAATTTTATTTTTCAAAAAAGGTGGAATAAATAGGGTCCTAAACTAAAAAAATAGCCCATTACATCTTTTAAGGACCTCTTTGGAAAAAAACACATTTTTGACAGTGCCCTACTTCTTAAAAGAGCATCCAAACATTTAAAGAATGTGAGGAACCAATATAGAAGGGCTCTAAAGGTTAACCCAAAGTATGAGCATCCTCATATGATTCCACTAATGTAGTGGAATGAAATAATAGATGTAAAAGAGAAAAGAATACATGATAAATGAATTTAAGCAGAAGAGGGACAAAGAAGGTATCTCATGATAGTGTTAAGTAGAATGAAATTGTGCACTAATTACTGATTTTGGTAAATATATAATATTCGAACATGTTTAAAATTTTCATAGACTACAGGATACATCAAAAGCTATAGAAGAGAGAGTACAAAAGGTTGGGCAACAAATACTTGGTTCTAGTGACTATATGAAACTTCACTCTTGACTTGTAAGTAAAATAAATAGTTTTTCATATCAACTTTTTATATATAAGGTTGCAAACATTTTTTTTAATCAAATCATACATACACAATTGATGATATTAATCAAAAAATACTGGACACAAAATTCAATGTAGAGCCCATTGATGAAGACAAAAAAATTACCTTGGAGGAACACTATAAATTCGTTGCTACATGCCTACGCCAAGAAATTGAAAGCCATACCCAAGCATCTAGTGCACCAAATGCAACATAGGTAAATTGGTCAAATAAAAAGCAAATCAAATTGAATAGTTGAGAAATTTCATGTTTGGTGTTAATTTCCAACATAAAGTGACTATTTTTGTTTTATATATTAAACAATGATAACAATGCACATGACATTTCATTATAGCCTTCAAATCCTATCACAGAACCTATACATGATGAAGGCCATGATGTGAGTCATAGTGGTGGAGGTATTAATTTTCTATTGGAAATAAATTATGTAATTATTAAAAGAATTAAACATCTTCAATTTCAATTGGTCATAGGTGTAACCTTTTTTTGAATATTTTAGAGCATGTTGAACACCACAGTGAATGAGTGGAGCATGTTCAAAGTGTTCAACATATTGAGGTAGCAGCCAATTGAAATGATGCTATACATGATGTGGAATTTTTAGGTAAATAAAAATACATGTTATGTTCTACTGGTTAATGAAATACTTGTAATAATACAAAAAAGGTATACAAATTTAACCCATTTACTTGTTATTGTAGGAGACCCCCCTTTAGTGCAACAACCTCATACTTCTCAAAGGACAAAACATCATAATTTGACATTACAACCACAAGAGGACGAGAATGAGGAAGATATTTATGATCCTATAACCCTTTTTCTTAAGAAATCTAAGAAAAACAAAAAAAAGAAATCATTTTTTAAAAAATCCTCTTTGATAAACTTTGTTTGATAAAATCTGTTGGATAATGAAAGAATTTTGTTTTAAGTAATTATTTATGAATTTTGTGTATTAATATTGAATTTTATGTCATGTTGATGAATATTGTTATGTGTTAATGAATTCTTGATTAGTGTTTAGTGTTAATTAATTTTATGTGATTGTATTGATTGAATGTTATAGTTCATAAATGGATGAATGAATGAATGAAGTATGTAATTAGATGTTAATGGAGAATTTAGATTGATGTTGGGTTCGGGGGGGGGGTGTTTGGGTGGGTTGAGGCTAGATGAGCTTCCACCTTCACATGGTTGACCTTGTTAAGTAGAGAATATTAAACTATTCTCAAAACCAAGTTAAGCTCTAACTAGCATACCTTCATTATTTAATCAATTGCATTCATTTAATCACTTTTCTCATAAGTGCATTTTGAATGTGTCATTTCCAAGCAACTATCAAATAACAATCTAGAAGGGCCAGTACTCAGCTTGTTTAACATGATTTTGCTTCATTTTGTGTAAGTATTATCTTCTTGAATGTGCCAAATCTGCATGGTTTATGAACTATTTGAGATCTTATTACTCTATTTCCTTTTTCAAAACTCCCTTTGCTTCTAAAAAAACTAACATTAAAATCTTATTCTATTTCATATACAAATAAATTAGTATATGGACACATTGACAAGGCTCAAGCATATAGGGGTACTCTATGTTTAATCTTGAACAATTAATTTGTGCTTAGTGATGATGCTTGAGTTTGTGTGCTAGAAAATATGACCTATAAGAAGCATGGGTTAACAAACAAACACTAGTTTAAAATCTTGAAATTGTGTCAAAGACTTATCAAAATGAAAAGAACAAAATACCAACTAATGCTTGCTTGGGTTTTGCAACCCTAAGAAACCAACAAATCCAACCTTCCAGCCACCTCTATAGCTCAACAAGGACACCCATGAGAGGCCTTGTTGGTGTGTTAAGATGGGGGGGGGGTGTTTGATGTGCTCTCCCAAACACAACAATAAATTAATCTCTTGAGTGAGTGAGTGCAACTATGTATGCAAGTAAAGTATGAGTCTAGACTAAATGAGATGAAGAACACGTCAAGAAATGGCTATGGAGAGAGCCATTCTTGAAGGCATTCAAAGATGAAGATGATATGTAATGAAAGAACTAACTAAATATGAAAACTATGATAAAAATGCAAGCTAAAATGAAGCTACAAATGCATATAAAAACTAGACTAACAATGCATAATGTAAACTAAATCAACTACCAAATTGTTAGTAAGAATCTACAAAATTACTATGAGACTCTACTAATGCAAACTCAAACTACTATGAAAGCTCAAACTATGAATGCAAACTCAAATCTCAAACCAACATGATAACATTGCAAATAATGGGTGATGCAAATGCTTGAGACAAGCCCTCTATTTATAGGCTCGAGGGAGGGCTTGGTGAGGTGGCATCCATGTGGCATCCACATAGGTGCCACAAGGGAGATAGATGGGCTAGAGGACAAGCCATGCAAAAGTCAAAAAGAGTCTTTAATGATTGAAAGGCTCAAGGTGTGCTCACACATGTGTGAGAAACCTTGGGGGAGAAAGTGGGGGACAAATATGTAAGAGGTGTAAGAGCCATGAAATGGAAGGTTCATTGGATCAAGAGTTTCTCACACATGTGTGAGCAAACTTTTAGGAGCTAAAAGGTGTTTAGAAAGAGATTTAAGATAATAGTGAGATTAAATAGTGGGTAGGCTTCGAAGGATGAGAGTGATGGGTATAGGCTAGGCTCTTAGACTAAGTTTAGGATTAAATTAAATGAGATTTAATTTAATCATGGGTTTAGATGAATTAATAGGATATGGAGAATTTAAATAAGTAAAATTTATTTAAAAAGACGAATGTGGAGGATCATGTGTTAAATTAATTTAACACATTAAGGCTAGAAGCATTTAAATTAAATTTAAATACTTAGAAGAATGAACTTATTTAATTAAAATAATTTAATTAAATAATTAGAGGAATGTGAACAATATAATTAATTAATTAATAATTAATTACAATGTCACGGGCAATATTAAAATTAATTAATATAGTCTTTAGGGACAATTTTAAGCATTTACATTTTGCCCCTCTTTTATGTGATGTCGGAACGACTTCATATCAAAGAAAAAAAATATAAGTTGCCCCAGAGAAGGAAGGAGTTCTATGGCGACAACAAAGGAGGAGGGTGCCCTCTCACAAAAAATGCACAAAAAATAATTTTTTGACATTTTTTGGGAAAAAGGTCTTAAGAAAGAAGGAAAAGAAGAATTTTTTTTTAATAAATTACAACATTTGCATGGCTTGCGGGTAAAAAGGGGATGGGTACGGCTTAGGGAAGGCATGGGCTCAAATGGGGTTCACAGGGGCCCTATATAAGCCTCTGAGGGGCCCAAAGGTCATTGTCACATTGCAAGCAAAGGATTCAGAGTGAACATGGACCCCATTGATCGATTGTAGCTTGGTGAGCGCATATGGGAGTACCAGCGAGGAGCCGAGATGGGCCCACCGGTAAGTCATCTGATCCTCTTCATGTTTTGGTAGGCTAGGCTAGACGAGGCGCATTTATTAAGCCATAAATGCGCTAAAAAAGAGGTTCCGATGGAGACGACGGTCTATACACTATCGTTTGCATAAATGATAGGGTAGAGACTTCGACATCCGCGGAGACGATAGGCTACATCCTGTCGTCTGCACAAACGCCAAAAGGGAAAAAAAGTTTGCGAAGACAACAGGGTTCAGTCTGTCGTCTACGTGGATGACAAAGGCTAGCAGAGATGATGAAGGATGCCTCATCGTCTTTGCAGATGACATGATGCTCTCGTCTGGGTGGAACTGACATTTTTGCTGACCGGTGTCTCTGCTGATCAACGTCTCTGTCGATTAGCATCTACACAAATAGGCATCTGCATTGAAAAGTGATCACGCCAAATAGGGTAAAATAAGGGGAGGCAATGGGAGATGCCCCAATGTAGGGACATCACAAGCTAGCAAAATTGACGCTCTGCATGTCTATGTTGTAGGAGGATACGGTGGTGTTTAGGTCGAGAGAACACCATCCTCTGACTATAACGATACAAGAGAGGTTGATAGATGCAGACTGGGGGCACGTGCGGCTATGCGAGCTAGAGCACATTCACGAGTGGCCAGATCTGAGGGGCCATTCAACACAACTATCGGCTCTCACAGAGCATTGGCACATGCCTACTGGGAGCTTCCAGCTACTGACGGGGGAGACCTCAGTCACACTCCTAGATGTGTGGCAGATCCTGCGGGTATCGATCAGAGGTGCTTACCCAGAGTATGTACTAGAGGGTTTAGATCCGTTCCTGAGAGAGTGTTTTGGCTGGCGACGATAGAGATTACCTATCCAGCGATCATGGTTGTCATGAAGGGGTGCACTGGAGCAAAGGTTATCGAGGCTAACAGTATACCTAGCCTCACTGATATGGCAGATGTTGCCAGATCATGCAGGACACGAGTGGCCGATCGGGTGGGCACGAGTGTTGAGTACTCTGCTACAGGAAGATGGAATAGTCTACTGCTAGGGACAGACTATCCTGGCTGAGTTGTATCATGATTTGCATATGTGTGCATATCGGGCCCAGCGTAAGGTAGGACCAGGACTGATGCTACTGATGGTCTGGTCATTGGAGCACATCAGAGTCACATGATCGATTACTCAGTGTGAGATCAGGAAGCCTAAGGGAGCCATATGCTTGTAGATACCGACCTCCTATCCAATATACATCGACGAAGTCTGTGGGGTTCTAGCGTTGATGCCTAGATGAGATCATCATGTTCGAGTGGACTCCGTATGACGGAGTAGAGCGATGGGGGCAGAAACTGGTAGCGGGTGGTGAGGATGACATAGAGGATCAGATGTACCTCCCATATACACAAACTGACTGCTAGATCATTGGCTGATCCATGCATGTGATCATGTGCTACATGCCCTCTCAAGTGCAATGGCAGTTTGGCAGGGTATAGGATACAGTGCCAGATAGATTTTTATATCCTGTAGTGTTGCGAGAGTATGGTTGAATATGGGGACATAGGACCACAGTATGATTGGCCTGAGCTTCTTGGATGGGGATGGTAGTAGTGCCATGGGTGCACGGCTAGGACAGGGGAGACGCAGGTATGACATCGACGTACACACAGTGGTGGGCAGCCCACCAGCGGGTCAGGCTGATAGTGCCAAGGGCATCGCCACTATTAGAGTAGGCACAGGGAGAGGGGTATGGAACAGGGGATGGTGGGCAAGTAGCCATGATGCCACCACCAGCTCAGGGGGCACAGGAGGGACTGCACGGGTGCAAAGTCTGAGCGTGGAGAGGGCCAGGGCCAGTACTAGCACAGGGGCCACCACAGATAGCACCCCAATTATAGGTACAGGGACAGGCATGAGCACAGGCATAAGCGCCACTGCAGGCACCTCCATAGGGACAAGTATAGGGGGAGGACCTAGACATGGTCAAGGCTAAGAGGGACAAGTTGTGGACAGAGGTAGCCCGTCTACAGGGGGTGGCACAGGTGCAATAGGCACGAGCGGATAGCTTAGAGCAGGCCATAAGGGCCATATAGGCAGAGCTGCAGGTGCAAAGGGTCAGGGGGGATAGTGAACAAGAGGCCTTAGTAGCCTTATAGGCACGAGTGGATGCTAGGGAGTTTGCAGGGATGGGCACCCAGACAGGGATGGAGGATCGAGCAAAGGTAGAGAGGCTCCGAGCAGAGGCAACCGCCTTATGGGTTGAGCGGGTCACCCATCAGGCACAGCTAGACGGATACTATAGGCAGCGAGACATAACCATGCAGATGGTATAGCCAAGGGCAGCTGTCACAGTGCTGTAAGAGGCGCACATAGCTAGCCGAGTAGAGACGCGGGCCATATGAGAGGCATCCTATTATAGGTCACTTTACAGGGAGGCCGTGCCTGCTGACCAACAGCAGCCAGATTTTTAGAGGGGAGCAAGCTCATGGATCTCAGGTGGCAGAGCCAGATTAGAGCAGTCCGTAGGATAGCAGAGACCTCCTCGAGGGGGGGATACAGGGGAGGCAGGGCCCTCACAGCCAGCTACTTGATTACATATAGTCATCAATGTTTTGACAGATATGTGCAAATGTAGTGATTTTTGATGATGCATTTGTATTATATGATTCTATATGATTTGTATATGGACTGTACAGACATTATTTTTTGAGATATATACATGACATGAGTTGATGATTTTATGTATGTATGGATGCATATGTATGGATTTATGATGTGGATACTAATGCTTGTGATGCAGGATGTGATGCTATGTGATATTTCCTATGATGTATGCATATGTACATGATGCCTAACATGTGTGTGATGTAGATTAGTGGGCGATTATGAGATGTATGTATTATTTTATGGATGCATGATATATATATGTTAGATGTGATTACAATGTATATGCCCCTAGATGTGATCACTAAAATGAATGTATGAACTAATGCAATCTAATGAACTAAAAATGTCTAATGAACATTAAATGAAATGAATACTAATGCAATGAATGAATGCAAAAGTGGGAAGCTAATGCAACCTAATGAAAATGAACTAATGGATGAATATCTGTCATAACTATCACTCATAGAAACCCAGTAGTGTAGCATAGGAGGGGGGAAATAAATAGGACCTTGTCTTAAGCACGACTTGGATGAAACCCTATACTACATGCATCCTAACTATATGATATCAAGAGATTCCGTTGTGTTCATATGGAGAGCACACCTTAAGTTGATTTTGCAAATGAGTTTATGCATTATATGCTATAGAAGCATAAATGACATGACTCTTTTGTGTGGACTAGACATACAAAAGCATAGAGACTTTAGGACAATAGGTGTAGTTTGCATAGTCATGATGGATCAAATGTCATATACACAATAGAGAGGTTTGGGCACACCCAAAGTCTTTTAGGGATCTTTGGTTGGATGTGTGCTAACCCGTTGCCCCCATTACACAACACATTAACATAACCTGAAACTGACACAGATGAAGTAAAGTCTCAAAAATGGATCATACCACAAAAACATGTGTAGTTAATGATAGCTATTTTGGTACGACCAAAATATGGAAGATCAAGGTGCACCATAAAAGGCTACCACTAACAAAAATAAAATAAACCAAAAAGAACCTCGTGACCAAGTAGTCATTTAGTCTACAGTTCCTACCAAGAACCTTAGGTCTAGAAGTGAATGTCACAATGTCACCTATAGGAAGGATGCATCCTATGAAAGTGTGTCAAGTTGAAATGTCAAATGATCATAAAATTGTTTGTTTTCGGCAAGGGCTATGAAGCAAACAAGTTTCTTGAAGCATTAAGTCTCAAATGGTGATTTTGTGTAAGTCCAAGTGTGGTCACTGTTGTGAAAAAGCTTAGCGTAATGGGATGACAATCACTCAATAGAAAATGCCTCGCAAACTAGAGGTCTTTGAAAAGATGGAAGTGAAATGGAGCCTCATGGACAAGAGGTCTTGGATTAGATGTATGAAATGCAAAAGGCTAGATAAGACTTTGCACAAGGGAAGTGGAATGGTGGAATGGAATGAAGAAAAATGAGCCTTATAGATAATGGATGAATTCATACTTTTTTTAGGAACATTTTTATACTTTTTAGGGCTTTTTTCAGGAACATTTTGAGATTTTTTTTGGATTTTTTGATTTTCTAATTTTTTTGGATTTTTTTAGGACTATAAACACTATACAGGAACTACAAAGGCTCAAGCATAGAACCGCTTGAGATGTTGGATATTTACAGGCTCAGGGAGCGGATCTCCCTCTGGAGTAGCAATCTGATAGGCCCCAAAACCATATTTGGCTATAATGATAAACGGTCCTAGCCAATTTGCCTCAAACTTTCCTTTCTTTTCACAGTTCTGGAGGTTCTTCATATTATGCTGCAAAACTAAGTCACCCACTTCAAATTCCTGTGGCTTGACTTTCTTATGATACTGAAGCTGAAGGCAATTTTGATACATGCAGAGGTGGTTTAGGGCATTGAGTCGTCTCTCATCAAGGAGTGCTAGCTCTTGCAAGTGAGCAAATCAGTATTCTTCTTTAGATATGAGGTTCTTGAGAGAGATTCTAAGGGCAGGGAACTCAATTTCGATGGGCAAGACGGCTTTGAAACCATAAACAAGATAAAATGGGGTGTCTCCTGTGGTGGTGCAGATGGAGGTACAGTAGGCCCAAAGGGTGGGAGCAATTTGGATGTGCCAATCATGACTAGCTGCATCAATAGTTTTCTTTAGGATTTTCAAAATGGTTTTATTGGTAGCTTTAGCTTGGCCATTGCCTTGGGGGTAGTATTTGGTGGAAAAATGCTGGGTGATTCCAAATTTCCTACATAGTGTGGCATCCTCTTGATTTTTGAAAGGGTTTCCATTATCAGTCATGATATCTTGAGGTATACTGAAACGAAAAATAATGTAATTCAGGATAAAATTTGAAATCTGTTTTCCAGTGATGTAGGTTACTGGAATAGCCTTGACCCACTTTGTGAAGTACTCAGTGGTGGCAATAACGTACTTGTGGCCATTTGAGGAATTTGGGTATACTTGACCAACAAGATCGAATCCCCAGCAGGAAAAGGGCCATGGAGTGATGGTGGGCTGAAGGTCTTGGGCAAGAGCGTGTATCAAATCACCATACTGCTGACATGGAACACATCTTTTCACAAACTGATATGCATCTACTTCCATAGTGGGCCAATAGTAACCTGTCCTAAGAAACATTTTTGCTAATGTAAGGCCGCTAGAGTGGGTGCCACAAATCCCTTGGCAAACCTCTTCTAACACCATTCAGGCTTCATCTGAAATGAGACATTGAAGGAGGGTTCCGTCAAAGTGTTTTCGAAAAAGTGTATCACCTAGGATGGTATAGCAAGCGGTTCAACAGATGAAGGTTTTGCTTTGATTTGGGGTGAGGGCTATGGGAATGGTTTTGTGACATAAATAGGCAAAGATGTTAGTGTACCATGGAGACTCAAGACCAACAATCTCACACACCAACTCTAAATCAATTTTCTCATAAGCAGGAGTAAAAAGATTCTCAACGAGAAACTCACATTTAGGACTATATTCTGGCATGGCAATCATAGAGGCAATCATAGCCATGACATTTGCTGCTTTATTATTAGCCATTGGAATCTGTTGAAAAACAATCTCTGTAAAATGTTGTTTAAGATCCTTGACTATTCTGCGGTAGGGCAACAATTTCTCATCCTTGGTGTGGTATGCATCTGTGACTTGTTTAATGACCAATTGTGAGTCTTCGAAGACAAGAAGGTTTTTGATATTCCATCTGATAGATTGATGTAGTCCTATGACTAAAATTTCATACTCAGCTATATTGTTTGTATAAGGGAATGAGATTTTATAAGACTTAGGAATGAGACACCCTTGTGGTGTCACAAACAAAATTCCTACCCTCGATCCCTTTTGTGTAAAGGATCCATCAAAAAATAATTTCCATGGTGTAGTTGGGGCTAGGGTCATAATTGTGTCATCTGGAAAATTAGCTACAATGGGATGGCCACCTTGAAGAGGA
Source organism: Cupressus sempervirens (assembly GCA_028749045.1). NCBI lineage: Eukaryota > Viridiplantae > Streptophyta > Pinopsida > Cupressales > Cupressaceae > Cupressus > Cupressus sempervirens. The sequence goes on from CM053784.1 coordinate 280,258,225, forward strand.
GCTTCAGCAAGCTGATCTGCAATTACTTGTCCTTTAATGGCCTTACGATCCTTATAAACAATGTCAAACTCACTTAAAATTAAGACCCATTTTGCGGCTTGACCAGTGAGGGCGGCTTTTGATAGCAAATACTTGAGTGGATCTATCTTGGCAATGAGATATATAGTATGATTAAGCATATAATGACACAATTTTTGTGTATAGAAGACTACAACCAAACATGCTCTCTCAATAACAGTGTAGTTTAACTCATAGCGAACTAGTGTTTGACTAAGGTAATATATGGCTTGCTCATTCCCCACATCATCTGATTATGCCAAAAGTGCTCTTAAGGAAATTGAAGTAGCTAAAATGTATAGAATCAATGGTCATCCTACAACCGAAGGTGCTAAAACTGGAGGATTAGCCAAATATGTCTTAATTTGTTCAAATGCTTTTTGGTATAGGAAATTCCATTAAAAATTGTTTCCCTTGTGAAGCAAATGCTGAAGTGGATGGACCTTATCTGCTAGTTGTGACACAAATCTCCTAATAGATTGTAACTTTCCTTGAAAACTGCAGAGTTGTTTCAATGTGGTAGGTGGAGGCATATCCATGATGGCCTTCACTTTTGCTAGATCTACCTCAATACCTCTTCTTAACACAATGTAGCCTAACAATTTCCCTGATTTGACCCCAAATACACACTTCTTAGGATTAAGATGCACTTTATATTTTTCCAATCTATCAAAAATGGTGGTAAGGACATCAATGTGGGATTCTCTTGTCTTGGATTTTCCTAGTATATCATCAACATAGTCCTCCATTATGAGATGTAGAAGATCATGGAATATGGTAGTCATTGCACGTTAATAAGTGGCGCCAACATTTTTCAAGCCAAAAGGCATGACTTGATAACAAAAGGTTCCCCATGGGGTTGTGAATGCCATTTTATGTTGATCCTCTTCTGCAATTCTGATTTGGTTATAACCAAAAAATCCATCCATCAAAGACAACATCTCATGTCCAGCAGTCAAATCCACTATGATATCTATGTTAGGAAGTGGAAAATCATCCTTAGGACATGTGAGATTTAAATCTCGAAAATCTAAACAAACACGGATGCCCCTAGATGCTTTTCCTACATGAACAATGTTGGAGACCCACTCAGGATAGTCAATAAGATGGATGAACTTTGCCTCTAACATTTTCTGCAACTCTGCTTTGACTAGGAGTGCTACTTTAGGGTGCATTTTGTGCAACTTCTGCTTTACTGGTTTAATCTTGGGATCAACTGTCAAATGATGCACAACCAAATCTGTATCTAGGCCAGGCATGTCTTTGTATGTCCATGCAAAATTGATTTTTCCTTTTTTTAAGAATTCAGTCATGGCTTTTTGTTCCTCAAGACTTAAGGTAGCAGCAATGTAGGTGATTTGTGGACTATCCTTTGTTCCCAAGTTGACTGGAATTGTGTCTTCATTCAAAATAGGTGATTTTTCTGGTGGTAAGGATCTGAATGGCAAGTCAAGCTCTCCCTCTTCTAGCGCCTCTAAGAGGTTTTCACCAGAAGATGCGTTCTTTATTTTATCTTTTTCTTTATCCGAAAGCGCCCCAAGGGGGTTTTCACTAGAGGATTTGTCTTTTGTTTTTCCATTTTAATTTTCTTTTTCACTTTTGCAACTAAGAGAGTTGACTTGGCTACCAAAGTAGGCTTTTTCATTGTACTAGATCTCATGTTCATAATCTCGAAGATTCTTGAGGCCAAAAAATGCCATCACTACTTCATCAGACTTACAGATATCAAGAGCTGGTGGTGTATCTTGAAGGTCCCAGTCTATCATGTCAGGAGTGGTGAGAGGTAGGTCAATGGATGAAAGGTCATCTATGGTAATGGTGTGGACATAATTATCTAGGTCATCTTCAATGTATTGGAAAGGTACTTCAAAGAATTCCTCCTCTTCAGTTTCAGAATCAAGTTCAACCGTACAATAGTTGTCAGCAAAGGATACCTTAGGTTTAATGGAGCCCAATCCACGTCCTTTAGGATAGCTATTAGCTTCTAAGGGTTGCCTAATTCCATCTTCTTTTGGTCCAAGGCCGATACCATGATATCCCATGTTTTCAATAATGGGAGGTGCCTTGACATATTTATCCTTAGGAAACTCTATAGGTTCATGTTTTCCATCATAATATAGCCAATCTAGGATATTATCTTCCATGTGCTCATCACTAAGTGAACCCCAATGCTAAAATGTTGTCTTGCTAACTTGTATGGTTTCCTTATTAGTAGAAGGTGAAAATTGAGAAGGTTTTCCAAAGGAATGAGGGGAGAGTGGTAGTTGTCCCACACATAAGGCATTTTCAAACTTATACTCTCCCATTCCTAAATTAGAGAAAGTAACCTTCTTCCCTGTGGTGTTGATTTTAGTATCTTCAATCTTCTCTTTTCCCTTGTGGGAACTTGCATCCTTGTTAACTAATTCTAGTACTACTGTGGAAGATGGTTCTGTTATGGTGAGAGATTTAGGTACAATTTTGGCAAACTCACTTGTTGGACAAAAATTCATTGGTGCACATTCCAATCTTTTACAAAATTCAAAAGGGGTGGGATCCCCTAGGATTGTGATCTCTCTTCCTTGGTGGGGAAATTTCAAGCATTGATGATAAGTGGATGGAACCGCCTTTAGTGTATGTATCCACGGTCTACCAAGCAAGATGTTATATGGAAAATCCAAGTCTAGGACATGGCATTCATTATTTATGATGGCTGGTCCAACTTTTAGAGGCAACATGATAACTCCTTTTGATTCTCTTTCCCTCTCATCATATGCTTTTATTGTGATCCTTCTATTGACATCTAGGAGGTCTTCTGGAAGCCTCAAGAAATGAATCATTTTCAATGTACAAAGGTTCAAACCGGATCCATTGTCTATAAGGACTCTTTTAATCTTATGTCACTGTATAAGGACTTCAATGTGGAGTGACAAATTATGGTGGGGATCGGGACCTTGGAAATCTTTATCTGTGAAGATAAGGTGTTGTTGAGCAGCAAAGTTTCCAATCATGGTAGTGAATTGGGAAGCATTAATGTTCTCAGGAACACAAGACTCTAAAAGAGCCTTCTCCAAGATCTCTTTGTGGATGGGTGATGTGGTAAGAAGCTCAAGAATGGAGATTTGTGCAGGGGTCTTACCTAGCTGGGACAACACATCATAGCGAGAAGCGGGCCTTTGTGAGGTAGATGGTGCAGCGGGCACATGTGGCATTGGGGGATTAGTGTTATTGGGAGTGGCAGCTTGCAAAGTAAGTCTTCCTTTTCGAGTGGTGGCATCACAATCAGTTGCTTGTAAAACAAGGGTATTCACATGAGTGTCTACTTTTTCAATGTGACCACACAAGGAGTCAAACCTTGATATGTGGTTAGTGGAATAATCATAAGGTAATGCATTTGATGTGGAGGCTTGATTTGCATTTTTGGTATTATTGTTATCATTGCTATGATCAGGAAATGGTTTTTGAAATATCTTCAATTTAGCATTTTTATAGGTTGGACCTCCTTCCACCTCAATTTCCCCATCATCAACAAGATTTTGGATAAAAAATTTGAGCTTGATACATTTTTTGGTGTCATGTCCCTTGATACGGTGGTATTTACAGTATTCGTTTTCCCTATACCACTTTGACTTTGGTTGATTTTCATCAAAAGGATGTGTGTTAGGAAATACTATCAAGTTGTGATCCACTAATTTTTGAAAGATGGTCTCCAAAGGTTCATGAAAGTTAGTGAACTTTCTATTTCGATCATAGTCATGATTGTAGTTGTTGTTGCATGGAAAAAGTTGTGTTTGATTTCTAGATTGTTGATTGCTTTGGTTGTGATGATTTGAATTGTTGTTGTTTCAATTGCGGTAGTTGTTGTTGTTCCCTCCTTGAAGGTTTTTGACATTAGTAACACCATCATGTGTAACACCCTTATTCTAAGACCAGAATTTGGGTTTGCTATTATTGTTTGACTCATTGTTGGAGGATGATGAATTATAATGTTTGATGGTGCCTTTTTTGAAAAGTCCATTTTCAATATTCTTTCCCTTTTTGACTAAAGTGGAAAAGTCTTTGGCGCTGGCCATTTTCATGTGGAAGGACATTTCAGGTATCAAGTTCTTGATAAATATATCCACAAGATGGGAATCTTTGATTTTATAAGGCATACGATTAGCAAGATGTCTCCACCTTTGTAGGAAGTTGGCAAAAGTTTCTCCATTTCGTTGTTTTGTGTTGCACAAGTCACTCAATGATGCATGATGTTCAATGTTGTAAGAGTATTGTGCTATAAACTTGCTTGTCAAATCATTGAACGAATTAAAGGAGCGCTTAGGTAAATTCATTAACCACTCAAGTGCAGGGCCTCCAAGACTTCATGCAAAGAGCCTCTTAAGATAGTCATCACTGTAGGCTACCTCTTGGCACAAAATGGAAAATTCCTTGAGATGGGTGATGGGGCATGTCTCTCCCATATACTTGTCAAATTTAGGTATTTCAAAACCAATTGGAAATGGCACCATATTAATGGATTTATCAAATGGAAAAGGACAAATTTCCTCAAAAGAGACATCCTTCACCCCTTTGTTGTTCATGCTAAGGACCAAATTTCGCAATTCTCAGAATTGTTGAGCCAAATCTTGATTAGGTTGCACTTGTGATTGTTGGGTGTTCACAAATCCACCTCCTAAATTGTGGGGAATTCCAAATGTAGTGGGAGGTGGTGGAGGCACTCCACTTTGGCCAATGTATTGATATGCAGTTGTTAGAATTGGCATGGATGTCTTTACCACAGGGGTTGGCAATTGTAAATAAGAAGAGTGCATTGGTTGTGTCGGAATTGCCATTGGTTGAGTAGGCACTTGTCTAATGCCTAAGCATCCCACAGTTGAAGTTGTCAAGGTAGATTGTGGAATACTAGCATGTGTGGTAACATTAGGCATGGCACTAATGATTTGTTGAATATGTTCTGCACTCAATTGAAATGTAGGTTGTGTTGAAGTGCTAGATGTAGGCATAGCACTAGTTATCATCATGGTTTCTTTGCCTTTGCTAGAAGTTGGAGCTGCATTTGAAGTGGGCAACACGGGTGCACCAAATTTTGTAATTTGTCTAAAGAAAGTGTTCTCATCAAAGCTTGGGGGAACATTAACACCATCCTTGACCAAATTTAGGAATATCTCAGTTTTGTTTGCCCTAATGGATTTTTCCATCATTTCCACATTGTAGGGGTCTGCAAGGAATGTCCTAACATCATTAGGTACATCGTTAGGGTCAACAGGATCTTCATCTTGGTATACTTTGTTGTCATTATCCCCCAAAGTTGTGTTATGGAAGGGATCTTCTGGCTCTCATGTGGATGTTGAGTTAGGCATACCAAGGTTTGAACTAGAGGGAATTGTGTTCCCTAATGAAATCATGAGAGGAGGAAAAGGATTCTCCATCTCTGGTTGCCTCAATGATTCCCACAAACGTGACATGGGATTAAACGTGAACCTTCCTGATCGTGTGTGCACCATAGAAGAGTAACCAAACCAAGGGGTGGAAGATTGTGGAAGAAAAAGAAAATGAGGATGAGAGCTATTAACCTTTTGTGATTAAAGGGTCAACTACCCAAGTGTGAACAAAAGACCTTGGTTTAGCAAACAAAGTGTGATTAGAGTATAGTAGTATCTTTTTTCTACCAAAGATAGCCAAGTGATCTTATAGGCAAGATAGGACACCAAATTGATTACTCACTATTTGGAGATGGACTTGTGATCCCAAATAAGTAAGTGTGATTAGGATAAATGTTTTCTTATAGATGAAAGGTCTAGTGTTGAAATGTCAAAAGATGTTTTAAGGTTTAAGCTCTCTTAGAAGAAAATTTGAAAATGGAAGACTAGAAGTTTGGAAAGATGAAGGTAGATATAGAAGATGAAAGTGTTGTGGTTAATTACGTAGTTAACTCAATCCTCGTTTACTGGAAATAAAAACCTTGGGTTCACTCTTGGGAAAGTAGACCAATTTCAAAGTTTTCCATTGTATTTAATTCTATCATAACGGTCTTGTGTAGCTTCTTCTTTTTGAATGTCTTTGATAGTGTATCAGAATTGTTTGTCACCATATGCTAGGTTCTTCCTTTCCTTGTAGACAGGTGGTTTGGACAACTTCACTTTCTTATGTTTGACTTAGTTGACTTTATTGGTCATGGTAGGAATAAAAGAAGACTCAAATTTCAAGTACCCAAGAACTTTGCAATAAGATGTGACTGGACTCAACCAATTTCAAAATACAAACTACCAAAAGTAACCGTGAGTCAAGAAGACCTCACTTAACCTATCCTACTCAATGAAAGGTTACCTCACAATTTCACTCATTTTAGAACTCGTTTGATGTTTTGGCTTTTGGTTTTTGAATGTTTGAACAAGCACGCTGAACACGCCAACAACCCTAATAAGGCTATCTTTAGGATGAACAAGGCTTATCTAGAGGGAGTCCTCCTCAAATCTATAGATGAAAGGAAATACTGCCACACAATCAAGGGGATATGGTAAGCCAAATCTCCTCCTTCACTTCCCAAAGGTATAAAGTTCTTTGGGGCTTAGCCAAGAGTGAAAATATTCTACTTCCAAGAGAGGTGTCTTATGATTCACCTCCCGATTTTTATACTCCTCCAGAACATGAGAGTTGAGGTCGTCCCAAGGGGTGATGAAATCCCCAAGCAGGCCTCCTAAAAATAAAAAACAAAACCACTTATTTCTTGTGCACCCAAGATCACCCAAAGGCATGAAGGGAGAGAATACGTAAGTGGTCTTTGGGTTTAAAAGACACTTGTTCTTTCCCAATGAAGCTTTAAATTTTCTATCTACTTGAAGACACTCGTGATTAAAACATGCAAGGTTCTTTCCAACTTGAAATAGGCTAACGTAAATGAAAACGTGGGTTCGTCAACAAAAAAGTAAAGTGAGTGCATGAAAGTAAAAGGCTGAAAAGAAAAATGCAAGAAATAAAGTCAATTTACCTTAGGGCATTCAAGAGTGTATGACTTCATTTTAAGCACCAAACTCAAATGTGATCTAGCCTAGGCATACATGTCCATTTTAAGCACCAATTCCAAATATTGTCTAGCCTAGACATACATGTCCATTATCCTTTAAAGCATTCAAGATGGTGTGAATTCTTTTTAAGCACCAAATCCAAAGGTGTCTTCTACCCTACACATTCATGTCCCTTTTAAGCACCAAACTCCAAATGTTTGCTACCTTATGCATTCATGTCAATTTTAAGCACCAAAGTCCAAATGTTGGCTAATCTAAACATTCATGCATTCAAATGAAAGTGTTTAATTCATTCAAGTTCATTAGCCTTTAAGGTTTAAGTAATAAAAATCACTAAAAATCTCCTTTAGTGATGAAAATCACTATTAGTTTTGCTTTTCAGGTTCTTAAGGTTACTTATCTACATGAAAATTGTTAGTTAAAACCTGCAAGTCAATCAATTAGCTAAAATTATTGTTAAAAATTAGACAATTCTATCAAAATGCAGAGATGCCAGAATACAGGCACAAATGCCAAAACATGCAGATGATGAAACTCGAAGACGCCAAACTATGTAGACGCCAAAACATGCAGATGACAAAATTTGAAGATGCCAAACTATGCAAATGCTGAAACTTTCAGACGAAAGGCGACAAACCAATTTCAGAAGCAGATGACAATGTGAAAATAAGAGATGCCAAAACTCAGAGATGACAAAATAGTTATAGCCCACAACGTAGACAACAGATTAACTTTGTAGATGACAGAATAAATTTGCAGATGATAGAACTAAAGACGCAGATGACAGAACTAAAGACGGAGCAGACAAAACTAAAAACTTAGATGACAGAACTAAAGATGCAGTCGACAGAACTAAAGACACAGACGCCAGAACTAAAGACACAGACAACAGATCAAAAATGCAGATGACAGACTAGAAATGGAGATGGCAGAATGGTTTAGGTTGTAAAGCAAGAATGTTTTGTATCACTGCAGAGATGCTAGAAGGCGAAGACACTAGTCTGCACAGACACTAGTATGCGCAGATGACAATCGAAGACGACGCTGCAACCTTTAGAGACGACAATGCAATGTTTTATGACTGAACCAGTATTGTTTACAAATTTTTGAAATGAAATCAGGGACGTGGGTTCCACCGAGCATGCCAAAATGTGTGCTAAAAAATGTGACTTCCAAGAAGCATGGGTTAACAAACAAACACTAGTTTAAAATTTTGAAATTGCATCAAAGACTTATCAAAATGAAAAGAACAAAATACCAACTAATGCTTGCTTGGGTTTTGAAACCCTAAGCAACCAACAAATCTAACCTTCTAGCCACCTCTATAGGTCAACAAGGACACCCATGAGAGGCCTTGTTGGTGTGTTAAGATGGGGGGGGGGGGGGGGTGTTTGATGTGCTCTCTCAAACACAACAATAAATGAATCTCTTGAGTGAGTGAGTGCAAGTGTGTATGCAAGTAAAGTATGAGTCTAGACTAAATGAGATGAAAAACACCACAAAAAATGGCTATGGAGAGAGCCATTCTTGAAGGCATTCAAAGATGAAGATGATATGTAATGAAAGAACTAACTAAATATGCAAACTATGATAAAATTGTAAGCTAAAATGAAGCTACAAATGCATGTAGAAACTATATTAACAATGCATAATGTAAACTAAATCAACTATCAAATTGTTAGTAAGAATCTACAAAATCACTATGAGACTCTACTAATGCAAACTCAAACTACCATAAAAGCTCAAATTATGAATGCAAACTCAAATCTCAAACCAACATGATAACAATGCAAATAATGGGAGATGCAAATGCTTGAGACAAGCCCTCTATTTATAGGCTTGAGGGAGGGCTTGGTGAGGTGGCATCCACATAGGTGCCACAAGGGAGACACATGGGCTAGAGGACAAGCCATGCAAAAGTCAAAAAGAGTCTTTAATGATTGAGAGGCTCAAAGTGTGCTCACACATGTGTGAGCAACTTTGGGGGAGAAAGTGGGGGACAAATGTGTAAGAGGTGTAAGAGTCATAAAATGGAAGGTTCGTTGGATCAAGAGTTTCTCACACATGTGCGAGAAAATTTTTAGGAGCTAAAAATGTGTTTAGAAAGAGATTTAAGATAATAGTGAGATTAAGTAGTGGGTAGGCTTAGAAGGATGAGAGTGATGGGTATAGGCTAGGCTCTTAGACTAGGTTTAGGATTAAATTAAATGAGATTTAATTTAATCATGAGTTTAGATGAATTAATAGGATGTGGAGAATTTAAATAAGTAAAATTTATTTAAAAAGAGGAATGTGGAGGATCATGTGTTATATTAATTTAACACATTAAGGCTAGAAGCATTTAAATTAAATTTAAATACTTAGAAGAATGAACTTATTTAATTAAAATAATTTAATTAAATAATTAGAGGAATGTGAACAATATAATTAATTAATTAATAATTAATTACAATGTCACAAGCGATATTAAAATTAATTAATATAGTCTTTAGGGATGATTTTAAGCATCTATAGAGTTATTTTATCTAAATTTGACTATAAATACTCTATTCACACTTTATACTATACTGAACTAATTTTATTAGCAAATCATATCCATGATGCAAACACCATTGTAATTTTATAGAGTTTTAGATTTGGGTAGATTATTTTAGTAGCTATTTTAATCAAAGAATATGTCAAAAAAAAATCATAAGAGTCATGAATACAGTTTTAGTTCATTCATATTGAAATTTTCACTACATTTGAATTCAAGCACATATATGATAAAGTCACTTTCATCTTTGCATATAGGGTTTTACTGTAAATTTGAAGCAAGGTGCATGTTTTGGTGATATTCCACGGGGGACAATGGCAGTTTTAGGATATGGTGCTAGTGTTGTTTTAGACTTTTTGGTTCAGTCTAGCTATTTAGTCACTACGGTGCACAAAATTATGTAGGTCAGTTAAAGCTTATTCTGGTTATAGCTAAATTTCTTATGTAGTCATAAGATTTTCAAGTAAAAATCTTGAATTGTGACAATTTTAAATAATGCTTTTGCAATGGGTTTGGTTGATTTACACTATTTAAAAAAAATAGATTAGCTGATTTGTTGGATTTCATAAAAAACATCAATGAACATTTTATTGATTAGATTTCACAAAATTTTGAGTATTCATAAAATTCCATGCCTTCAAATCTTACAACAATTTTTAGTTTTCTAAAATGGAGAGCTCTACTAATTTTTTTATACATTTAAAAGTACTAAAACCGGTAGTAACTTCTCCCATGTCTCCAAAAAATGTAGCATAGGTTCAAGGTCCCTTGGCTCCAAGGAATTTGATTAGCGCAATAAGATAGCAATAGAGATTGAGCAAACAATACAAAATTATTATTTAAAAACTATTGAAATAACTTACAACATTCAATCAATTGAACAATCAATCAAACTAAACTTGAAGTTTAGTCTAAGGAATAGGATAAATGAGATAGAAATGATATTACCAAAAGATCAAACAAGCACATGTAATTCTTGTATTGAAGGAGATATTGCTTACTATAAACACATGTGTTTTTGATTAAGTAAAATTGGTTTTTTTTATAGGAGTTCCTGAAACCCACTAGTTAACAAAAAAATATTACTAAAAGTTGAATTCTAGCAACAAAGAAACAAAAAAAAAAAACAAGCCATACTCGACTATCAAAAGTAGACAAAATATAGATAGCCAAAAGCCAGGGAATAGATAAAAAACTAGGAGCACCAATTAGGGTACCATTTCTTTGACCAACTCTGCATTCTTAAGCTCCATCTCTCCCATGGCCTCCACCTCATCAGCCTTCGATTGACTATCATCTAGAGAAACATCCTCTTCTCTCTTCCTCTTTTTAGATCTCCTTCTTTTGGTTGGGCTCTCACCCCACAAAGACTCATCATCATCAGTCACCCTAGTTTCCTCTTTGTCCTTTTCCTCCTTCCCCTTTTTTCTATCCTCCATCATGAAGTACAACTAAATGATATTATCATTAAGTCCTTTTATAATGTTGAGGCTCTTATCAGCCAAGCTATGGAGAGAGTTGTCCATCCTTTCCATTTATTTTTTCAATCTCAAACACCCCAACATCCAGCTGGCTAATTTTGACATTCTTGTCCCCCCCTTTCATCCTTTCTTGCCCCAAGATGCTAAACCTAATCTCTTCAATTTCATGGAAAATCTATTTAATGGACTAGATATTGTCCTCAAAATTGTTATAGACATTGTTAAGGAGGTTCATCCCCATTTCCCTCGCATTGTCTCTTAGGATCACCGAAGCTGGGTCTATGAGCTCCTCTAACTAAATTTTTCCTTCCCTTCCCTCCAAAAGCTCTAGGTGGATATGCTCTCCAACTAGACCCATTTTTATAGTGCTAGCATGAAAGTTCCTCCATGAAATTTTCCTTCCCTTTGCATCCAGAGTAATAGCAATTTTAGCCAAACCATCTTCCTCTTTCCTCTTTCCTTCCCTTCTCGTTTTGACCAAGTTTTCATCCTTCCTACTAACTTGAGCCTTATCGGTGCCAACTACTTTTGCATTACCCTCCTTCTCTGTGTCCATCCCCTCTTCCTCATCATTTTAATCCTCCTCTAAGTTTACTTCATGCTTTATCTTTCTCTCTGTACCTTTTGTAGGCTTCCTTTTGTTCTTCCTTCCTATATCCTTGATGATTTTAGCCACCTTCTCTTTTTTATTTGACCATAGACCTATACTATCCTCCATATCTAAAGGGAGGTAAGAGCTCTTTGTTTTCTCTAAAGAATCTACCTTCTAGGCAACAACCCTTCTATGGGTTTGAGCTTTAAAATGCTCATATAAGAGTCATAAAAAACCCTCATGGAAGGAATGATTAGTGTATGCTTTCTTCTTAAAATCCAAAATACTCTTATTTGTGTTGATCTCAGATTGGTTTTGACAAGTGAATGTCTATACACTTAAGCCATTTACTTAGTTTTGTAGGACCTAGAAAATGGGCTAATGTCTAACATACTATGAGAAAATCACAAACCCAATAAACATATGTTAACACTCTCTAGTCTACCATGAAAGCCAAATGAATCAAAACAAGAAAGCGAATCTAAAACCCCCTCTTTCATTTGTAGCTCCCATGTTCTTCTTTCTTCTCCATGTGATGTAGCTCCAAATTGCCTATAATGCACACAATATTGAAGCAAAAGTCTTTGATAATGATGATGCTATGAGAGTAATTGAAGTTGTGATTTTGATGTGAGAGCAAGAGTGAAAAAAATGAAAAACTAGGATTGGAAAAGACTTAAGAATTAGGGACTAAAAATGAGAGAAAGAGTGCTTAGTTTATAATCAACACGAAAGATGAGAGCATTCGAATTGTCATCCTTAGATATTAAACTTGGCATGAGATTCCTTTGAGAATCCATGACACATATAACACAAGATGCCAAGTTTAGGATTCTATGATGCTTGGAAGTCAAACAAGGCTAAATATGGTTGAGAATCTATGATGCATCATATGACACCTCAAACCCACTTAAAGCCAAAAATCTATGACAAAGGAATCCAAATATGGATGTGCATAAGAGAATAAGAATATTGGATAATGACATATCTTAGCCAAGTGTAAAATGAGAATCCATGAGATGTCACACCCATGTGTCATGATGATGTCAATATTATGTGGAATATTTGAATTAAAAATCCATTATTCCACACAAATAGGAATTAGTAAAAATAGAATTAATGATGGAAAATATGACTTAGGAAGTTGTAAATTTCCATGGTTTGTGAATGATGGAACAATTAATTAATAAAATTAAATTAATTGAGGAGGTTAGTTAAGAAGAATAATTAGTGAAATGACATAGGATTAAATTATGGGTTATTTAATCCTTTAGACAAAATTAGTAGATGATTGGCCAGTTTGATTTGATAAGTGCAATAGTATCCTTTGATGAAGTGTGATGATAATATGAATTGAATAGGATGATGATAGGTAGACCAAAGCCATGGTCAAATTGATCAATTTATTGAAATTGATAACATGCCAAGGACACATGACATGAATTAAAGATACGTAACATTTAACTGATATTGTAAACGCTACAGGATCGAGATTGATTGATATGGTTGATTATAATAACATCAATGGACACTATCAATGTTATTAAAATGGTTTGTCAACATCATGATCTGACACTGAGAGACTTGATAATGTTCGAGATCAGATGATGTGAATGATAGTTTGACCTAGCATTGAGAGCCATGACAATACTAAGGTTAGATTGATAAGATTTGATAGATTGATAGGTTTCCAAGGCACTGAAAGCCACAAAAATGCCTAGGATTGGAAAAATGATGATTGATTTGGGATGTTTGATATGTTCCATGATGGTTCAGACTGATTTTGGGTGATTCTGGGTTGATTTGGGGTGATTTTGAGTTGATATGAAATGATTTCAAAATGATATGAAATTGATGTAAAAGAGTATATGAATGATAATGGACACTATTGAGATATGATCAAGTTGGCCAAAAGATTAGAATTAGCGGATTGAGAAAATGGGATGAATTACTATGAGGAAGTGATGAAACCATAGATGCGAACAATTTTTGAGCATCTACAAGTTCATGTCGAACAAGTAGTATATGTTGAGCACAACATGTATAGGTTAGAGCATGCCAAGTCAAAAATGAGTGTTGAGTCACTCAAGTGTCAAGAAAATAGTATATGCCAAGTGATTTAGGAGCCAAGCAAGTAGTGCATGTTAAGTCATTCAGATGTTGAGTCCCAATATTGAAATCAATATATGTCGAGCATCGGGGACTTATAATGCTGAGTAACATAGTTTTGTCACAATTGTTTATATTGGTACAAACTACTATGTAAACCATTTTTGAGCCAACTTACATATTGAATTACAATATTTTGGTGATAAGGATGAATCTTAAATTGGAATCCCTATGCAGTACATGCATCAAATTATGTGAAAGGAAGGTTTAAGTAGAAAAATCAATGAATCATAGCCATTGATTCACACCTAACCCTAAGTCACCTAGGTCTTATTAAGGAGGAAAAACCCTAAAATTTCTATGTGTGTGAAAGGGAATGTATGAATGATCAAGGAGAGTTTTGTATGTGCAAACTAGGACATTCATGGTAACCAAGGGATTATGATCTAAAATTGTATTGTAGAATCAGTTAAATAAGAATAAAGGAAGGAAATAGTGAACAATAGAGAGACATTTGATTAAGAAGGATCAAATATACATCAATTTAGAGATGATCTATCATCAAGCAACAAAGTGCTGATCATAGGATTAATGCTGAGACATCCTAATAGATGAATTAGTTAAATCTCTTAACAAAGTAGCCCTAATAGGTTGTATAGAAATCCTCTAACAAGGTTCTTACTTAATAATGAGTTGAAGTCCATTAACAAGGTACACTTTTAATAGGGTGTTGAAATCCTTTAAGAAGGTAAGACATAATAATCTTTGTAAGCCTTTAATAGGGTAGACCTTTCATAGGGTAGATCATGGTTCATGATCAAAAATTGTACCCTTCATTGGATACACTTTATTACTGTAATAGTGAAGATTTGAAGTTGTCATCCCCACCCTAGTTTTACCTTCTCATTGGAGGGTTTATAGGTAATCATATCTTGTGTTATATGTTTGAATACTTACTTGTTTACATGTTTTAGATGTACATGCTTTACATGGTATTTCAATTTACTTATTGAATATGTGAGATGGATGTGTGGTGAATATTTTATGAGTGAAAGTTTGAAGCACTGATTCACCCCCCCCCCCCCTCTTGAAGTTTACCTTTCCTATTGTAATTCCAACAATTTGTAGAGAAAAATAGGTAGAAAGGGATGAAGATTTTGTTCCATACCTGAAGTGGTTTAGGATAACAAAATGGAGGATTTAAATCCTATCAAACCTTTTATCAACTATAATGTATTAGATAATCATCCTTAAGAAAAACCTCCATTATTTCTTGATTGAAGTAGGTTCATAATAGACACCAGTCTTCACTAATTGCTTCATCTCTTTAGCATCCTTTGCAAAGTCCTTTACCATATTCAAGGATAATTTCTTATCCCTATAGAATTTAGTTCCCATATTAGAAAAGTTAATGAACTTGGTGATGACCCCTTCATTAACCTATAAGTCAACACCATCAACCTTCACCTTCCCATCTTTCCATGAATTAACCATAAGGTCAGTTATCTTTGGATCCAAGCCATGAAATTTTTCAATGAAAGACAAGATGCTAGCTTCCCTCAAATTCTCCCACACCTTCAATCTCCTCTTCTACTTCTCCAATTCTCTATTTAGCTCGTTATGATGCCTCTCCCCAACTATTATGTTGCCAAAAGAGAAACAAAAAATTTGTGTTCTCCAAGCACTGTCAACAACCAAGTTTCCTTCATGGTAAACATGTGACACATTAACCCTTTCAAAGGAAAGTAAGATATTTTTTGTTTCTTCCATCATATTCTTAATACTCCATGATGATGGATGTTAACCCCTTAGTAATTTTATAATATTAATTGAATCCCCATCCAAAATAATGTAGATCCCATTTACTAATAGCTTGGAGCCCTGGTCCCTACCATGAGTTATCCCACTAGCTAAAAAATTCAATAGTCAAGATAGGAGCACACCAGCTCAACCCAAAAGTTTGACTAAAAAAAGACCAAATCTCTCTAGTGAAGGAGCAATGTATAAATAGGTGATCCATAGACTCAACCTAGTTTTTGCAAAGGACACATCTATTAGGAATAGGAAGACCCCCTTTATTCAAATTGTCTATTGTTAGAATCTTATTCTGGAGTAAAAACTAGAAAAAAATATTAATTTTAGGGATAAGACTAGGGAACCAAGCCTTAGCCTAGTCTAGTCTTGAATCTTACATCATAATAGCTTGGTATCCCAAAGCCACTAAATAGATACCATCCAAAGTGTTCTCCCATAAAAGTTGGTCTTGATCATCATTCAAAACCATTGAGTGAAGAATATTCATTAGAGGTTTTAAATCCTCTGAAACTGGGGCAAGATCCCTCCAACCTTGGCCTTTTCTATAATCACTAACAAATCTACCAAACCTCTGGATTAAAATGTAAGCCCATCTTTCATATTCAGGAATGTTGATAAGAGGCCCCTAAATTAGCTAGTTATCCTACTAGAAAAGGGTGTCCTTTCCATTCCCAACACTCCATTTCGCTCTACTATTAGCTATCTCTCTAGTGCTAAGAATGTCATTCCATATATTGGTTCCATTGGGAATTGACCCTCCAAAGAGAAAGTTCCTAATTGAAGGTCTTTAGAGGTATTTGTCTTCCAAGATGTCCCTCTAGTCCCCCTTGCTGGAAAAGATTCTCCAAATCTCTTTAGCTTCGAGAGATTTGTTGAAAGGCCTTAATTTCCTTATCCCCAATCCTCCATTTTGTTTTAGGTGGCACACATTATCCCATGCCACTAGGGAAAACCTCTTGTTGTCATTTGATTTTGACCAAAGAAAGTTCTATTGGATCTTCTCCAAGAGATCCACATTCTTTCTTAGAATCCCAAAGAGACTTAGCACATAAGTTGGGAGATTCTAAAGAGTATATTCAACCAATTGAATCTTGCTATCTTAGCTAAGAGTGACTCCTTTCTAGCTAGCCAATTTTTTATTAAACTTGTGTATTAGATTATTCCAAAAGGAATTTGGGGGTCTTAGTACCATGGGGAGACCCAAATAAATAGAAGGTAGGCTTCCTAGATCATAGCCCAAAATAGTAGAAATCTTCCTTTGTCACTCAATCAGATTATTACTGAAGAAAACAAAGCTCTTGTTCTAGTTGATAAGCTGCCCTAAACCCATAGAGTAAGAACTCAAGATATTTTTCACCACCCTAGCTTCTCCAATGGTGGCTTTCCCTCCCATTATAGTGTCATCACCAAATTGTTGGTGGGAGAAGACCAGGGGACCAAAATAAGGTTTAATTCTAGATAGGGCTCTAGAATTTCTATTAGCAGAAACCATCCTTCCAAGAAATTTAGCCAAAATAATGAAAATAAAGGGTAAGATCGAATCTCCTTGCATGAGCCCTCTAGAAGGTTTGAAGAAAGCTAAGGGGGAGCCATAGACCAGCATAGCTAGGGAGGTAGAAGTCACCAGCTAGTTAATAATTTTGATGACCCTAGAGTTAAAACTAAAGGCCCTAAGAACATTGAATAGAAATGCCCAATTTTCATGATCATAAGCCTTTGACATGTGCAGCTTGAGGATGAAATCCTCTCTCTTACCTTCTACCAAAGAGTGGATAACTTCTTGGACTGTCATAATTGAATCTAGTATTTGTTGACCCTAGACAAAGCCAAATTGTGTAGGATCTATAATCAAAGGGAGAACCTTGATGATCCTAGAGGCCAACACTTTAGAAATAATCCTATAAAAATAGTTTCATAGGTTGATAGCTTTGAATTGGTCCATAGAATCGAACCCAACCACTTTTAGAATAAGCATAAGGAAAGTGACATTGGGAAACCATCTACTCTTGGGGTCTTGTTAGTTGTAAGAGAATAGACAACTTTCTCAACTTCCAAAGGGGAAGGAATAGCCCCAATTGTAGTGTTATCCTCAAGATGGATCAAAGCAAAAAATATTTGATAAAATATCCATCTGATCTTGATCCACCAAATTTGGATCTTTCAAAAGTAGAGCAGCAAAGAAAGAAATAGCCTCAGCTACTATTCCATTTTCCTCTTCTAGCACACTTCCCCCTTCTTGATGTTTCTTATTCTATTATGAACTCTATGTTTCAGAGTAGAGGTTTGGAAGAACCTAAGATTTTGGTCCTCCTCTCAAACAGACAACCCTCGATCTTCCAATAGCCCTCCTCTTGACTAATTACATTGTGAAGCTTAGTTAAAAGATTTTTTTTCCACCTCTAGCCTCTCTTCATTATACCCCTCCTGAACATCATCCTAAATGATGTTGAGATCCTCTGAGACCTGGGATTTAGAGTGAAAGATGTTACAAAAATCATACTTTTTTTATTTTCTAATATTCAATTTAACATTTTGTAGCTTCCTAGCCACCTTGTACATAGCTGAACCATCAATGTAAATGTTCCACCATTCCAAGATTCAAAGAGAAATATTTGGGTGAGAGGTCCACATTTTCTCAAATCTGAAGGGAAAGTTATGTTTGATAGCAGTGGGGTCTAAAGTGAGAGAAATGGGTTAGTTATTTGATCTAGTCATGGAAATCAATGAAATATTGTAATAGTGACAATTCATCTTGTCTAAAGAAATGAGAGCCCTAACCAAATGAAATTTAATGAAATCTCTACCCACTCTCCTATTAGACCAAGAGAAAAGGCCTCTTTGAAGGTCAACATGCAGTAAAGCCAAATCATTGATAAAGTCAGAAAGGTCTAGCCTAATGTCCAGATCTAGGGGTAGACCCTATGTTTTTCATCATCCCTTAAAGGGGTGTTGAAGTCCCCCATGATATTACAAATTCCAACTTGGAATCTTGATAAAAAATATTAAATTTTGTCCCCCTACCATTCGTAGTGTTGGGAGCATACACATTCAAAAGAAATTAGGATTCTTTATTTTTTTTATTATCAACTTGAATGAGGATAATATTACCTTCATGGTATAAAATTTGAGACTTGAAAAGATTAGAGCTACAAAGAGTAAACAAAGCTCCCAAAGTCCCATCCAAATTCATAACAAAGCCCTCCAAACTTCTACTAAAAGAGATTCTTTCCACCACCTCCTTTCTCATTTTGGTTTCTTTGATAAGGATGAAATCTAGCCTATGATCCCTAAGCATATTTCTTATTACTTCTTATTTATGGGCTCCATTTAGCCTAAAAATTTTCTAAGATATGACCTTCATTTCTTCTTTGATAGGTAGGCCTCTTGGATGGTCTTTTGGCTCCCATCTACTAGATTCCTTCTAGTCTCCTCTTTCATATTCTAACTATGACTGTTTCTCCCAAGAGTCCTAGGTTTTACTCCAACATTAGCCTTCACTCTATTTCTTGTTGTATCTTGGGATATTGGGTAAGGGGTCATGAATCTTCTTTTTCTTTGTAATAGATTTCCATTCTTCCTAGTATTCCTCAATACTAGTCACAAATAGAGCCTCCATTCCAGTATGTCAACCTGACGAAGAGGATCTAACCATATCAACCAATCTTGAGATTTTCATGAGAGAGGAAATCCCCTTGTTGAAGATTGCCCCATTTGAAGGAGTTTCCTCCACACCATCAACCAAGAGATGGGACATGGGGTCATTAGGTATTTAATTGCCTATTTTTGGGTTAGATCCTTCTTTCCTAGAAAAATCCTCTTCAATGACTTTCCCTGTAGGGCATTATTACAACAAGTTTTCTAGAAAAATTGGCTTAAAAACTAACCTCTACACCTCAGCAAGCCATTTTGGTACATCACAGATTATTTTGGTTCCTCTATGTTTGACTCTAGGGAATCTCTCAATTGCTAATGGAGGAACATCCCCCATTTTCTTTTGCTATTTCTCTGGAGCTAATTTCTTGTGAGCTATTTCCTTTAGTTTCTAAAAAATTTCTCCCTCTTTGGAGCTATTGATTTTGTCCTCTGATATTCCCTTGGTATTACCTTTATTCTAATACTATTTCTTTTCTTTCTCTTCCAATACCCTAGGGTAGAGCTTAGCAAGATGGTCAACCTTCTTGCAATGAAAGAAAGCAAAGGGGACACTTTCAAAATCTAGCTTCTGGATATGGGTTTCCATCTTTGAGTGGAGGTGCACCACCTCTGGCATATCTCTTCCCTCACTAACTCCAATGCATATTCTAGCATATGTTAACTAGCTCCTTGACACTATGATAGGATCAATGGATAAGAGCTCCCTAAATTATTAAGCTATGCCATAAAAAACAGTTTCATACCAAAATTCCATTAGAATTTCAGCCAAATAGACCCAAACAGGTGCATGAACAAAGAAAGAATCATTGAGATCTAGCTTGAAGTTAATTTCTAAAAGGCTACCATCAAACTTGCAAAAGACAAGGACCTAGGACTCAGAACGCTTGTGAGATCCTTCATACAAGAGAACTTAAAGGAGAGGAAACCCTTTGCCATAGCTACAATATCCACATGCCCTTTTAGGTCTGATTTGTTTGCAAGATTCTTGGAATCATGAATGCTAATGATATTCCTATGCGGGAGTATTGTAGATATGTTATTATGATGGTATGTTACATTCATGACTGAGTTTTTCATTGATGTCAACATAACACTTTTCTATGGTATCTAACAAAAGAACAATGGAAAGATCAAGTTGCTATGGACGACTAGTTGAGTATTCTCACTATCTGAGTACTTCTAAGTATATAGTATATGTAGCTAATGTTAGAAGAAGAAGTTATAATTCTAGAAGAAGTTATGTAAGTTTTGGTGATGTTTGTTCTAAGATAGAGTTTACAGAGGCATGCTCTGGTAAACTTGTTATATCTCTTAGTAGAGTTGTTATTCCAAGAATTAAGGTTGAGGATATGAAGAAGACATATTGGTGATGATGTGGCTAAGATCACTCATCATAATATTGTGTGTAAAAAAAGATATTCAAGTTGTAAGGCATAAGATTAATGTTATTGCTAAGTGTAACATGTTCTTAATGTGGTTCTATTATGATCAATTGAGAAGGTCTACCAATAGACTCAATGAATTGTATTATGGACATGGTATAAAGGAAATTTTCCTTTATCATATAGCATGGTTGTTGATTGATGATAAATTGTAGGAAGAGATGAATGCAAAGTTGAGAAAAGTAGCGTGGAAGTGAAGGAATCTTCATTGCTGAGGTTTTGTCGAGTGATTTGAGGATTGATATTTGCATTTGAGGTTTGCAACCTGGTCTACAACTTTTGATAGTGATTGGTTCAATTGAAAGAACAAAGGAAAGAAGAACATAATAGTAAATTACTTTTTTGAGCAGTGATCCCTTCTTGTAGTTGAAATTGCATGTTTAGGTAATGGGCTCATCTTGCATACATTGTACCACAACTCCTAAAAGGTTGGAAAAAATCCGAATAGGGTTCGAATCTCTTAATAGGTATTCAAAGTCTCCTAATAGGGACTCTATGTACTAATGTTGTAATAGCCTCCTAACAGGGTCTATCCTCTAACAAGGAATATTTATATTAGTAAATCATCTTGTGGGCATCATTCCCACGTGGGTTTTCCCTCTGACGAATGGTTTCCCTAGTCAACATATCTGGTGCAATTGTCTATGTGCATCTTATTATGGTTTTTGTTTACTTTTCTTGAATGGATAAGTTTGTTTAAGGAAGATAAATGTATTAATTGTTGGATAACTAATTCACCCTCCTCCCCTTTCAATTATCTTAGTCAACTATTGTTTCTAACAATTGGTATCAGAGCTTTAGGTCCTTGAAGATAAAGTTTAACAACTTTGGGAGATATATGGTGAGCATGTTTAGGAAAGATAGTCCTATGTCTAACAAAGGAAATTTTAACACCCAAATGATGAAAATTGTTTGTGAGTTATCAAATTTTTGTAAAGAATAGAATATTGAGTTTTTAGATCCAGAATCCTTCTATTGATACAACAGAACAATAGCACAAGAAAAGATGGATATATATCAGAAGAAAACATAAAGATAAAGGAAGGTATTGATCTACTTACAAAGAGAGAATGAGAAGGTATGCAAATTTTTGTTTGTTGGACATGTAAATAATTTGGTCATTTTTTGAGTAGATTTCCTAAGAGATTGAGAAATTCTAGAAAGAATCTACTCCCTAAAAAAGTTGACGAATTAAGAACAAGTATGGAAAGATCCTTGAAAGGCTATGTTAATGAGTCTATATTGGTTAATAAGAAGAAAGTATTAGAAGAAAGAAGTTTGGAAAGTGAAAATGTAAGAATTGATGAGAAATTCAGGACACAAGAGAGAATAGTTGATTATAGTTCACATGATGATGTTGTTACTAAGCCAAGGAAAGATGACATATTTCTTGAGACTAACAATGATTTGTAGAATGAAGGAGAGCCAAGGAAAGAAAAAAGCTTAGAACCTTCAATACAACTAAGAGTTTAGATAGAAACTCCTACTAAAGGAAAGAAAATGATGAATAATCACCCATTCAAGTAGATCATTAGAAAAAAAGATAAAGGTGTGATGACAAGAAGTAGAGTAAATGAAGAACTATGTTTGATATCTAAAGTTGAAACTAAGAGTGAAGACGAAGCATGTAAAGATGATTATTGGAAATAAGCTATGAAAGACGAATTGGATAAAATTGTAAAGAATGATACATGGGAATTTGACCCTAGACCAATAGACAAGAATATGATAGGAATAAAATGTGTATTTAGGAATAAGATGAATGCATAAGGTGAAGTTGTAAGGAACAAAGAAAGATTGGTATGTAAATTTTACTCACAACAATAAGGAATATATTATGAGGAGATCTATGCTCTAGTGGCTATAATAGAAGTAGTAGGATTATTCTTAGCCTATGCAACATAGAAGAAATTCAAGGTGTATCAAATGGATGTCAAGTCAACATTTTTGAATGTAGAACTTGAATAAGAAGTGTATATTGAGTATCCTGAAGGTTATCCTTTGACATATGACAAGGACATAGTATGCATTTTGAGGAAAGTATTGTATGACTTGAAGCAAGCACCAAGAACCTGGTATCCAAGGTTGGAGAAGCATTTAACAAAGCTTGGATATAGCAAAAGTATGACAGATAGCAATCTCTATTGGAAGAAAATTGATGATGGTTTGATAATTTTGGTAATATTTGTTGATGATATCATATTTGGACGAAATGATGAAGAAACTAAAAATTTTGTAGAAGAGATGAAGAAATAATTTGAAATGAGTATGATAGGAGTGATGAGATATTTTCTAAGATTATAAATTGTACAGAATAAAGAAGGAACATTTATTTCTTAGACTAAGTACTTGAAGGATTTACTAAAAAGGTTTGGCTTGAAAACATGCAAAACCATTGGAACACCTATGGTAACTAGACACAAGTTATCTACAAAAGATGAGACACCTATTGTTGAGCAGAAGAAGTATAAATCTATGACTAGAGGATTGCAATATCTAACTCACACAAGGCCAGATATAGAAAATATAATTGGAATTGTTGCAAGATTCCAAGCTGATCCTAGAGAAGCACATTATGCAGTAGTTATAAGGATATTTAGATATTTGAAGGGAACATTTGAGTTCAAATTGTGGTATGATAGATCTAATGAATTTACTCTAAGTGTTTATATTGATGTAGATTGGGTAGGTAGTATGGATTACAAAAAGAGCACTAGTGGTGGTGTTTGCAATATGTCCAATCAATTAGATAAGGTAAGTTATGGTTGTCATTTATGGCAATAGCTATGGAAATTAAGGCCAGTGGCCAATCTGAGCTTTTGACCCCCACAACCATTATAGTAGTAGGACCTACTAAAGAGGTCACAATTGCTCAAACAAGTGCACAAACTCCTAATGTGCCTTATGTAGTAGTTGTACATCAACAAACCCTAAGGAACTCAATGAAGTCTGAGGAAACATTAGTTGCAAGGAAGCCTACAAAGATTGAAAGGGCCAAAACTCCTCCTAAAATAAGAATGAAACAAACTACAAGTGGCCCAAGCAAAAAGAGAAGAACCTTGTAGATTACCTCATCTGAATCAGAAGAAGAAATTGGTGACAGACCAGTTGAGCCAGCTGATCAAGAAGCAAAGACATCAGAATGGAAAAAAGCATGGAAGCCAAAGGTAGAAAATCTAAACATGCAAATTATTAATGAAAATAATTTTGTATAGTTGAATAAATACTATAATTTGTATAATAATATGGATAGGACACAACTAGAAATTATTGTAGTTAGAAACATGATTCTTAAAGAAACTCAAGAGGCTATAGTTTCATACATGTCTACTATGCCTAAGATAAGTGTGTAGATAGAGGAGGCAAGTCAGATGCCTAGAAAAAGTGCACAAACAAAGGAGGCAACTCAAATGCCCAAAGAAAGTGCGTAGGTAGAGGAAGTAAGCTAGACACCTAAGGAGTGTGCATAGATAAAGGAAGATAGTCCTACAGTATGTAGTCCTCCTCACAATTTTGAACTAACAACTACACCAAGTTCTTCACCATATATTACTATTGGTAGTGAATCTATGCAAATAGATAACACCAAGGTGACAGTTAACAAAATAGAGGATCCATTCAAGGATTTTGGTACTAGCATTGTTGGCAATATTGTAGATTATAGCAGCTCATCAAATGAAGTAGAAGAAAAGGATCAAAAACCAAAGGAAGAAGAAGCACCTTCCACGAAGAGAATTTAGTCTAGTAGTGAAGCAACTACTACATATGTACCCTTGACACTAGTAGTAGTAACACCATCCACACCACTTACTCAAGTAATAGCCATAGCAAAATTAGATGATGAAGATGAAGCACAAAGTCTCTTGTCTTCTTTGAGTAAAATTCTTGAGAAGAAGAAATCAGTCAAGTCAATTGAGAAGACTTTGACCTCATTTTTGAATAGAATAGAGAAAGTAGTAAACCCTGTTGACACCCTTGTAGATATTCAATAGTGCACAACAATTTTGGAAAAGCTTTTGATGATGTGTTCAGAACACTCAGAAATGTGGCTACAATTCAAGCACAAATAGAGCATGATGGTAAACTTTTGAATACCATGTGCACTAATATGAGAAATGATATAAAAACATTGAATATATGTATTCAAGCATTGAGATAGTGCATAGAGGAAGTAAAAAAGGCTTATGCTAAGTGCAACTTGGCATATAATTATCTTCAAGAATTTGATGGTTAGGTCAAAAGAAAGGTAACTGAGCTTCAAATGGTTACTAAGAACTTTTTGAAGAAAAATCAGAAGATGGATACCATTGAGCCTCAATATAGATACTTCATGTTAGCATCATAGACTTGCAAGCTAAAAATAAGAAAGCTCTGAAGAGATTCACTCTCCTAAGAGAACACTTGTTCTAAAAAATAACATTGCTAGAGAATCAATTGGAGGAATGTTTGTTAGAAAAATCTTCTAATGAAAAATTTGTGGCTATAGACTTGAATGCAATAGAGGTGGCAACATATGCTCTATGTGCACTTATTAATGTATCTGATGCACTGAAAGAAAGTTGGAAGAAACATTTTTCTCAATAAAAAAACAACTTCAATGATTGCTTTTCCAAGTTTTGATGCAACTACTAGAAAATTGTAATTAGTTATAATTGTAAGGGGGATTAATAAGTTGTAATAGGAAGTTATAAGGGATGTAACCTCTTTCATAACATGAATAGAAATGTATTTAATTATGTTATGGTTATTTATTTTGATTGGTATGACAACATGTTTAGGACTTAGCCAATTTCCTCAAAATATTGCAATCAATGCCAAAGGGGGAGATTGTTGGAAATATGTCCAATCAATTAGATAAGGTAATTTATGGTTGTCATTTATGGCAACATATTTGTTTTCCAGATCAATCTTGTTTATCTATAAAAAAAACTTGGCTAAGTGGTAGACAATGTTGTAGCACCATAACAATTTTGATGATAATAGAATATTCCCTTGAAATATTCTCTTGCATAGTTAACCAGAGATGTAGGACATCATACTGATGACTTATACTAGTGTGCATGTCCGTATGACTTGGACCAAGTTCAATTTATGAAGGAATTAGTAACGCAATAATGACTCAGTGTAGAATAGAGCATGTGAGAAAATTGTGTTAAATGACTTGATTTATTATTTTAATTAATATTTATTTATGAGTTGACTCTAATGATGATTTATGAATATGTTGTTATAAGTAAAGAACTTCATTTACGAAGTTAAGAGAGGAAGTATATGATGATAATGATGTGTGATCAGTGATTGTGAAGTTGATATGATCTTGTGAAATGAGAGTAACAAGTGAATGCGACATTGTGATATATAATACAAAACATTGTTATGCTAGATATGATGTAGATTAAGTTGTGTGTAGTCACTCTTGTATGAAGAATTGTCCTTTAGAATATTTTCAAAGTATAGAAAATATCTCAGAATTGTATGTATACTTATTTCCTGAAGAGCTCATTAAATAGTTGCATGTTAAGGTAGTGGACTCTTCTTACAGACATTTGTATATGATCTACCAACTCCAAGTAGGGTTAAAGAAACTCCTAATAGGGTTGAGGCTTTTAACAAGGCCTAATCTCCTAATAGGGAATTGAGACACTATACATTCTTGATTGACTCCTAACAGGGTTAATATCCTTAATCAGATTCTTTATATAGTGAATCATCTAGTGGGTTTCATCCCCACTAGGGTTTTCCATTGGCTAGGGTTTCCTTAGTTAAAAAAATATGGTGCAATGATCTCTCTTTTTGTATGATTGTTTGTACTTTTCAGCATTATCGATTTTCTTTCTTATGCTTGTGGTAAAGTAATTAATAATATCTAGTTGTGGGTAAAAAGATTGAAAATACTAATTCACCCCCCCCTCTTAGTATTATCTAATTCTAATAGGTGGAGCATTCTTTCTTGGAGGAAAATTAGTTTCTTGGTTAAGCAAGAATTAGGATTGTACATCACAAAATACAACAGAAGCAGAATATGTTGTAGTAACAAACAATTGTAATCAAGTTGTTTGGATGAAGCAGATGTTGAAGGATATAAGGATAAAAATCAATGAGCCTATTGTCATACATTGTGACAAAACTAGCACAATAAATATGTCTAAAAATCCAATGTTGCATTCAAGAACTAAGCAAATTTCTATGAAGTATCACATGTTGAGAGAGAAAGTTGTGGGAAAAGAAATCAGATTGGAGTATGTAAGCACTAAAGAGTAGATTATAGATATATTCACTAAGTCTCTTCCCAAAGAGACTTTTGAGTATTTGTGAGGTGTGTTTGGGGTTATGACCCTTCCTACATCAGAGTACAAGATGTAAAAGTGCATCAATTTAGTGTAACAAAGCACCATTGTTGTCTGGACTAAATGTCGATGCTTCCTTTATGGGGGACTATCTGTGATGGACAGAGTCATCTCAAACTCTTGTTGGATATTTTTTTGAAAACTATCTTTTAACACTTGAGCTAAGGAAGAATCAATTGTTATAGATTTTGATGCAATTATCTAGTATATGCAGTTAACATTAATAGAAGAAATGATAAGTCTAGAAGAAGTTATGTAAGTTTTGGTGATGTTTGTTCTAAGATAGAATTTATAGATGCATGTTCTGGAAAACTTGTTATTTATCTCTTAGTAAAGTTTTTATTTTGAGAATAGAGGTTAAGGATATGAAGAAGACATACTAGTAATAATGTGGCTAAGATTTCTCATCATAATAATGCATGTATAAAAAGATATTGAAGTTGCAAGGTGGAAGATTAATGTTATCACTAAGTATAACATGTTCTTATTGTGGCTCTATAATGATTAATTGAGAAGCTCTAACAATCAACTCAGGGAATTATATTATGGACTTGATGTAAAGGAAGGAAATTTTCCTTTATCATATAGCATGATTGATGATTGATGATAAGCAAAATTAAGACCACAATGCGAAGTTGAGTAGAGCAGTGCAGAAGTGAAGGAAACGTCATTGTTGAGGTTTTGTTGAGTGATCCAAGGTTTGTGACCTAGTCTACAAGGTTTGATAGTGATTGGTTCAATTGATAGAAGAATGGAAAGAATAACATAATAGTAAATTACTTTTTTGAGCAATGAGCTCTTCCTATAGTTGGAATTGCATCTTTGGGTAGTGGGCTCATCTTGCATACATTATACCACAACTTCTAATAGGGTTGGAATCTCCTAATAGGGATTCAAAGTCTCCTAACAAAGACTCTATGCACTAAATGTTTTAATAGACTCCTAATAGGATCTATTCTTAAATAAGGAATATTTATATTAGTACATCATCTTGTGGGCATTTTTTCCACTAGGGTTTTCCCTCTGATCAAGGGTTTCCCTAGTCAACATATCTTGTGTAATTGTCTATGTGCATCTTATTATGGTTATTGCTTACTTTTGTTGAATGGTTAAGTTTTTTTAAAGTATATAAATCTATTAATTGTTGGATAACTGATTCAAGACTATTGTTTCTAACAATTGGTATCAGAGAATCAAGTCCTTGAACATAAAGTTTAACAAATTTGAGAGATATCTGGTGAGCATGTTTAGGAAAGATAGTCCTACATCTGATAGAGAAAATTTTGACACCCAAATGATGGAAATTCTTGGTGAGTTATCAGATTTGTGTAAAGAGTAGAATATTGAGTTTTCACATCTAGAATCCTTCTATTGTATACAACGGAACAAAAGCACAAGCAAAGATGTATCTAGATTAGAAGAAGACATAAAGATAAAGGAAGGTATTGATCTACCTACAAAGAGAGAACCAGAAGGCATGCAAATTTTTGTTTGTTGCACATGTAAAGAATTTGGTCATTTTTCAAGTAGATGTCCTAAGAGATTGAGAAAAGCTAGAAAGAATCTACTCTCTGATAAAGTTGAATAATTTAGAGAAAGTATAGAAAGATCCTTGGAAGACTGTGTTAATGAGTCTAGACTAGTTAATGGGAAGCAAGTATCAGAAGAAACAATTTGGAAAGCGCAAATGTAAGAATTGATGAGAAAATAAGTTGATTACAATTTTGATGATGATGTTGTTACTAAGCCAGGGGATGATGAGGTATTTTTTTAGACTAATAATGATTTACAAAATGAAGGAGAGAAAAGGTAGGAACAAAGCTTAGAACTTTTAGTAGAACCAAGAGTTGAGATAGAAACTCCTACTTTAGGAAAGAACATGATAAAGAATCACCCATCCAAGCAGATCATCAGAAGCAAAGATAAAGGTGTGATGACAAGAACCAGAATCAATGAAGAAATATGTTTGATATCTCAAGTTAAACCTTATTATGTTGATGAAGCATGTAAAGATGATTATTGGAAATAAGCTATAAAAGAGGAATTGGATTAGATAGTAAAGAATGAGACATCAAAATTGGTCCCCAGACTGGTACACAGGAATGTGATAGGAACTAAATGGGTATTTAGGAATAAGATGAATGAACAAGGTGAATTTGTAAGTAACAAAGCAAGATTGGTATTTAAAGGTTACTCACAACAAGAAGGAATAGATTATGAGGAGACCTATACTCTAATGGGAAGAATAGAAGCAGTAAGATTATTCTTAGCCTATGGAGCACAGAAAAATTCAAAGTGTATCAAATGGATGTCAAGTTAGCATTTCCACATGGATAACTTGAAGAAGAAATTTAAATTTAGCATCCTAAAGGTTATCCTTTGATAGGTGAAAAGGACATTGTATGCACATTGAGGAAAACATTGTATGGATTGAAGCGAGCACCCAAAACCTAGTATGCAAGGTTGGACAAGAATTTCACAAAGCTTGGACATAGAAAAGGTATGGCAAATAGAAATCTCTATTGGAAAGAAACTGATGATGGTTTGATGATTTTGGTAATATTTGTTGATGATATAATATTTGGAGGAATGATGAAGAAAGTGAAAAGTTTGCAAAAGATTTGAAGAAAAAATTTAAAAATGAGTATGATAGGAGAGATAAAATATTTTCTACGATTATAGATTATACAAAATAAAGAAGGAATCTTTATTTCTAAGACTAAGTACTTGAAGTATTTACTAAAAAGGTTTGGTTTGGATGATGTAGTGAAAGGCAGGAGAATCCCCAAAGGAGATGTCCTAGCCCCTAGTAAACAACCACACAACAGAAACACAACAACAAGAAGCAATAATGCAAGATCTAATACCAAATAACAAATCTTTATTCATAGATATAATTGATTACATGCACTATGCCAGGCTATAAGGCCTTTTGGGTTAGGGACAAATACAAATAGGAATTACAAAAATATCAGTTCTGCAAGATCCAATGAGATCCAACTTAAAAACCCAATCTTAGCTAGTCTAGATACACAACTGGATAAGAACACCATGAAGAATCCACACTTCTACCCTTAGATCCACCAAACTATCCTCTAGTTCCTAAGAAATAACCCTAGCTCTTCAAAATTTGCATCTATACTTCATTATAAAATTGAATGACCAAAAGAATCCATGAGACCCCTATTTATACTTTCCAAAATGGCTTATAGAACATTCTAGAACATTACAAAATAGGAAGGCCAACCCAACAATGGTCAGGACACATCGAAAGATCTTATCAAAAACATCACGATCAAAATAAATCCCACAAGATGACTCACACCAAAAATATAGTAATCACATCCAAAATGCTGACACTCGGCATAAATAGGAAAACTCAACACATGAAGAGTCACTTGGCACACACTATGGAACTTGGCACACACTACAGAGTGAGATGGGATAACACATTAACCCGAGTGTTAACACAATGTGGGATAACCTAAACATGGCTTAAACTACAAAATCACTAGCACTTGATAATTGCAGCCACTTGGCAATGATTAAAACTTGGCAAAAACTACCAAAATGAGTAGGATAACATGCCAACCCATGATTGTCCTACATCAGACACCCTAGATTCAAAAAGATGTTCTAGAAGTTGGAAGAACATCTTATAGGATTCAACACATAAATCCCAAACTAGTTCTTTACATACATGTCCTCCAAGTCTTCAACTTGCACTCTCTTTTCCTTGTTTTTCTTCTTCTTCTTCACATCCACCACAGGTGTTCCATAGGTCTACTTTCCATACTGATCTCCAACCTTCTCAAAATTTTCTAACTCAACTCAGTTGCCAATACTTAGGTTCCTCCTACTGATCTCTTCATTCTACAAAGGGATCAAGGAAAACTTTCTACCACCTTTCTCAACAATAAACACATTCGTAACACAATCATGCACAACCCTGTAATCATACTACCAATATCTACTTGTTGGATACAACTATTAATTATGTATTGTCTTTAATGTTACACAAATGTCATATCAGTCATTAGACAGAGTCTACCGAGCTCAAGTGATTAGCAAAGCAATTTACAATGTCTACTGAACATTCCTGAACATTACTCAGTAAAGTTAGTTCTTACCAAGCTCACTCGAGCATCAAAAGATTTTGGCAAAAAGTTAGTGTTAACCAAGCTCCTAAGGTTAATGAAGAAAAGTTAATGTTTACCGAGCTCACTTAGGCATCAAAGGATTTTGTAGCAGAAAGTTAGTGTTAACCGAGCTCCCAAGGTTAAAGAAGAAAAGTTAATATTTACTGAGCTCACTCAGGCATCAAAGGATTTTATAGCAGAAAGTTAGTGTTAACCGAGCTCCCAAGGTTAACGAAGAAAAGTTAGTGTTTACCGAGCTCACTCGAGCATCAAAGGAAATTAGTTTCTACTGAGCTCATAAGGATAGAAAAAGGAAGGTTAGTGCTAATCGAGTTCACTCAGTCTCCAAAGGATTTTTGCAGGGTTTGTAGCATTTACCAAGCTTCACTTGGTTAACACTAGAAAACCATTCTTGAGTAGCAGTTACCGAGATGGGTCAGCCAATAAAGGATTTTATTGTTTTGATACTAAGTTCAATTGTTTCATGCAATAAGTATAGCTGACGGATGTAATGATTTTTTTAGTTGTTGTAACTTATATTTGAGCCAACTTGATATTCTGAAAGGTAGATATATAGATGTTCAAATTGTGAATTGAAGTGTGAGTATGACTATATGGATGAGGATGGAATAAGTGAATATTGAGCGAATTTTTATGAAGGATTAGATATCCTGCTAGAGCTGCAAAGTTGTATTCGATCAGTAAGGATCCAGTGAAGCTGAACAGAGATCTATAATCAGAAAAAGATAAGTTGCATATCATTCAGGTCACCTCACTTTTGCTTTCTAATCATTGTAACAATGAATCCAAAATCTCTTTACAGAGTTGGTTTAATAGCCATTTTGTAAATCCTCTACCAAGGTGACAGTTCAGTTGAATTGTTCTAAAGACCTCTAACCAGGCCACTTCTAATAGGGTGATTAAATCCTCTAACAAGGTCACACCTAACAGTGTGCATTGTAACCTTTAACAAGGTTGGCTCCTAACAGGGCTCACTTCAGAAGAGTGAAAATTGGTGACTAGTTACTTGGTGATTTTTCCCATATTGGGTTTCCACGTTAAATTTGGTGTCTCTTGTGTTCATTTATTTTAACTTTTGCAAGCATAATAATAACTATGAATGCTAGATGATCTATAATTAGTTAATCTACCAACTTACAGTATTCCTGCACTGTTTACTAAGTATCAGCAGTAAGTAAAGACATCTAAGGGATTTTTGGAATTTTTTTGTGGTAACTGATTCACCCCTCCCCTCTTAGTTACTTCATATGTATTTCCAACACTACCAAGTAACACATGAAAACTATTCATATCCATAATATCACACAACACTTGATCCTTATACTACCCAATCTAGAAATCAGCAAGGCACTGCTCCCTCAGTTCCAAAGCATGCTCACCTTGCAACTAACCAATCTTATACGGATAAGTATTTCTCACTCTCTTCAAACCAAGTTTCTAAACCATCTCTTCAGCAACAAGGTTATCAGTACTACTACCATCTACAATCATTTTTCCACCAAACTTACAACAAGTCCTAAACAAACTAGTCCTCTAACAAGAATCCAATGCCCTCTCATCAACTAGTACTTTCTGAGCTAGCAAAATTTCTCCTTGCTTAGGCTGACTATTCTAGACTTTAACCTCATTCACAATAGTAGTTTTCCTACCAATCAGAAATTCAAAAGATTGATGCCCTTCTTTGCCACATTTGAAACAATTACCTCTAAACACACCTCCACCTCTCCTCCTTTTCGAATCAATAAGTTTTGGTTCACCCTCTATACTCAATTTAGCTTGTACTGAGCTATCTTGCTTCTCCTTTCCTCAAGGTTTACCTTGATGTTTCCTCTTTAGCTTCTCTTTTGCTCTCAAAGAATATTGATAAGCATCCTCAACTGAAGTAATATTTAGCATACCATTCTCTTCCTGAATATTGAATCTTAAACTATTGATATACCAAACTAACTTTTCCTTTGACAATTTTCTATGAATAGACCAAATAGTCAACTTGTAGAACTTCTCAGTATAATCTTTTATAGTCATATCTTTCTGTTTCAAATTTTGCAACCTCTTAAAAAAATCAAGTTCATAATCATCAGGAATGAATTTAGCTTGCAACTTAGTCACCATCAATCTCCATTTAGAGATCTTCATTTCACCTTCCTCCTCTCTATCTCTTTGCAGTTCCTTCCACCATAGAGTAACATGTCCCTTAAACTTAGTTTATTCCAACCTCACTCTGAGTGTGATGGGGAGAAAACTGAAGAACAGAATGGACACAACAGAAAAGGGAAATTGTATTAACTAAAAAATAAGCTAGTACATTCAGTACAAAGAATATAAACTTCAAAACATGCCCTAAGGGCTTACAATAGCATAAATGTGGAGATAATTTCTCCTTTCAGTACCTCCTCTCAAACTCCACTCTGAACTGCCTTTTACAATGCTTGAAATCTCCTTAAATAGACCCTGGAGGGTTAAGGACTAGGAGTACATTCTAAAAAGTGCTAGTAGGCATCCACCGACCAAATAGAAGGTTCTAGAAGCTACGTTAGAAGTCGGCGCAAATCTAGAAGAATCCAAAAATAGTAATCAAACTTTCAGGAGGCATAACTTTTGAACCGTAGCTCCGATTGATGAACTGTTTACATTTCTGGAAAGCTCTCGAATCGCTCTATAGTTGTATGGACCAAATTTGCTCATCCTCCATTTTTTGGCCCTTTTTGATGTCATTTAATGCCCCTAATTTGACTTCAAAGCATTCTTAGGAGGTCTCCAAAACTTGAAAAAATGCAATAACTTTCAAATCGTGGGGCCTTTTGACCTAATTCTTTTTCTGGAATGTTCTAAATCACAATTACATTCATCTGGCCAATTCACACCTTCTAGCTTACCACAATGATGACCCAATTACATGCTCCTATTTTTTCAGGATTTTCTAGCACACTGATAGTGGAACTGTGAGAGTTGGAACATTTATTTGACCCAAATGGGTGTCCAAAAATGAAAACACATGAAACTGAAACTAAGTCTAAGTACATTTTTTGGGTGACATGGGATTGCCCGTATACCTCTGGATGCTCCTGTATCAGACACCCAGGGTAGATTGAAAAGTGACCCTGTCACTTTATGAATGGTAGAGGAAATCCCAAATGGGAAACCTCAGCTGCTGAAATCCAAGTTGAGTCCTCGATAAGTCATCCTTTCTATTTAACCAAATAATCTTCATACTGCCTATTTCTGGTACTCCTACCCACACGATGATCTAGAATGTCTTCTATCTCCTCCTCCTTAGAAGCAGGAATTGGACATGGCTCTAACACCAGCTCCTTATTTGCACCATCATCATGATACTCTATTAAATCTGCAATGTTGAAAATGGGAGAAATGTGAATACCATCTGGTAGCTCCACCTCATATGCATTTCCTAAGTCATGTTTCTTAATAATTTTGCAGGGGCCAAATTTCTTCATTTTTAGCTTGTTGTAAGTACTGGCTGGAAATCTTTCTTTTCATAAGTGCACCATGACTAGATCCCCTACTTGTAATTCCTTATGTCTTCTCATTTGATCAGCCCTAGCTTTATACTCTTGATTCATCTTGGTAATGTGTGCTTGAATCTCCTCATGTAGATGCTTGATATGTTCAGCAAATTCCTCAGCTTTAGCACTTGTCCTCTCCCCTTGTTCCATCTTCCTCAATTCTGGTGCAGTCCTTGGGCTATTCCCATATACAATTTGGAATGGTGATTTTCCAGTACTCCTATTTATAGAGTTATTATAAGAAAACTCTGCCTTTGGTAGAATCAAATCCCATCGCTTGAGCTTATCCTGAACTAAACATCTCAGCAAATTGCCCAGACTTCTGTTTGGCCGTCAGTTTGTGGGTGATGTGTGGAACTGAATTTCAAGTCTGTTCTCAACTTTTTCCACAATGTCCTCCAAAAATACCCCACAAATTTAGTATCTCTATCAGAAACTATACTCCTTGGAAGACCTTGTAGTCTTACCACCTCTTTCAAAAACAAGTCTGCAATATGGACAGCATCATGAGTTTTGTGGCATGGAATGAAATGTGCCATTTTGGAGAACCTATCAACCACCACAAATACTGAGTCATTACCCCTTTGCGTCCTTGGCAATCCAAGAACAAAATCCATACTTATGTCCTCCCATGGCCTTGATGGAACAGGCAATGGCTGATATAGGCCAATATTGTGACTAAACCCCTTGGCAACTTGACAAACCTGGCAACTCTGTACAAAATTCTTCACATCCTATGAAATTTGAGGCCAAAAATAATGTTCTCTAAGAATGGAAATGGTCTTATCTCGACCAAAATGTCCTACCATCCCTCCACTGTGTTTCTCCTTAATCAAATTTTCCCTCATGGAACTCCTTGGAATGCACAATTGACTACCCTTGAACAACATGCCATCCTGAATCAAATAGTCTAACCAATTGGTTCTATCTATAGCAACAGGTTCTTTACAAGCTTTCCATGCTTCAAAAAAATCAAGATCCTCAAGGTACAAATTCTTGAGTTCAACAAACCCAACTACTTCAACCTGCATTACTGTAAGCAACAAGTGTCTCCTACTTAGTGCATCTGCAACCCTGTTAGATTTTCCACTTTTATGCTTCAACACAAATGTATAGCTCTGCAAGAACTCTACCCACTTCATATGCCTCTAATTCAATTTATCTTGGCTATTTAGGTACTGTAATGCCTGATGATTAGTATACAAAACAAATTCTTTTGGAAATAAATAATGCCTCCATTTCTTTAAGGCCTAAACTATTGCATAGAACTCTTGATCATAAACAAAATACTTCTTCTTTGCATCATTCAATTTTTCACTAAAATATGCAATAGGCTTACCTTCTTGGCTTAATACAACCCCAATAGCACTGCCATTGGCATCAAAATCCACTTGGAAAACCTTTCTAAAATTTGGAAGTGCCAACACAAGTTGTTCTGTCACCTTCTTCTTCAACAATTCAAAACTTCTTGTAGCTGCTGGAGTCCATTTGAACTCTTTTTTATCCTCTCTTATTGTATCAGTTAGGGGTGCACATATGCCACTGAAATTCTTAATAAACTTCCTATAAAAACTAACTAGACCATGAAATGATCTTACCTCAGTAGCACACCTTGGAGTAGGCCATTCCAAGATGGCTTTTACCTTCTCTGGATCCATTTTCAGACCTTCAGGTGATATAACAAACCCCAAATAGACTAACTCCCTTTTTGCAAAGATACACTTCTTCAGATTAATTAATAGTTTCTCTTTCGTTAGCCTTTCAAGGACACTATGAATATACAATAAATGTTCTTCCAGAGTCTTGCTGAAAACTAAAATATCATCCAAATAGACAATAACAAATTTTCCCAAGAACTTCTTAAGTACCTAATTCATGAGCCGCATGAAGGTGCTTGGGGCGTTCGTCAATCCAAAGGGCATGACTAACCACTCATAAAGACCCTCCTTAGTCTTGAAAGTTGTTTTCCACTCATCTCCTTCTCAAATCTATATCTGATGATAGCCACTCTTGAGATCTATATTTGTGAAGTACTGAGCTCCACTCAAGCAGTCCATAAGATCATCCATCCTTGGAAAAGGAAACTAGTACTTGATGGTTATCCTATTTATAGCTCGAGAATTTCTATACATCCTCCACTCTCCATCCTTATTTGGTGCGAGTACTGCAGGTACTGCACATGGAATTAGGCTCTCTTGAATCAAGCCCTTCTTCAACAGCTCCTGAACCTATCTATTTAGCTCCTCTGTTTCAGTAGGAGTCATCCTGTGAGCAGCCTTGTTAGGAAAACTAGCTCTTGGAATCAGATCTATCTGATGACTAATTTGCCTTACTGGTGGCAATCCATTTGGAACATTATCAGAGATAATATCTCCAAACTCACCTAGTAAATCTAAAACTTCAAGTGGTATTCCACTACTACCTTCCTTATCTTTCCTAGGAATCAAAGCATAGCACATATGCTGATGTTTCATGCCATCTAATAACTTCCTTCCATCAACAAGACAAATCCTAGCACTGCTACATACCTTTTCACCTTCCTTTTTCATGGGCTTCAATTTGTGGCGAACTCCATCCTTTGTTAGAGAGTATGTGTTTGCATGTCCATCATGTACTGCATGTCTATCAAACTTCCATGGTCTACCCAACAATAGATGGCAAACATCCATCGGAATAACATCACAGAGAACTTCATCATGGTAACTCCCATTTTTGAATTTCACTAAACATTGTTCACTTACCAGGACCTTATGATCATCTTTTACCCAAGCAATCCGTTAGGGATGGGGATGTTTCTCCCTCTTGAGCTTCAGCTTAGAGACCATCTCTTCTGATACCAGGTTATCAGTGCTACCACCATCAATGATCATGTCACAACATTTATCCTCACACTTGCATCTAGTATGGAACAAAATCCTCCATTGTCTTGGTTCAATCTCACCACTTAGAAGGACTCTTTCATTTACGAATGTCTCTCCTCTTTTTGCATCCTCTGAATGTGATGATTGTGCATCCTCACCCACATGAGCAACCCTAGCTTGGCCCTCAGCTCTCCTATCTGTCCTTCCTTGTCATTGAGGGCATTCAAAGGCACGATGACCTTCTTCATTGCAATGGAAATAGGTACCATAGAAGCCTCCTCTTCCTTGTCCACATCCTCTTCCTCTTCCTCTCTGATTTCCAAAGTCTTGATCATGGGAGCGGTTGAAACTCTCATTCTTCTAGTTCCTGCTAGTACCCACATCTTCATTTTTCTTTTGGGTTTCATTGTGGCCTCCAGATGATCTACTGCTTCCCCTTCCTCCTTGACCGCACCCTCTTTGTCTTCCTTCAAACCTTTTATTCAGTTTCTCTTCAACACATAGGGCAAACTTGTAGGCCTCTTCAACGTTGGTCATTCTTACCAGACTTAATTCCTCCTGGATGCTAGGTCGCAACCCACTGATATAACGAGCAACCTTCTCCTTATTTGCTTCTGCATGCCCCACTCTAATCAAGAGTCAGTAAAATTCCTCTGTATATTCTTGGACTGATCTTCCTGCTTGCTTTAACCCATGCATCTTCTTAAAAAAATCAATCTCGTAGTCCACATGAATGAACTGCTTCTTCAATTTGTCCACCATGTGATCCCATCTTGTGATCTTCTCCTTTCCTCTTCTGTTTCTTTCTAATTGAACCTCTTGCCACAAGATTTAGGCATGGCCTTTTAGTTTGGCCTTTGCAAACTTAACCCTATCTAGGTCCCTGATATCCTCATACTCAAAGTATTCTTCCAGTTCATTGATCCAATCGATCAACTCATCTGCTTTCAGATTTCCTCAAAATACACCCACTTCAATTGTAGGTCTTTTCCCAAACTTAGTAATGGCCCTAAAAAGCCTTTCCTTTGCATGATTCAAAACTTCCCTGTCAAATTCCCCTTTTGGTTACATTTCATCTTCTTCATTTTCATCTTCACTTTCATCACCTGTGGCCACAGTTGCTCCTCTACGGAGCTCCTCCTACAATGCTTGTACCTGCCTTTGGAGGGCTCTAACCTCCTCAGGATTAATAGCCCTGGCCCTTCCACCATGCTCTCTTTGTGGAGGCATCTTCTTAACTCAAACCCACAACCACACAGTCCTGGTGCAAACTGCCTCACAGTCGGCACTCTGTCTACACACTCAGGAAAACCAGCTCTGATACCACTTGATGGGGACACAACCCAAGAACAGAATGGACACAATAGAAAAGGGAAATTGTATTAACTAAAAAATAAGCTAGTACATTCAGTACAGAGAAAATAAACTTCAAAACATGCCCTAAGGGCTTACAATAGCATAAATGTGGAGATAATTTCTCCTTTCAGTACCTCCTCTCAAACTCCACTCCGAACTGCCTTTTACAATGCTCAAAATCTCCTTAAATAAACCCCGGAGGGTTAAGGACTAGGAGTAAATTTTATAAAGTGCTAGTAGGCATCCACCAACCAAATAGAAGGTTCTAGAAGCTGCATTAGAAGTCAGTGCAAATCTAGAAGAATCTAGAAACGGTAACCGAACTTTCGGGAGGCATAACTTTTGAACCGTAGCTTCAATTGACAAACTGTTTACATTTTTGGAAAGCTCTCAAACTTCTCTATAGCCCTATGGACCAGCTTCACTCATCCCCCATTTTTTGACCCTTTTTGAGGTCATTTAATGCCCCTAACTTGACTTTGAAGCATTCTTAGGAGGTCTCCAAAACCTGAAAAACTGCAATAACTTTCAAACCGTGGGGCCTTTTGACTTGATTCTTTTTCTGGAATGTTCTAAATCACAATTACATTCATCTGGCCAATTCAAACCTTCCAGTTTACCAAAATAATGGCCCAATTACATGCTCCTATTTTTTCAAGATTTTCTAGCACACTGATAGTGGAACAGTGAGAGTTGGAACCTTTATTTGACCCAAATGGGTGTCCAAAAATGAAAACACATGAAATAGAAACTAAGTCTAAGTACATTTTTTGGGTGACACAGGATTTCCCGTATACCTCTGGATGCTCCTGCATCAGAGTGAATCCTTAATATCCTCAAGTTCAAAGTATTCTTCCAATTCACCAATCCAATCAATCAGTTCTTCAGGATTCAAAGTACCAAAAAAAGTAGAAACCTCCCTCTTATACTTTAGCTTCAACTAAGATCCAAGTCAAGTAAACTGACTGACCCTAATTCCAATAGGTCTCTCCACATGATTAGTTTTTTCCTCACCATTCAATTTAGCAATTTCAAAGTCTTTGAAAACTTCCTCATAACTACCTTCAGTTCCCACATGCCTAGGTAG
This sequence comes from Cupressus sempervirens, assembly GCA_028749045.1. NCBI lineage: Eukaryota > Viridiplantae > Streptophyta > Pinopsida > Cupressales > Cupressaceae > Cupressus > Cupressus sempervirens. Next base: position 280,298,250 of record CM053784.1, read on the forward strand.
GCCACCTAAAGAACTTATGGTTTCAAAAATCATATCACTCATCATCAATGCTATCTGAGAACTGAAATTAGCTTTATCCTCCTCCATCTCAGATCTGAAATCTACTTTGACCTTCTCTAATATCCATTCTTCCACAACATCACTAAGTTCATTAATCACATTAGGGTCCAACCTTCTTGGAGGCATCTTCCAAGGTTTCCACAAACCCCAAACAATAGATCCACAAATCTAGAAGATCAATTAGCTCCACCAAATCAACCTTCTCCAACCAATGATCCTAGTGCAAACTACTTCAACTTCGGCGATCTATCTACACACTTAGGAACAACCTTCACTTTGGTACTACCTAACATAGTGCAAGGTAGGAGAATCCTTAAAGGAGATGTCCTAGCCCCCAGTAAATAACCACATAGAGGAAACACAACCACAAGAAGCAATAATGCAAGATCTGATACCAAATTGCAACTCTTTATTTATAGATATAACTGATTACATACAATATGCCTAGCTATAATACCTTCCAAGTTAGGGAAAAATACAAACAACATCTACAAAATATCAACTCTGCAAGATCCAACAAGATCCAACTTACAAACCCAATCCTAGGTAGTCCAAATACACAACTAGATAAGAAAACCAAGTATAATCCACATTTGTACCATAAAGTCCACCAAGCTATCTTTTGGTTCCTAAGCCGCAACTATAACTCTTCAAAATTTGCATCTATACTTCATTCCAAAATTGAATGACCAAAAGACTCCACAAGACCCTTATTTATACTTGCCAAAATTGCTTATAAAATATTATAAAACATTACAAAATAGGATGGCCAACCCAACAACAGTCAAGACACATCCTAAGGCAAGATCTTATAAAATATGTCGTGATCAAAATAAATTCCACAAATTGGCTCACACCAAAAATGCAGAGATCACATCCAAAATGTTGACACTCAGCATAAATAGGAAAACTGAGCACATGAAGAGTCACTCAACACACACTATGGAACTCAGTACACACTATAGAGCAAGATGGGATAACATGCTAACTTGAGTGTTAATATGACATGGGATAACCTAAGCTTAGCTTAAACTACAAAATTATTGGCACTTAGCAATTGCAGCCACTTGGTGATGACTGAAACTCGGCAACAACTACCAAAATGAGTAGGATAACATGCCAACCTAGGATGCTCCTACATCATTGGAACATCTATGGTAACTGGACACAAGCTATCTACAAAAGATGAGACACTTACTGTTGAGTAGAAGAAGTATAGATATATGATTAGAGAATTGCAATATCTAACTCACACAAGGCTAGATATAGAAAATGCAGTTGGAATTATTGCAAGATTCCAAGCTGATCCTGGAGAAGCACATTATGTAGCATTTAAAAGGATATTTAGATATCTAAAAGGAACATCTAAGTCTAGATTGTGGTATAATAGATCTAATGATTTTTCTCTAAGTGCTTATACATATGCAGATTGGGAAGGCAATATGGATGATAGAAAGAGAACTAGTGGTCAAGCCTTCTTTCTTGGAGGAAGATTGCTTTCTTGGTTAATTAATAAGCAAGCTTGCACATCACAAAGTATAATGTAAGTAGAATACGTTGCAGTAGCAAACAATAGTAATCAAGTTGTTTGGATGAAGCAGATGGTGAATGATATAAGGATATAAATCATGAACCTATTTTATACATTGTGACAATACAAGCACAGTAAATATGTCTAAGAATCCAATGTTGCATTCAAGGACTATGCACACTTCTATCAAGTATCACATGTTGAGAGAGAAAGTTGCAAAAATAGAAATCAGATTGGAGTATGTGAGCACTAAAGAGCAGATTGTAGATATATTCACCATGTCTCTTCCCAAAGAGACTTTTGAGCATTTGTGAGGTATGCTTGAGGTTATACCCCTTCCTACATCAGAGTAGACGATGCAAAAGTTCATCAGTATGGTGTAACGGAGCACCATTGTTGTCTAGACTTAATGTCTATGCTTCTTTTATGGGGGAGTATCTATGATGGACAAAGTCATTTAGGAATCTTGTTGGATATTGTTTTAAACAATGTCTTTTAACACTTGAGCTAAGAAATAATTAGTTGCTACAAAGTTTGATGCAGTAAATTTGGTTGCTAAAACCTTTGACATTGATGTCAATGGGGGAGATGTTCAACATTAAAAACAACAAGGAAAAATAACCTGTATAACATGCTAGTTGGAGAAGTTTAACATGATTATAGTATCTCCAAAAGAAGCATAGCATGGAATGAAAATTTTATAGAAAGTACATGGAAGTATATCAAAGAGGGAGAATGATTGATAAAGAGGATTTTAAAAGTTTGATGAATAGTCTTTTTGTTGGTATTCTTGGAACTAGATGTTTTTCATCTATGTTGCCATCAATGCCAAAGGGGGAGATTGTTACAAGATTGTTGGAAGCATGAATGTTGATGATATTCCTATGGTGGAGTATTGTAGATATGTTACTATGATGGTATGTTTCATTCATGATTTAGTTTGTCATTGATGTCAACATAGTAGTTTTCTGTGGTATCTGACATAAGAACAATGAAAAGATTAAGTTGGTACATATTACTAGTTGAGTATTATAACTATCCAAGCTTATGGGAGATACTTTTGAGTATCTAGTATATGCAGTTAATTTGGAAGAAGAAATTATAAGTCTGAAAGAAGTTATGTAAGTTTTGGTGATGTATGTTCTAAGATAGAGTTTATAGAGGCATGTTCTGGTAAACTTGTTATATGTCGTAGCAGAGTTGTTATGCTGAGAATTGACATTGAGGATATGAAGAAGACATATTGGTGATGACATGGCTAAGATTTCTTGTCATAATATTGCATGTACAATAAGATATTCAAGTTGCAATGTAGAAGATTAATGTTATCACTAAGTGTAATGTATTCGTAATTTGGTCCTATAATGATTAGTTGAGAAGATCTAATAGCCAACTTAGGGAATTGTATTATGGACTTGGCATCAAGGAAGGAAGTTTTCCTTTGTCATATAGCATGGTTGATGATTGATGATAAGCAATAGTAAGAGAAGAATGCAAATTTGAGTAGAGCAGTGCGGAAGTGAAGGAAACTTCATTGCTGAGGTTTTGCTGAGTGATTTGAGGTTTGATATTTGGATCCAAGGTTCATGACCTGGTCTACAAGGTTTGATAGTGATTGGTTTGGTTGATATAAAAAAGAAAAGAAGAACATAATAGTAAATTACTTGTTTGAGTACTGAGCTCTTCTTGTGGTTGAAATTACATGTTTGGGTAGTGGGCTCATCTTGCATACATTGTACTACAACTCCTAACAGGCTTGGAATCTCCTAATAGGGATTCATAGTCTCCTAATAGGAACTCTATGTACTAAATGTTGTAATAGACTCCTAATAGGGTCCATCCTCTACCAAGAAATATTTATATTAGTACATCATCTTGTGCACATCATTCCCACTGGGGTTTCCCCTCTGATCAAGGGTTTCCCTAGTCAACATATTTAGTGTAATTGTCTATGTGCATGTTATTATGGTTTTTGTTTACTTTGCTTGAATGGTTAAGTTTGTTTAAAAAACATAAATCTATTATTTGTTGGATAACTAATTGACCTCCTACCCCCTCTCAGTTATCTTGGTGGAGTATTGTTTCTAACAAAATCCCCATCCACATCTCACAATCAATTTTCTATCCATATGCATTATGCCAAGTTGGAACTCCATGCCCTGCTATTAGATTCTTAAATAATTTTAAAACATATTTAAATTCCTATGTGTATACATTATGAACTTGGATCTATTTGTATGCCTATTGAATATCTTCATCCTCTACAAGTTCATTTTTCTCTTTAACAAGCTTTCTATATATTTCATTATGCTAGATAGAAAAGGGCTTGTAACCATTGTATAAGTCCCAAATTTTCCCTAACTTGGTCAACAATGTTTTGAAACAATTTTTCAATATAGAGCCAGATATTTCCCTCCTTACCAAAGATATATCCTTCAACCTTTTATTCTCCTCTTGTAGTCTCTTTAACTCAATCTTCAAGTCATCATTAGGTGACTAAATCATTGGCTATGTCTATGGACTTCTTATTTTTAACATGCCCTCATACATTGCTTTCCAATTATCTGATTCAAATGTCACATGTTTCATCTATGCTTGATTAAACAAGACAACACCCAGTTGCATGGTAGCTGATTCATTAGGGTAAGTTACCCCCATTTTAGATGTCATCAATTTCCCAAAGTCTTGATCAATGTCAATAATTTGAGGCCTCTTGTGGGGAGGATAAAGATGCCATAACAACATAGACTTCTCATCTTCTACAAATCTAAAACCAATAATAACATCTTTTATACCTTGCACATGTAGTTTTATGTCTTTGTTACGAGTTTTCATCTTATCACTATAATACACAGCAATATACAAATGCCCATTGCTCATCGCTATGTCCATTATTCTCCAAATGCAATCTACCATCAACTCTAATCCATTACTATAGGCAATAACAACCCCTTTTGAAAATCATACTTCTTTATCATTGTAACACATGGCAATCAATTGATCTTATCGCTATTCAATACAACACAAACTTCCTTTGTTCAATCACTGAAAGCACTTATTTCCATATCATATAGAAACACAAACCACTTCATCACTTATTACCAAAAAAAAATATCTCAATTCCAACCAACGATAATGTCATCACCCATTGCTGTAACCAAAACCTCATCTCCTCACTCATCGAAGATCACTAAAGGTTATAGCAATACACCTTTTTTATCTCTTATTACCATATTGACAATATGTCTTCTATGCATAGTGATAAACTTGATCACTATATGTTATAACAATATCTCACCCAACTTTGAATGTAACGCCCCGCTCGGGAATCCAAGAGAAATAAACTTAACATGTTACAATGTTTACTGAACTATTTTTTTTTTTTGAACTTTAAACAACATCAAGATAACATTAATGCGGAAGCAATATGAACATACACATCAAATAAACATGCAAATATAGATACAGTTTCAACTCCTCAAGAGTTCCGTTACGTTGACTCACATTTAATAATTTTAAATTAATTAGTTTAAGTTCCAAGTACAATGTCTCAAGATCATAAAGGAATAACATATACATAATTGCATAAGCAAATGCATAAGTATAAACAATACAATGAAATTACATCTAATCAATAACATCCACTGCACATGTCGCAGGGTATGTGAGAAAAGATACAATACATCAGAATACATGATAACATATATACATCATCAGAAAAGAAGTCTCTGAGATAAGAAATAAGAATGATAAAGGTACATCTCCTACAATGAACATCCAACAGCTGGCAATGTGAAGGGGGAACCCAAATGGTAAGAAGACACTACCTCCCGACCGTGTGGTTACCTAGTCAGGCTTCCACTCCCACCGTGCAGGGAAGATAATGAAAGATCCTCATACGGTAAAAAAAACATAAAAGAATTCCTAGGCAAGGTATCCCTAATAGCCAAAACTACCTCAAAGGTAACACATGCTACTTAAGAATATAAAATAATCCAAAAATAAAGAACACTCAATCCAATACTGGCACCACATAACCAAACATCATACATGAACCAAGTATAAACCAAATACCAAGATCATAAGATAAAGTCAACGAAAGATAATCTCCTCAACTCAAAAGCCACATGTCAAAAGTACAACATCCATGAATCACCAATCATCATCAATGAAAGTAAATAACCATAATAACACATCTGGCAATAGATACACCACCAACAATAAGTACACCACCAGAGATACACAAAATCTACAGAGGAGACTAAGGCTACATACTAGCGAGTGTCATCACATGGCTGCTTGAGTTACCCTAGACTGATCTCTTAAGAGACCCCGGACCCTCAAGCGTTGAGTTACCCAGGACTGGTTACTCTGAACCTCGGACCCTCAACATCACACATATGGAAAACTAGAAAGACCTCTCAAGAAGATGAGGCACTCATCTCATTCCCATCCTTAGTCTATACAAGCACTAAAGGCATGGGTAGATCAAAAATCTCTAACTTATCTTTTTAGTGTGTTTCCCCCCATAAATTTTAATTACTAGATTATCACTTATTACATAACTTGCATTAGGTTACCCTGGTACTGACCACTTTGGGTCCCGAAACCCTATGCAAGCCACTCCCAAAGTCATGTACCTAGACAACCTCTCCTAAGCACATAAATCCACAGTTGTGTCCCATACCACAACACCCATAAAGATCAAATTCAGTTCCTTAATAGACAACTTGATAATAAGATGGTTCTCCTATCCAAGAACACATAAAAGCTCCACAAGATAAACCTCATAGACATAATTTCCAATATGAATCACAAAACACATCATAACATCCAGCCACATAAAATAGTATCAAAGAAATCTCACAAGGCCTCTGGTGTACATCCTAGACTGGTCAACACCTTCTCGACTCCAAAATCCGAATGCATAGATATTACAAAAAAATAATATAGTTCATAGTTTGGTTTGTTTTGAAACATATAGTTGAGTTAAATGTAAGGTTATAGTTTCAGTTCAACATTTGTTTCAAGTTATAAGATTTTTAGTTTATTCCATCCAATAACTCATCTAGCTATTCGACTCAATTATATATATATATATATATATATATAAAGTTATGCTCATGATAAAAGTCAATTTTCCTAAAAGCATAGTCTGCGTATACCCATTTATTTCTTCAAGTTACAAAAGTAACGCTTTACTAATTTTAATTGAATCATGATCATTAACAATAATAGATAAATTTACATATTCGCTCAATAACTCTCGTTATAATAATTCTTAATCAAATTCAATTAAGTCAATTATTAATTTTATTTAAACCATATTTCAATTATTAATAATTTAAATAATTACTAAATTAATAATAAATTTTAATAAATAAATTTATAAAAATTATTAATAACATTATTAATAATTAATAATATAAAATATTAATAAAATTATTAATAATTAATAATATAAATTTTATTTAATTTAAAACGTAATAATTAAAAACAAACTCAAAAATGAATTAAATACTTTTCATTTTTTTTTTAATGCTAAAAGTGCATTGCTTAAACTAGCAAGCGCAGCCTTCAAGGCTTCACTGCCGTGCGGCAGGCCTGCTGACGCAGGGCCTGCGGCAGCTCGTCTGAGCAGTACCTGCATCAGCAGAGATTGCTGACGGCTGTACGTCGCAGGAGGTGGGGGGGGGGGGGGGGGGGTAAACCCCCATAACAAATAATTTTTTTTATTTTTCTAAATTTATTATGTGTGAGATTTTTAAGAATTATTTTATAATTTTATAATTTTATAATTTATTAAATTTTATGAAATTCATTTCAAACAACTCCACAATAATATTTTTTTAAATTTTTTTAAAATTTTTTTGAAAACAATTGCCATTAAATCTTATAGGGGAATTACCAACAACCATTCGAATTTTCAAATTAAAATTTTCTTTAAAAGAAAAAAACTCAAATCCTACCTAGATTTAATTTTTTTGCTTCCATTTTAATTCAAACCCAAATCTCGATCAATACTAATTTCTTTCAATTGTAGAACAAAGTTTTCTAAATAGTTTTTCAATCCCGATTCCCAGAAGAAATCAAATAGCAAAATATTCAGAAGAAAGGTAGCAAGATTCATTCAATAAAATTTGAGAAAGCAATTTCCAACAAGCACGAAGAAGACAGAGATCCGAAAGTGTTTCTAGAATGGTTCACAAACCCTACCTTGATCTGATGCTAACAATCTGGTGAAGCCCTTGCTAATCCGAACCCTTCCAAGCTTCCAAAGATTTCTTTGTTCCCCTTTCCAAAAGTGTGTTCCCTGAAACCTGTGTGTGAAAACTTCTGTGTCTGAAAAACTCTCTCCTAAATAATGACCCCAAAACCCTCTAATATAGAATCTAATTACCCTTTAGGGTTTCTATCACCACCAGTCTAAAATTATAATAATTTTATTTAATTAATTCATTCATGCACAATTAATTTTCTTTTTTAATTAAGATATTCTTTTATTAATCCTTCATGCACTTTAAGTGAATTGTTAAATTACTTTATTTAACTTTCCACTTGACTTTATTTTAATAAATTATAACTTTAATCTCATGTGCACTTTAATAAAATATCTTAATCAAGTTCACATATTTTATCTTTTAAATTAATCTCTTATATTTTAAACTCATTCATGCGAACTTAAATATTTTTCATAATTAATATCTTTTTCCTTTTTAATATATTTTGAACGTTTAATTTGATAAATATTTATTAACTTAAATAACAATAATATTTAGCATTTATTTAAAAATGAACTCTAAATATATTATTATTAAATTAAATAAATATTATCATGTTTTAAATTTAATCTTAAAAATTTTATCTTCCAATTCAATTCTTTATATATAATTAATTTCTCAATTAATTAAATATAATTAAATATTCAAAAAGTCATAATAATTCTCCATTAAATTAAATTATTAATTTAATCTATTAATTAGACTTAATTAATAGAAATACATCAAACACTCACAAAACAACATACGCACAAAATACTCACGGGTTTAAAAAGGGTAGACTATGTGTTACGAGTCCTCCTTGCAGGACAAGTATTATAGGCTTATGGCTAGGATTGGACCTGATCAATATCTTCCCATTCTCACCATTTGAGTATTTGTAATAGGGCACGCTCATCCTGGCAATTCAGGGAAGTCGATGCTCGGTACCTACATCTTGCATAAAAGACGAGCATGTACATGTATATAAGATATCTAAACTAAATAGACAATGGCGGGGAGTGGTTCATTGTGTAGATCCCGAATAGCAGGTGACTACGACTCCCTCCCTTAACCACATCAAACACTTCAGACAGAAAGATAAAATAAACATGCGCACCATACACATGCAAGTATGGGGTAAGTATCGTAAAAATCACAAGTCTAATATCAAATGCGCACATGTAATAATGCATCTCTATCAATACAACATAATCATCATTAAAGATATCACGTTAACATTGTTACAAAAGAAACCACATTTACTAATTAGGAATCATTAAGACATCATTAACGACACATGAATGAAATCAACTAAGCAACAATAACTGATACATTTGTAATCAAAGTCATGAAATAATATCATAATATTACAAATCTAGTATCTCTAAAACTAATCAATGCATAAAATCAACCTAAAGAAAATTGACAATGATAACAGAAATGCGAACTAGGGGCAGGCACTACATCCACCCCCCCTAGAATTAGGCTTACTCCTGGAAGCCCATTAAAAAGAAACATGAATCAAACTCAAAAAACTCAAAACTAAGGTCCACGATCGGGGCAATTGGTCGCTCTATGACCATATTGTCCACAAAAGTAGCAATCTCCACTAAAGCCTTCCTGAGTTCCAGGTGCACGCGACTGATCAAAACTACCCACACTAGCATCCTCACTGAGAGCCTGAGGAACTTGATCCAACCTATTGCGCATACTACGCTTCCAGTTGCGATAGTTCCCTGATTGTGAACCACCACTGTTACCATGGAAGAACTTTCTTCCCGGCTTCTCCTGATTACCTTTAGAGGAGTTAGGAGAATTTCTAGAACTTCCCACCCCTTGAGACTAGTTATCCCTCAATGCTCCTGAATAAAGTGCCCCTCTAGCTTGGACACCTGGTAGGCCACCTTGACCCAAAGTCACACTCCTCTCAACCAAAGTAGCTCGCAATATTGCATCCTTAAGGGTTTTAGGTTGGAAAAACTTAACACCCCCAATGATGTTAGCATTAAGTCCTCTAATGAAATGTTGGACCATCAATGGTGAGCTATCACTAACTCCCGCATAAGACATAAGCTCGAAGAACTTATGCTCATACTCCACCACAGTCTTGGTACCCTGTCTCAAGTCATGGAACTCATCTGCCCTCTGAAGTTGCCACTGCTCTGATAGAAATCACTCATGGAAGTGTTCAAGGAACAACTCCCATGTGACAGTCTGCATTTTTATCCCAAGTTTCTTCTCCTCCATATTCCACCAAATCGCTACAAAGAGCTCTAAGTGGGTAATGGCATATCTTGCTTTGACATTGGAGTCAAAGTCTTGCATGGAAAAACATCTATATAGAGCAAACAACCAATTCTCAGCATCATATCCAGTACCTTCTCCATTAAAAGGTTTGATCTTGACCCGTAATAGGTCCTTCATCTGGATGGACTGGCTAGACCGCCTGTTGCTCTCTAGGATCCTCCCTCTAGGACTCATGGACCTATCTCTATCTCCATGCTCTAAATTATGAGCTCTATCCTACAAAGATAGTCGTGCTAGGATCTTCTTGACCAAGTCTCTAGTGACCGGTCCTTCTGTCTCAGCATCTTGCTTAACACTAGCATCCTCTCTAGCCTCTTCCTGAATAGGGTCTGCTGAATGGACCAAGGAAGGAATACGGTGACTAACTCTCCCACGACTTCTACCATGTCCTGAGCTATGACCCCTAGCAATGGATCTAGAACCAGAAGTCATCTCTCCTACAACACCCAAACAAAACAATGACATCTAAGAATCCATCATAACCATAGGATCATAACTTACCGACATAAAGCAATAATCCAAAAAGTTTTATAAGTTTTCTAGTTCCATGTTTAGAATCTGTCTCATTTCAAATTTTGTTGTTCAATAGTTTGGTTTCAAGTTTGATGTCAATATAAGTTTGTCATTTAAATAAGTTGCAAGTTTACTAATTGCTCAAGTGATGGCGCACATAATGCCTAGAGTTTCCAATGTTGAAACTCAGGCTCTGATACCAGATGTAACGCCCCGCTCGAGAACCCAAGAGAAATAAACTTAACATGTTACAATGTTTACTTAACTATATATATATTTTTTTGAAGTTTAAACAACATCAAGTTAACATTAATGTGGAAGCAATATGAACATACACATCAAATACACATGCAAATATAGATACAGTTTCAACTCCTCAAGAGTTCCGTTACGTCGACTCACATTTAATAATTTTAAATTAATTAGTTTAAGTTCCAAGTACAATATCTCAAGATCATAAAGGAATAACAGATACATAATCGCATAAGCAAATGCATAAGTATAAACAATACAATGGAAGTACATCTAGTCAATAACATCCACTGCACATGTCGCAGGGTATGTGAGAAAAGATACAATACATTAGAATACATGATAACATATATACATCATCAGAAAAGAAGTCTCTGAGATAAGAAATAAGAATGATAAAGGTACATCTCCTGCAATGAACATCCAACAGCTGGCAATGTGAAGGGGGAACCCAAATGGTAAGAAGACACTACCTCCCAACCGCATGGTTACCTAGTCAGGCTTCCACTCCCACTGTGCAGGGAAGATAATGAACGATCCTCATACGGTAAAACAAACATAAAACCATTCCTAGGCAAGGTACCCCTAATAGCCAAAACTACCTCAAAGGTAACAAATGCTACTTAAGAAGATAAAATAATCCAGAAATAAAGAACACTCAATCCAATACTGACACCACATAACCAAACATCATACACGAACCAAGTATAAGCCAAATACCAAGATCATAAGATAAAGTCAACGAAAGATAATCTCCTCAACTCAAAAGCCACATGTCAAAAGTACAACATCCATGAATCACCAATCATCATCAATGAAAGTAAATAACCATAATAACACATCCGAAAATAGATACACCACCAACAATAAGTACACCACCAGAGATACACAAAATCTACAGAGGAGACTCAAGCTACATACTAGGGAGTGTCATCACATGGCTGCTTGAGTTACCCTGGACTGATCTCTTAAGAGACCCTGGACCCTCAAGCGTTGAGTTACCCAGGACTGGTTACTCTGAACCCCGGACCCTCAACATCACACATATGGAAAACTAGAAAGCCCTCTCAAGAAGACGAGGCACTCATCTCATTCCCATCCTTAGTCTATACAAGCACTAAAGGCATGGGTAGATCAAAAATCTCTAACTTATCTTTTTAGTGTGTTTCCCCCCATAAATTTTAATTACTAGATTATCACTTATTACATAACTTGCATTAGGTTACCCTGGTACTGACCACTTTGGGTCCCGGACCCCTATGCAAGCCACTCCCAAAGTCATGTACCTAGACAACCTCTCCTAAGCACATAAATTCACAGTTGTGTCCCATAGCACAACACCCATAAAGATCAAATTCGGTTCCTTAATAGACAACCTGATAATAAGATGGTTCTCCTATCCAAGAACACATAAAAGCTCCACAAGATAAACCTCATAGACATAATTTCCAATATGAATCACAAAACACATCATAACATCCAACCACATAAAATAGTATCAAAGAAATCTCACAAGGCCTCTGGTGTACATCCTAGACTGGTCAACACCTACTCGACTCCAAAATCCGACTGCATAGATATTACAAACAAATAATACAGTTCATAGTTTTGTTTGTTTTGAAACATATAGTTGAGTTAAATGTAAGGTTATAGTTTCAGTTCAACATTTGTTTCAAGTTATAAGATTTTTAGTTTATTCCATCCAATAACTCATCTAGTTATTCGACTCAAATATATATATATATATATATATATATATATATATATATATATATATATGTATATAAAGTTATGCTCATGATAAAAGTCAATTTTCCTAAAAGCATAGTCTGCGTATACCCATTTATTTCTTCAAGTTACAAAAGTAACGCTTTACTAATTTTAATTGAATCATGATCATTAACAATAATAGATAAATTTACATATTCACTCAATAACTCTCGTTATAATAATTCTTAATCAAATTCAATTAAGTCAATTATTAATTTTATTTAAACCATATTTCAATTATTAATAATTTAAATAATTACTAAATTAATAATAAATTTTAATAAATAAATTTATAAAAATTATTAATAACATTATTAATAATTAATAATATAAAATATTAATAAAATTATTAATAATTAATAATATAAATTTTATTTAATTTAAAACGTAATAATTAAAAACAAACTCAAAAATGAATTAAATACTTTTCATTTTTTCTTTAATGCTAAAAGTGCATTGCTTAAACTAGCAAGCGCAACCTTCAAGGCTTTGCTGCCGTGCGGTAGGCCTGCTGACGCAGGGCCTACGACAGCTCGTCTGCGCAGTACTTGCGTCAGCAGAGATTGCCGACGGCTGTACGTCTCAGGAGGTGGGGGGGGGGGGGGGGGGTAAACCCTCATAACAAATAAATTTTTTTATTTTTCTAAATTTATTATGTGTGAGATTTTTAAGAATTATTTTATAATTTTATAATTTTTAATTTATTAAATTTTATGAAATTCATTTCAAACAACTCCACAATAATGTTTTTTTAAATTTATTTTTTATTTTTTTGAAAACAATTGCCATTAAATCTTATAGAGGAATTACCAACAACCATTCGAATTTTCAAATTAAAATTTTCTTTAAAAGAAAAAAACTCAAATCCTACCTAGATTTAATTTTTTTGCTTCCATTTTAATTCAAACCCAAATCTCGATCAATACTAATTTCTTTCAATTGTAGAACGAAGTTTTCTAAATAGTTTTTCAATCCCGATTCCCAGAAGAAATTAAATAGCAAAAGATTCAGAAGAAAGGTAGCAAGATTCATTCAATAAAATTTGAAAAAGCAATTTCCAACAAGCACGAAGAAGATAGAGATCCGAAAGTGTTTCTAGAATGGTTCACAAACCCTACCTTGATCTGATGCTAACAATCTGGTGAAACCCTTGCTAATCCGAACCCTTCCAAGCTTCCAAAGATTTCTTTGTTCCCCTTTCCAAAAGTGTGTTCCCTGAAACCTGTGTGTGAAAACTTCTGTGTCTGAAAAACTCTCTCCTAAATAATGACCCCAAAACCCTCTAATATAGAATCTAATTACCCTTTAGGGTTTCTATCACCACCAGTCTAAAATTATAATAATTTTATTTAATTAATTCATTCATGCACAATTAATTTTCTTTTTTAATTAAGATATTCTTTTATTAATCCTTCATGCACTTTAAGTGAATTGTTAAATTACTTTATTTAACTTTTCACTTGACTTTATTTTAATAAATTTATAACTTTAATCTCATGTGCACTTTAATAAAATATCTTAATCAAGTTCACATATTTTATCTTTTAAATTAATCTCTTATATTTTAAACTCATTCATGCGAACTTAAATATTTTTCATAATTAATATCTTTTTCCTTTTTAATATATTTTGAACGTTTAATTTGATAAATATTTATTAACTTAAATAACAATAATATTTAGCATTTATTTAAAAATGAACTCTAAATATATTATTATTAAATTAAATAAATATTATCATGTTTTAAATTTAATCTTAAAACTTTTATCTTCCAATTCAATTCTTTATATTTAATTAATTTCTCAATTAATTAAATATAATTAAATATTCAAAAAGTCATAATAATTCTCCATTAAATTAAATTATTAATTTAATCTATTAATTAGACTTAATTAATAGAAATACATCAAACACTCACAAAACAACATACGCACAAAATACTCACGGGTTTAAAAAGGGTAGACTGTGTGTTACGAGTCCTCCTTGCAGGACAAGTATTATAGGCTTATGGCTAGGATTGGACTTGATCAATATATTCCCATTCTCACCATTTGAGTATTTGTAATAGGGCACGCTCATCCTGGCAATTCAGGGAAGTCGATGCCCGGTACCTGCATCCTGCATAAAAGACGAGCATGTACATGTATATAATATATCTAAACTAAACAGACAATGGCGGGGAGTGGTTCATCGTGTAGATCCCGACTAGCAGGTGACTACGACTCCCTCCCTTAACCACATCAAACACTTCAGACAGAAAGATAAAATAAACACGCGCACCATACACATGCAAGTATGGGGTAAGTATCGTAAAAATCACAAGTCTAATATCAAATGCGCACATGTAATAATGCATCTCTATCAATACAACATAATCATCATTAAAGATATCACGTTAACATTGTTATAAAAGAAACCACATTTACTAATTAGGAATCATTAAGACATCATTAACGACACATGAATGAAATCAACTAAGCAACAATAACTGATACATTTGTAATCAAAGTCATGAAATAATATCATAATATTACAAATTTAGTATCTCTAAAACTAATCAATGCATAAAATCATCCTAAAGAAAATTGACAATGATAACGGAAATGCGAAATAGGGGTAGACACTACATTGAAGATGACCCTACTGCTATCACCACAATATATACTGATACTTGATGCTTCATCGTTGTAGCTATAGCATATATGAGAAAATCATAAATAATAGAGTTTCAAGAAAATCAAAACTAGGATTCATAGATAGGGACTGCCATGTGGTGAGTAAGCCTTGGAAATGCATTTTGATACATGCACCTTTGATTTAGATGGAAAATCATGATTTCTTGCAAATAAAAAGAAATACTATAAGTAATTCTTTTATTTGATCACAACCATATAATCAACTTAGGCTATGAAGAATATCCTTGAAATGATAAATAATTTGCAACATGAAAATAAGTTTGGATATTTATCTTTAGGTGTATTTTTTTAAACCTTTTATACGTGTTGAACTTTTGACCAATTTGGGTCAAAATCTAACAAAGTTTAGTCAAACTTTCGACCACATGTGGTCGAACTTCTAACCAACACACGAACAAGGTCACCATCATGGGTTTGGCATCCTAGTTGGATGGGCCACCTTTTTCAACCAACATTGGTGGAAGGTTCAAGAACCACATATAGCGAAATGTTGGTGTTGATTCCTCAACCTTAACCAAGGTTGGTTGAAAGCCTGGCCAACCTTTTTCGCAATTTTGATGAAATGACTGATTAGGATACCATCATTAGTTTGGTATTATGGTTGGATGAGGCATCTTTTTTGACTAGAAATGGTTGAATTTGCAATGAACACAATGACCAAATGTTGGTGTTGATTTTAGTGAGGACTTGTATTGAAAGTTTGACCTAAACAAGGATTCATCAAGATTGCGATAGGAAAAATACTAACAAGGCAATTTATGGATTATTCGACCAACTTGGATGGAAAATTTGACCATTTTTCGTTGAAAATAGAGGCTAATTCTACTAGTCTTTATATAAATCACCCTAGAATATCACAGGCTGTTATTTTTTATGTGTTTATAATAATAATTTTTTACATGCCAATTCATCTTCTATGCTAGTTATACTTGATCATAGCTAACCCTTCTTTCATCTAATGCATTTTGCTTGATGATTACAAGCATGCTTTCTTGAAATTCCCTTTGTGGACCACAAACAAGAGCTATGAGCCAATAGATGAATTCAAGTGAAACAAACATTTTGAGGCATTCAAACTCTTTTATGTGAACCAATCAAAGGTCAATTTACTATGCTAAATTGAGATCCATAATCATGCCACCTTGGATAAACCCTTTACCAAGTTGTCAATGCATAAGATGGTAATCACACTTTCTAGCAACATTGTGTACATCTTTTTAGAATACTTAGCTTTCAATTAGTTTTTTTTTATTAAAGGTGAGGTTGTAGTATAAGTAAATCCATATATTAGATTGTTATCTGACTAAACTGTGAGGGAATTGTGCCTTGACCAATACCATGGAATTTGAATAATGTTTGAGATAGTAAGAATATTATAAATATAATTTTGGCCTTAGCCTTTACTAATCAAATCTAAGTGCATCACTATTGTCTACTTTCTAGAATGATTATGCACTTCACTCTACTTGGTTCCTAGATTACTTTAGTGAATCCATCAAATCAAATCAAATTATACAAGTCTTCGGTTAACTCAAGATAGAATGACAAAGTGATGAGGTAAGATTAGTTTGCAACTACAAGATCACTCTCGCATCTATAGACATATTCTAGAATATAATAATGACCAAATACACCAATTAAATAACTACATAAGTAGGTGTCTAGATAGGTAAAACAAATATATAAATAGAACAATAGAACAAGTGAAAAAATGTTTATAAAAAAAAATTAATTAATTAAATATTCAATTTTACACAATATTATATTATTTATATTAGATAAATTATCTTTGAATAAAAGTAAAATATTTCACTTTCCTCTTTTAAAATATATATAGAATGGCTCGCTCTTACATGAAAATGTTCCTATTCATACTCTCTTAAAGTCTTACCTAATTCTAAATTTTCAACAGTTAACCTATTTCAAATAGAAAATATCATACAACATAGAAATGAAATTAGATATAGATACATATTATTCATTGCAAAAATTATTGTATGAAAGCATTCTTCACATGAACCAGTCAAAAGCGCGACCCTTGTTCAATTGAGCTCATGCCTAAACAATCCATCCATCCAAATGTTTCTTGCCTTCATAATTTTAAAACACTATCCTGAAATGACCTGTTTTGCAACTCTCCTAAAATCCTAGATATTAAAGTAGTAAAGTTTGAATTCAAATCCTATGCCAGGCCAATCAAGCATGGAAAATAGCCAAATAAAAATAATAAAATCGACTAGACAACATTTTCTTGAAAGTTTCTACGTCACCCTGAATTTAATAGATATATATTATTGTGAGCGTAGAATATACAAAAGACAATGTGAAGTTTGAATAACTACACTTCGCGGACGGTGAATTTTTTTTGTTCTAGTTGACTGGCTGCATATTCCTTTTCCTTATCCTTTTAAATTATCAGGAAAACAAGTGATGCAAACGTTAATTTGATGCTTTTTGGGTTAGGTATGGTGAGATGAGAATGTAATTACGGTGAAGTAAATAAATTGTGTTATATCTGAGTTGTGATAGTGATATAGTGATGTTGAAAGGACAAAGTAATATTTTTTAATTTTCCAAATTAAAAAGATACATTTCCTT
Organism: Cupressus sempervirens; assembly: GCA_028749045.1. Lineage (NCBI taxonomy): Eukaryota > Viridiplantae > Streptophyta > Pinopsida > Cupressales > Cupressaceae > Cupressus > Cupressus sempervirens. The sequence continues at coordinate 280,316,237 of CM053784.1, forward strand.
GAGTAATCTGAATTGAAATTTTTTACACTATTGTAACTTTCAAGCTACATGTGTGCAATTTTCATGAATTCTTAGATGATCAACAAAGTAGGCTTGTTAATTCTCAAATCTAAAGGTGGATGTTGTTCTAAAATTTGTTATTCAATTTCAGATATTGTGGAAATAAGAACAATGAGAAACTTATACTTTCATGTCATTTGTAGTTAAACTTATCAATTGTATGCAATGTCTATGTAAATGTTGACACAAAAGCTTGCACCCTAGCCTAAGGGAATGCATCTCAGGCAGCCTTGTGTAACATGGAAATGACATCCAAGTGTGGGACTTGCACTCTGAGGTCGAATCTCTAGAAAAAGCGAGCTTCCTTACTATCAGGGTGCACCTAAACTACTTCTTGAGAAGAAAAGGGAGAAGGAATGCAAAAATTAAATTGTTGATAAGGAGCAGGGGTGATGCACCAAGATAGAAATATTGGTTACCAGTCTGCTTATAACTGCACAAAACATGAATAAATCACCTAAATACACAGATCTTGGCTCAAATCTATTCTTTCAGAATTCACATGAAGGTAAAACTAATGAAATGTTGCAAGGAAACAAATTCACATAACAACATTCAACAACAAGCTACACATGATATGCAAACATGAAATAATAAACAAGGAAATAATCCATACAAGGCATAAAATACAAAATATATTAGACTAGTAAGATGAGGTAGAAGCTAAGTTTTCTATTCATGAAAGGCAAAAATTGCAAAGCATAATACTGCTGTAAAATTACAAGTGGAGAAGAACCCAGAAAAAGTATTTACAACTTGCTTTTATAGATTAAGCATAACTCGGATGTTAACTTGAAGTTCAAACCCCAACCCAAGATGGAGTCAAGTTGTAAAAAGTGGAAATAAAAGAATATTAGAACTAAATCTAATCATGAAATACAATCTATTGTAGAAGTGACAAGAAGGGCAAAGACAAATACGTCCAACCGTAAGAAATCAAATCCAAATGAGATTTGATCATTAGAATCATTAATGAGGCATGGAGATGTAGAGATGCCATGCAAAAAAAGTCAAAGGATGTCATTCAACATTAAAGATCAATCCTTGCAACGTGTCATGGCCACAACAAATAAATCTGCAATGCTATCAAAGAAAACGTAGTATGGGATAACATGCAAGTTAACCTGCCATGAAAATACAGAGTTGACCCATGCCGAAAAGATCTAATTTGCCCTTCAAAGATGTGAATCATCGATGCAGATCTTCATTCAAATATGGATAGTCAAGATGCTGCAGAAATCTCCTCAACAAGTGAATAAAACCCAACTGTAGATACATAGTTTCCTTTATAACCACGAACGACTGAGATGAAATGAGGAATCTCCAAAGATGCATCTAAATTTGACAGCCATTGTATCTTCACAAAAGAAAAAAGAAGCAATGCAAAAATATGACCACCATTTGATTAAAAACAACCCAGCACAATAAGGACCTACCATGTGGCATGCAATGATTGGTCGACACATTTCTCAAATGCATGGTTGAAGAGAATGTAGAATGTTAACCCAATGTGAAAACACGCGTTAACCCACAACTCAGCTCATGAAGGAAAAGTGAGCCAACTCAATCAATGAAGGACCTACATTAACATGAGATGTTAACTTGCAACTTGACACATGAAGAAAAAGAGCTAGCTCAGCATATGAAGAACCTGAGTTAACACAAGATGTTAACCTATCTGAGAAGCATGTTAACCCACATCAAAAGAATCCAACCCATTGAAGATCTCTTAGATCGATTAACTTGGTTTGTTTAGTTAAGCTATACTAAAAATCTTAATTCTAAAATTTTAACTCATAAATAAATATGTATGTATGTATATATGTATGTATACATATACATATGCATGTATATATGTGTCACTAGTACATTTGGGTTCATTTTTCGACCTTTATTGGTCAAATTTTCAACCCAAATTTTGACCAACTTCGACCAACCCGTTGGTTGATATTTTTCTAGTCAAAATTTTGACCAACTCACTGGTTGGTCAAAATTTTGACCAATCTATTGGTCGAAAACCTACCAAAGCCATTCTATGGGTTCAAACTGGTTGGTCAAAATTTTGACCAATGAAGGTGGAAATTTCAACCAAGAAAGGTGGAAAAAAAATTTAGACATTGGTGGAAATTTCGACCAATGAAGGTGAAAATTTCAACTAACAAAGGTGGGAAAAATAATTAGATGTTGGTGGAAATTTTGACCAATGAAGGTGGAAATTTCGACCAACAAAGGTAGAAAAAAAATTGTGCATTGGTGTAAATTTTGACCAATGAAGTTGAAAATTTTGACCAACAAAGGTGGAAAAAAAATTTAGACGTTGGTGAAAATTTTGACCAATGAAGGTGGAAATTTCGACCAATAAAGGTAGAAAAAAATTTAAGCGTTGGTGGAAATTTCCACCAAAAAAGGTAGAAAAAGCCCAGGAGTTGGTGGAAATTTTGACCAATGAAGTTGGAAATTTCCGCCAACAGCTAGGTGTAATTTTTTTCAGGCATTCTATAAAATAGTTCACATGTCTTGCTTATGATATGACATTTTACATGCATCCTACACTCTCTCATCCAACTGATGATGGATTATGCAAAGTGATCTGAAACCATGATTCTAAAAAACACACAATCAAATCCAAAATGGACTTGCACTAAAAATGGATTGTGGAAATATGATATTGTTAATTTTGCATGCATGTCTACTAGGACAAATGTATGTTTAAGTTGTGACTGTCCTGGTAGACATGTATGCAATTTTACCAATATCAAATTTCCACAATCCGTTTGTAGTGCAAGTTCATTTTGGATTCGATTGTGTTCTTTTTAACATCATGGTTTTAGAGGACTTTGCATAATCCATCATTAGCTAGATGAAAGAGAGTGCAGGATGCATGCAAAATGTCATATCATATGCAAGGCATGTGAATTGTTTTATAGAATGCCTAAAAAACACAAATAGTAACTAATATGAAGAATATATAATTAGTTATATGATTGAGACAAATCATGTACCAGTGAGTTGGTCAAAATTTCAACCAAAAAAATTTTGACCAATGGGTTGGTCGAATTCGGTCGAAAATTGGGTAAAAAATTTGACCAATAAAGGTCAAAAAATGAACCCAAATGTACTAGTGCAAGTATGCTTTCCAAGTTGACTCTTTGAGTTCAGTCATCAAGTCACTCCACCAAAGTGCCTCATCAAGGTCAGTTGTTAGGTCTGCTCATCGAGCTTGCTCACCAAGTCAGCTCACCATGTCGTGTCTCTAAGTGGCCTCGCTAAGTCAGCTCACCAACTTGCCCCACCAAGTTGCCATTTTAAGCCCACTCACCATGTTAGATTGCCAGGCCGGCTCCCCAAGTCAGCTCGCCAAGCTGACAATTGAAGTACACTCACCAAGTTGACTCTCTAAGTTCACTCACCAAGTCTGCCCCCTAAGCCAACTCTCCAGGTCAGCTCACCAAGTCACCCCAACTTGGCCCACCAACTCGCCACTTTAAGTCAACTTGCCATGTCAGCTCACTAGGCCGACTCCCCTAATCTGAACTCCTTATATAGAAATAAATTTTATAATCAAAATCTACAAATCACGTGTATTTGTTCATTGACATTTTTGCATTTTAAAGTTAATAGTAGCACCACCTTTGATTGAAGATAACCACCAAATGTTTGTTGAATGAACATAGTCACATGTGCTATTGGATGAATGGATTCCTCTCCACCAGCTTCATCAAGGCATATCGACTACATAGTATCAACTACAAATCTAAAAGGAAAAAGAAAAACAAGATATCAATCTGTTTGTGCGCGTGCACATGCAAGAATGCATCCGTGTGCGATGTAAGTATGTTTGAGCACATCAATGGAGATTAATTTTTGTGTGCACATAATTTTTAGCATATCCTTAAATACTCCTTTCTATGAGAATTTCTATCTTGATATATGTTGGTATGATTTAAAAATTGAAAGACTCTAAGCACTTTGCAATTCATGTTACCTCAAAAAATCATGAGCATCTTCCTATTTTCCATATCCAAGGTGATTTCCAATGTTTTTAATTCTAGAAAGTATTCTAATTGGTGATAAGGTACCATCTCCTCCTCTCACCCTCAAGACAAGAAAATCAAGCTCACACATGAAGCACCTATCTTTCTTCTAACCTAAGCAGACCCAACAAATAGTATAGGTTATTGTTTTTTCAAGCCCCAACTAATATTGCAATGCCTGTGTCTAAGGATAAATCTAATGAGAAATGATAACATACATTTTTGAGAATGCGATCCATGGAGTAGATAGGTTGTAAAAGGTTTTGTGTATATTAGGCACTGAAGCACCACGTTAGCAAAGAAACTACCAATAGACCAGTGGAAAGGCAAAGATCATGAATAAAAATCTACCCATAAACTAATTCTTTACGTTTAAAAATTACAAGAATTCACAAACAAGATGTACCCTAACCCCTCCCCGAATTGAACCTACAATTTAACCTATTATACTTATATTTCAATGTAAACGACACAAGATTATAAATCAACTCATGAAGATATTACCATTCTACCATTCTGAACTTTGAGATTGGTTTTTCTAACAGTCATTTGGATTGCCATAGACCATAAAACAAGAGGGAAAAGCATGTGCTCTCAAATAGAATAAAATGTTGGCACATACCTGTCTTCCACATTCCAATTCCAATTGACAAAGTCACCAACATAGATGTTATGCCGAGTTATTGATAATATATTCTAATGTGGAATAGCCTTAGTTATTTACCTTTGGGAACACCCAGTTTAGGGAAAACTCTAGTGCATGTTCTTTCTTTGTTGCCTACGTACCTTTCTATGTAATAGTGTTCTCTCTCACATGTGGGGGTAGGGGAGACAAGGAGGCTCCTTTGTTGTCTCCTTGGCTATGCAATAGTTTTGCAACACCCTACCCCCCCTTCTCTCTCTATGCAATAGAATCCACATTTGAAATGTTGAAAGTTACCAAATTTATTCTAGTTTGCTCTCTTTTGTTCTTTTTCATGTAATAGGAGACCCTGTAGTAATCGAGTTGTGTTTTCCTAGCACACGATCTAATTCATCATTCAATGCAAGACCCTCACCAAGAAGCTCCTCGTCCTTGCATTAAATTTGAGATAAAGGTGAACCAACTAGATAATGGGCTAATAAAACATGCTTTATTGCTAGTGAGAAGCATTAAAAAATAGTTCACTTTGCATTTGTAACCTTGGGGAGGGTCTTAGCAACATGCTTGCATTAAACCTTTGATGTAAAGGATAAGTACACAAGCTCACAACCCTCAGGAAGGCTCTCTTAGATAAGAAGTTTTCGAGTAGACACAAATCCTCACTAATAATGCTGCTGTGATTTTCTTATTTAAATCCAAACAAAGTTGTATTATCTTGGGGAGAGGAGACTACTGTTGTTTGTGGTTAAGGATCCTTTAGGTCAGTAGAATCGCATGCAAACTCGATGTGACATTTCAGTAAGCAAACTGTAATAAGAGCCAGGATCTTGCCTAGTGATCAAGGATTAAGACTGGACACTGCATGAAGTATTTGTAGGCATTTGAGTGTCAAGTATCACCAACTCAAAATCAAACTAAAAAGGAAACTTGGCAAATAAAAATAAATAAAAATAGTATTCTTGAGTAAGCATCAACATTGTATGAACAATACCATTACAATGCACTATACTTGGTACAAATATATTGTTGGTTGAGTATAAAGAACATTGGTGGTGAATTCAAGTCCAAGCTACAAAAGAAAAGACATTTACATAAAAACTAAGTAACCATGTCTGGAAAGAAAAGATATATAGAGATTTCTGACTGAAATTACAAATTGATGCTAAAAAACTTAAACCATAAGAATTGTTCTATAGAATAATAAAGAAGAAAGATGAAGAATCAAACACCTGAAGGATACAATGTTGATGCAGCTTCAGAAAGATTGTCCAAAAGACATCATATGCTCAGGCTGAAGGAGCTTTGAGATTCATTACTACACTCAGAATGGGCTCATCTTCAATCTTCTAAATATTGAAGATGAGCCCATTCCCAAGTGTAGTAATGAATCTCATATAATGCAACAAAGAAATAACATCAACGAGAGTAACCATGCCATCTCTTAGCATTCTCAGTATTGCCATTGGCACATAAAGAATTGGGCTACACTTCACAATGCCAAAACCTTGAGCAGAATTCACTATGGGAAGAAGCAATTTATGTTTCCTTGCTAGGTGTTAGCTAGCAATCATTTCACATAACATCTTATAAAATAATTCCTAAAGCTAACCACATTTTGAAATGAGATAACAACTGATATATATCATTTTAAACTCAATTTATTCCTATTTGTGCATAACAAATTTGTATAAAATTCCAAGCAACCCCACTGCTTTAATATCAACATTTTCTCAGCAAAAACCTAAAAAAGCTTACCTTTGCATTCCTTATTTATGATTCTAATGACACAAAGTAGTCTTGTTGTTGGCAGATATAAACTAAAGTCTGAAGGATACAATGTTAGAGCAGCTTCAGAAAGATCGTTCGAAGGACATGATATGCTCACGCTAAAGGAGCTTTGAGGTTCATTACCACAGTCTGGAATGGGCTCATATTCAATCTTTTGAAGATTGAAGATGAGCCCATTCCTAAGGGTAGTAATGAATCTATAACCTTGACACCCATCTCTTTGCAGACTTGCACATAGGCTTTAGAATACTAATGACACAATTCATTTGTCCATACTATTGGAGCAAAAATACTACTGTAGAATCCAAAAAATTTAGGCCAAATAGGTAGATTACAGAATCATGAAATTGCGAACCATTACACACACACAAGAAGAATACTACCTTGAAGCACTACTAATCAAATCTTCATTAATAGGTGGGCAAGTTAAAAAAATCAAGCATGTCGACTCTGAGAAGTCTTGATTTGTTTACCCCAAACTCAAAATAGATAATTATCATCATAAAAATTGAAATATCTGTATCTTTCAAACGAAATTGAAAAAATCTAAACAAAGAATATTGATGAAAATTGTATCTGGAGATAGGTTTCCATTCTCTTAATGTTCTCAATGTATTCAGGAAGTGGTACATGAGGACCTAATCTTGAGGGGTGAGGATCCAAAGAATCATTTCCACCGAAATATACAATGATTAAAAAGGCCTGTTGAACTGCATCCTGGGTGAGCCAAAGCAATAAATATATTAGACTGAGAATATCCAACATTTGCATATAGAGTAGCTACAACTCCAATCTCATAAAACCTATAAGGCAAGCATAAATCTCATAATCATAGGTAGTGTTACTATTTATAGCCATTGAATAAATATGTTGACAACATACAATATTTATAAATATATCAAACTCCACAAAATACAATGCAGTAAAAAGAAATAATAAAATAACTGTGCTAGAGGTGCATAGTTACATGAGAGATCCATTTTTACTTATGAACAAAAAGAAACAAATAATAAACAACCCAACATATGTTGCTTTTTTGCAGCATGGTGTTAGTCCTTTCCCATTATATTTTTTCCAACAGTTCCAACAAATGCATGCAGTTGTGATTAATCCAAGCAAGACCTGCCATAAATTGCCTAATGGAGATCACACAAATCTAATATATAATTTGATAGCTGTAACATATGATCCATGAGATAAATTTAGCTTAAAAGATGCACTTTCTAAGACTTCTATAAACTCAGGTTTGAGGATCCATGTAGTATCCATGGAAATATGTTTGTAAAATTATTGTATTACAACTGAACAAATTCATAGTAAAAAATTTAGAAAGGAACTTGAAGAACATATTAACCACTCATCTTCATCATGTTTTCCAAATGAATAGCTTCAGTAGCCATATGTTGAGATAAATGACTTTAATTGGCTAAATAACTAAAGATTTGCACCTCGACAAGTACCCCACATTTTCCCTGCACTACCGGTCTTCTATGAAACACAAATGTACTTCCTGTGGGGTGTATACAAGTATGCTCACCAAGTTGACTCTTTGAGTTTGGTCATCAAGTCACCCCACCAAAGTGCCTCATCAAGGTCAGTCTTGAGGTCCGCTCATCGAGCTTGCTCACCAAGTCAGCTTGCCATGTCACGTCTCTAAGTGGCCTCGCTAAGTTGGCTCACCAACTTGCCCCACCAAGTTGCCACTTTAAGCCCACTCACCATGTTTAATTTTGAAAATAATGTCTAGTTACCAAAAAAATGATTAAATGGAAAACAGATTAAGAAGGTATAGAAAATACCTTTTTTCCTCCTACTACTTTGATACTATGTAGACCAAAAAATTTAGTGATCAATGTGCTTTCATAAGTATGAACATGATTATAGTAATTTGGCAACATACGAAGAAGTACCTATAAAATGGTCACACTGGTAAACAATGAAGAAAAGAAAAACAATAGGATGCTGAAACCCTGTGGAACATTAAGGAAAATTGAGGAATCCCGAAATATAAAATTTGTGTACCTTACAACTAGCATTAGTTGGCTACACACCTAAATGTATAGCTTAAAGGAATCGTTTAGTTATAGCTAGCATCTTAAGATACAAAGATGCATCAATTTCCAAGGATGCTGACAAAAATTACCAAATAAACTAAGAACAATAACTCCCACTTTCTTTGAGTAATTGCAAAAATTGCATAGATGAGACTAAATTAGTATGCATGGTGTTTAAAATGTAAATCTCTTGTACACCCAAAACCAAGTGTGGCAAATTCAAATTTTTTTGAATCCAATATGTCTAGGGACAAACACACAAACTCAACAGTATATTTCAATAGAATCTTCTTCAATAACAAGAAATTGACTAAAAATAAATACACATTTTAAAATCATATTGTTTTCATCATTCAAATATTACACATATACATTTTTCATTCTCTTGTTAGTCTGACTCTGAATTTCTTGTTAGCAAAATCAATAAACATTACAAGGCATATCCATATAAATGTAAAATATTAAGCAAGTCGCTAGTCATATGCATGAATATGCAAATAAATATGCGAACCTGATTCCCAATTGTAGATTGAGCATTAAGTCATAATTTCTGTGTCCTTTATAGATAATTTCACCCGGTCTCTTACTTTCATTTGGCTGCAATTTATTCGCTCTTTTCACAGCCTTGGAAGGCACATTTATTCTAGATACCTCATGAATCAGAACTCCTTGAACATATTCTCTCTTGACAACAGATTGCACAGGAAAAATTTTGAGATCACAAGTTTTGACACCCTCATCATTATCATCAAATTCCTCACTACTTGAGCTTCTTATCCCATCAAAGGAAAAGGTTCTTACTATTCTAGATTCAAGGGTTTTTGAGGATGTTGTTTTGGAGCTAGGGGCATAACAAGTATTCAAATAAACCTCAAAATCAGACATAGAAGAGCTTCTCTCCTTCCAACAAGATTGCTCATCAATGGAGAGATCATCATGCTGATCCACATTCGAAGGCGAGGATTCCAAAAGGTGGCATAGCCTAGTCTAATTGCCACATGCAAGATAAAATGTACCTTTCCCATCTTTGAGCCGCTTACTCCAGGTCCCCATATAAAAAATCCCATCTACCCATCTGTAGACTCCATGGCCATGCTTCAACCCATCAAGCCATTGCCCATCATATTTATCCCCATTGGTATGACTCATAATCCCCATTCAATCATGGGTTTCCACCATATCTTCTAACTTATCATAAAAGGCAACAAGGTAGCTTCTCTTTTTCTTCCTTGAAAATCACTTCTTTGAAGGCATCATAGTATACAATAATCATCCTCACACATCTGTTTCTATAATCTCTTATTCTTGCCATGTGTCCCACTTCCTCCAATTTCACCATTTCTGCCTTTAGCTTATTGATGTTCTCCATGAGCTTTTCCTCCACCTCCCCTACCACTCTCAAGAAAAGACTGGCCTGGTAAGAAATAAAAAGAACAATTCTCAATACATATTAATTTAACAAACAAATTGTGCATCACAAAGCTTTTCATAGTTAAACTCAGTTTCATATGTACCAATTTACTATGGACTGATGTTTTCTACTTATGTATAAATATATTCCAACTATAAGACAATTATTTGGATTCAATTATATAATTTTTGAATCCAATCTATTGATTCATTTACATGAATAAATGATCAGCTGTATATAAAAATCTATGACTTTTTAGTTGAATTTATGAACACATTTCTCATGAGTAGTTGTATACAAGAATCTCTCTCATGAGAATGATGGTAGTAGATGGATGCAATAAAAAGACAAATAAAGAGGAAGGAAATAAATGGACAAGTTATTATGGATCAATTAAGTGGGTTCTTATCACTGATTACTTATGAAAAATAGACCAACAAATTTAACTGAAAAACTACACAATTAAATTCTAGTTCTAGAAGTATCATAATTTAACTTGCTGTGAAAAAATATCAAAACTTTACATACTACATAGATAAAAGTAGTTTTCATTTTAGAAATTATAAAAAATAAATGAAAATATAGATCAAAGTCTAAATGCTAAATCTACCATTCACTCTTGTAGGTTACATCATGGATCCAATGATAGGCTTCCAAACCTGATTGCTAAGTAATCTGTAGTTCTCTTCAGCTGGCTGAATTAACAATTTAACACTAAATTCTATTCTTCTAGACCCAATTTTTCTCTTCTATCGAATCAAGCAAGTGAAAACTAAATTCTATTTAGGAAATTGCATTATGAGTACAATAAAGGATAAAAAAGTTCTTAAAAAACCAAGCAAGATGACAAATTAGAGGGCATTTTGAAACTGGCCTCCATCTTTGCTTTTATGGCTTGCAAATAATTAAAAAGTAAGATGAATAATGTCAAGAAGCTTAATTGAATTCCAAGCCAAAGAGCATCTAGTTGGACTTCCATGGAAGAAGAAGGTGCACCTTGTGATAAGGGAAGCATAGAAAGCCCTTCCATGTTAACACTGCTTTTGTTAGCATGGAAGACTGCATCATATCTAGTGTGATTTGAAATATTAGCTTGATCTTGGGTAGTAAACAGGGAATTCAATAAGAAAGGTTGCAAACACAAAATTCAAGAAATAAATTTCATTGATATGTGTAACATTTTAACTGATGATAAAAAACTCTATAAAATTAACAGGATTAAAGGAACTTCCTCGATAGGAAGCTCTGCTCCAAGATCCCCTTGAGCTACCATAGCCTAAAGAAGAGGAAGGAAGAGACAACTGTTAGAATCCTAAACAACGTACAAACATTTAAAAAAAATCAATACATGCATAACTTGAATGAGTGTGGCTAAAAATGAAGGTGGCTATGACCATTCGCATGCAAGTAGTGTGTAAATGCTTGTCATAAATAAACTAAATGAAAGAAAACATTCAATAATGTCCAAGGGACCACTAGCATATAAATATCAAAAAACCTCCAAGGAAGTACTTTCACAAAACTATAAGCTTATACAACTGTATATTGTAGGTAGTAGTAGATAGAAGAAAAGGGAATAGAAACATAGGAACAAGGATCCAAGAAATTTTTTATTCTGGAGAATCAAATGGAGCACTAGCATTCAAGATGGATGCTTTTGTAGGATAGCAACTAGGACAAAGACACACAACTTATATTCACCACTACAGGTCACTTGCAAAATATCTGGGTGCTCCAACCTTGTATGGCCATCAGAAATGGACACTTGCATTAAAGAATGATGCCCTTCCCTCTACAAATCACAAAATTGGACACATGTACTAAAGAATGGAGATCCTACAAACTGAGAACACAAACTATTTTGCAGAAACACTACTCCATAATAATTCTACACTCTGACATTGGTGTCTAGACAAATAGTGGAGCCCTGAATACTAAGAGATGCATGATCATTCACAGTTTAATCAGATTGACATATAAACTTCTATATGGACTCTGGACATCTAGAAAGCTAAATATTTACCTGAATATGGACAAAAGACAAGGGTGTTGTTGTTTGGGAGACTGTCTTGGTCAATCCTCTAGGTGGTATCTTTCAACCTCAACTGAGCCAATTGAATATTTGGGTGTGTGAGATATGCTAGAGACTAGCCAAATACTGTTAAGTGGTGTTTATGAGAGACAAAACAAAAAATCTTGGATACCAAGTTCAAATGAAGGTAAAAATTAACAAAACAATAAGATCATTGTTTCTTAGCTATTGAAATCTAACTTGTAAGACAATGTTTCTTAGCTTTTAAAACCTAGCTTGTATCCTATGTATTCAAAATCTAGCATCTCATACCCAAACAAAAGGTGACAAGATGGAATCAGAGCTAGAATGAACCTAAAGCTAACGCTAAATTCTTCATAAGGTAGCATTGACAAAAATTATGGCAAATAGAAGATCTTTTCCCATGCATGGTATGACAGCTGCACAAAAATACCCATAGCCCTTGCATGCCACAACATCTGTGTTAGGAATTGGAAAAGCGCATTTCCTCTTGCAGAAAAATGTTTCTTGATAGTTCACAACTTCTAAGACCTTTTTTGTGAAGCTAAAATATGGAGAGGAAAAAGATAACAAAGGCATAATTTATGAGATTGAACTAATGTCAAATTTATGAATTACGACAGTAGAATCTAAAGAGAATGCCATGTTTAAATACATACACTAAAATTTCATAAGCATAAGATACCAACAAGTCTTGCATGGGAATGTACCTGGTAAAATCAATTATGAGAAGTTGTGATGACATAAAAATGCCCATTAGAAGCAAAAAGTCTCAGAATGAGGAAGATGTAGAGATTTTCACAGTTGAGAGTTATGCCATTTTAACCAACTTATGTCGCATTTAGAAAAATCTCCAAAGGCTATATGGCCTCACAGATTTTACTGACATAGGAAAAAAATCACATTAATTTATTTCATGTGAAAATTATAGCATAAAGAATATATCTATCCCTCCTTTCAAAGTGTCAATTTAGATATTACTGTCCACGTTTAAGTTTTTCTCTCTCATTTCTTGACAGAACCGTCTTGAGCTCTATGAGGAAACTACAATTTGAAAAGTCAATAGCTAGGAATCAGTCAGACAGCTAAATGATGGTCTCATTCTAGTTAACTTCACTGAATGATAGACAATCAAAAAAATTGATTTAAAAACATCTTTACTGAAGCTCATAGTCCTTACCAACAATTTAAATAGGATTATAACATATTCACAAGTAAAACTTTTATATTTTTTATTTTACATCAAAGCCATACAAAAACCATCAAAAACCAACAATGGAAAAGCACCAACATCAAAAAAAATACATGCATGACTAAATAGTAAACAAAGTAGCATGTGCATTTAACTTTCTATATAATGCTTGACAAGCATGACTTCACATAATTTATTAACCCCATTCAAAGCAATATCACCAATCATAAAGTAACAACTTGTCCAACTAAAACCTCTAATCTAGGGAGACTATACTTACCCGATCTGATGCAGAAAGAATTGAATGAAGATTTGGTATTGAATCAACACTTTCAATCTTCACAGTCACATGGATATCCGCACCACAACCTTCACATAATTACAAATACAAATGCATTGATATTTTATCACATTTTAAATTCTGATTTAAAATATAAATTAAGGGAACATGCTATATCAAGCCCAATACTGTATGCAAAGGATTATATTACACTGGAAAGTTAAAATTTTGCTTCAAAGGTTTACTTTTAAGGTAATCTTTCAACTCATGCACCACCTTAGCATCTTTAACAAAGGAAACAACATAATAGTCTATGCGATTCTCAACTCCAAATTAAATATCATCCCAATCTTTATCTGCAAAAAAAAAAAGACAAGAAATAGATTTTATCAAATACCAAATTAAGCTATCTCAGATGCTGTGTTGGTCAAAACAACTCATCACATATACAAGTAACAAAAAAATACAAATATTACACATATTTCAAGATTGATAAACATATCATTCAATTATATTCTAGGTAACTTCAATCAATCAATATTAGGTACAAAAAAGGGAAATCACAATGAAATCAAAGTCCCTAAGAAAGAAGCAAATTGACATGTACATGTCAATAAGCAACAAAAATCTAATTTGCTATGCATGCCTGAGAGTTGATAAAATGGTCTTAACCTGTAATGGAAGGTAGGGTAGCACTTTTTCCATGCACATTTAAGTGTCATTGCGATTTAAGCTCTCCTCCATCGATTACTTCACAAATTATAGAATCTGATGTTTTTGACTTCACTTGTAGTGACATCATCCCCCCTAGAGAAATTTAAATAATGATAAGAAATAAAACGCTATGAAAATGTTGTGAATAACATTAGTAACTCTGTTCTTTTCAGCTAATAGATGAATTTTCAAGCTAGCACAAGAGAACATACCATCAACAAGTAGTGTGTTTCCTTTCTCCACAACATTCACAAAATCATCATAATTCATGCTTACATAGTCTTCAAAGCCCACTCCTCTTTTGATTGTGAAAGTAAACTCTTGGCCCTTTGTGAGCATGATAGGTTGTGGTAGATCTCCACTTCTGACTTCAGGGCCCTACAATAAAATGATCTTTTAATTTATTGTTTGAGAAAAGGACTAACTCAAAAGACATATCAAAAAGGGGGTTATTTGATAAATTGCACCTAAAACACAAAAAATGACTATTAATAATGTGGATGTATTTTAATTTAGGATGAAAAAAAAGTGAAACAAATTTCAAATCTACATCTTCTTTGATTGGCTAACAATGTTGCAATATGAAATTAACCCACATTATGATGTTTTTAAATAGTTAGTTCCAGCAACAACTTGTACATAATAAAGGAGTTTCAACACCTATGCAACTCTAGATGAAAGAAAATCTTGTATGATCTTAAAGATTTCATGCATATTGATAATATTCTCCTATTATAAAATTTCATGCATATTGATAATAATAAACTTAGATATCATTTATAAAAAAAACTCTTAGGCATTAGTGGTAGAAAATGCTTCTTATTTAAATTACTTGCCAACAAAATAAGCATCTCACATTGCAGATTAAAGCTCAGAAATAGTTATAGAAAATGCATAGAAACAGATCTGAGCCTAGATCAAGATAGCTCAAGTCCATACGAAATGTCTCAATGATTGAGTTTCTATATATAGTTATCTTATTTTAGGGCACCAAAATGGGTTTTATCCCATTGCACAAGTAAATGATCTATTAAAATATCCTAGATTTTTAATTATAAAGCTTTGCTTCAAACAAAATACCACAATCAAATTGTGAACTAGAGAATAGTGGAAGGCCACACAAGCAATTACTTCCCATAAATACTATGATAAGAAAAGATAATGCTCATGTTGGTTTGATTTTTTGCATATCAAATTTTCTTTGAATCATAAAAAAAATCAGATGAGAATCTTTTGGTAAGTCATAGGGTTTTAGGTTTTTGTCTAGTATATTTTGATACCTCTGAAAGTCTGTGAAAAACCCTAGGTTTGGCTTTTAAAATTTACCCTGGCAAAAATTCTTTTTGAAAAAAGGGGCAAAGAATGGATATTCTTCTCCCGCCTATTTGGACGTCATGGTTGAGTCTTATGAAAAAGGGTTTTAGTCCTACCATCGGATCCGATTTGAATCCACAGTTGTTGCATACTCGCTATGGCACGATGCTCATAAGTTACACATAGCGAGATAGCGATCAATGAAAAATTACTTGTGATACTGAAAAGTGGAATTTGATGCCGCGAAATGTGTTCACAGGATGTTCTTATGACCACGTGATATGTCCCAGACTTGTCAATTTCAACAAGGAATGCATGTGGGAAAAAACTTGCAAGTGGTGTCACTGGAGTTTAAAATTATCTAGCGATTCACCAAGTCGCTAATAGGAAATACTTGCAATTTGCTAGTGGCGATATAGCAAATGCCTAGATACTGGCTAAATAGCCATGAAAATGCACCAGCTAAATAGCCTGTGCCGTTACCTCCCTTACTTTCGTCAGCTCCTACAAAATGTAATGCCCTACATGATTTTGGGCTGTGTCCTTTTAAATAGGCCTGGGGCAACACGAGGGTGGGAAAAAATATTTATGGGGCCCTGAGCCCACGTGGTTGGAAGTTGGAAGTTTGTGGTCGTGGGCAGTTAGTATTAGGGGTTTGGGGTTATAGTGTAAGTTCTAGTTTTAGTATAAGTTAGTTTATATATATATATATATTTGTTAGTTTTTATTATGTTTATATATATATATATATGTATACATATATGTACATATATATGTATATATATATATATATGTATATATATATATGTATACATATATGTATATATATATGTATACATATATATATATACATATATATATATATATACATATATATGTATATATATATGTATACATATATATATACATATATATATACATATATATATATACATATATATGTACATATATGTATACATATATATATACATATATGTATACATACATATATATACATATATATATACATATATATATATACATATATATATACATATATATACATATATATATATACATATATATATATGTATATATATACATATATATATATACATATATATATACATATATATATATACATATATATACATGTATATATATACATGTATATATACATGTATATATATATATGTATATGTATATATGTATATATATATGTATATGTATATATATACATATATATATATGTATATATATACATATGTATATATATATATATATATGTATATATATACATATACATATATATATACATATATACATATACATATATATATACATGTATATATGTATATATATATATGTATACATATGTATATATATATATACATATGTATATATATACATATATATATATGTATATATATACATATGTATATATATACATATATATATATATATGTATATATATACATATGTATATATATATATACATATGTATATACATATATATATACATATGTATATACATATATATATATATATATACATATGTATATATGTATATATATATATATATATATGTATATACATATGTATATATATATATACATATGTATATATATATATATGTATATATATATGTATATATGTATATATATATGTATATATGTATATATATGTATATATATATGTATATATATATATAAAATTTAATTAATATGTGTCTTTTAAAAATTAGTTTAGAATTAAGTTAGTTTGTTTTTATTTAAAATTATTTAAATTAATATAAATTAAGATTAGTTTTAAATTTAAATTAGTATTAGATTAGTTTAATTTTAAGTTAGTATAAATTTAATTTAGTTTTTAGTTCTTAATTAAATTTATTGTTTGTGATAATTAATTTAGTTTCAGTTTAAAGATAGATTAGTTATTTAAAATGAGTTTAAAATTTAGATTTTAATTGTTAGGTAGTTTAATTTAAATGTTTTAAAACATTGAAAATTTATTGTTTGAAAGTTAAGTTAGTAGTGTTAATGTATTAATTTTTATTTTTACTTTTTTATTAATTTTAGTATTATGAGTTGTTAATGAGTAGTATCAGATTTTAGATAGTTTTTAAAAAAATTAGGTTTTTAGTATGTTTTTAAATTAGGATATTTGGCAATAGAGTTGTTTGTTTTGTATTAAATAAAGTGTTAGTTTAAATGATGTTAATTAGTATTTTTTTTTTTAGTGGAATCAAATATAATTGCTTTAAAAGCATAGTTGTGTTAGTATTATTAAATAGTATCATTGTTAATTTATTTTTTAGGATTGTATCTTATAGACCAAATTCAACATATAATTATCTCTTCTTACACAATAATAAATTTACTTATTTATTTACCTTTATAATATATTTTGACAATTATATAAATATTATTAATTCTTATTTTCAATTAAATTTTATTAAAAAAAACTAATAATTAATATAATGAAGTTGTAAACTTGTAATAAATTAAATTTTAAATAGGAAATTTTTGAAATAATTTTTCTAAAATTTAATTGATATAAACTCTTGGAGAACTACTATGCTAAATCTATGTGAATAGTTTTTTTAATAAAAAATGATATAATATTTAGCTGAAACTTTAATAAACTTATTTTATACTCTAATTATTAAATTTAATTATTTTTAATTATTTTTAAAATAAATTTATATAATAAACTTCCCTATCTAATATCTGATACTACTCATTAACAACTCATAATACTAAAATTATTGCCAAATATCCTAATTTCCTATTTAAAATTTAATTTATTACAAGTTTACTACTAATTTTTGCAAGAGCAAGACTACAAATTAGAATCCTAAGCAGAAGTTCATGGGTCACTACCAAAAATGCAACAAACAAGGACATCAGGCACATGAATGCAAAACTAAGACCTTGAGCACACAAAGATTTGAAGGATACTCCTATAACTATCATAAGTATGGAGATAGAGCATATGAATGTAGATCCAAGCCTACGTGGTCATCAAAAAAATAGACAAATGTAAATCATAGTGGAAAATCTTATAATTAGGATTATAATACTAGGTATAGTTGTCACTACTATCAAGAGTATGGACATGTTCCTAAGAATTGCATAGGAACACACTTTAGAAGTGACTACAAAAAATGGTTGAGTCAACTACATGTTTTAGTTGGTTGAAGATTGGTCACATAAGTAAGAATTGCCCAACAAGGTCAAAAGTGCCAAGCAATGATTCAACAAAGGCAAATGTTGAGAATGTCAAAGATGAAATGAAAAATACATGGAAGAGAAAGGAAGATTGCAACACATCAAGTTCTGATGGGATCTCTTCACCCAATGGGTCAGTTGATGACACCACCTCCAACTAAAAAATCAAGAGGTATGTGTGGGACAGATATTTAAATAATATATCATAATTATTTCCAAGGACTTAGTTTTGAAAAGATTATATTTTCATGAAGAAAGATGCAAAGTTTTGTTTAGAATCTTGAAGAAATCTTTTAGTTTTTCAATTTTCATGTTACTGTCAAGCATGAAAATTTTTACTTAAGTTGTCGAGTGAAATCTAGTTGATACTAAGCTATGATGAAAACCAAGAGTACAAATGCAAGTTTGGATCAATACTTGTATGTATATTTTTCTACGTGTAGAACAAATTTCCTTCCTTTGGAAAAGTTTCATGGAAGACAAACAAATCCATTGTAGTACAACTAGGAGAATTCATTGAGAAAATGGGAGAGAGCTTTGAGTCTATTATGACTATCTATTTTGAGGACTTTAAGTAGTCAATGAAACAAAGACACAAGATACCAGTGTCACTAGTTGAGAAACATTTCAATGAGGTTTGCTTTCTAGTTGATACTGATTTCACAAATGTACAAGTTGTAGTTCCAAGGGTTAATGATTGAGATCACTAGGATATGAAGTCAATGTGGATGAGACATCTATAGTAATTGCATCCTTTCTTGAAAAAGAAGAAGTAGATAATAAGGCTACTAACTTTGTATATTGTGATGTTGCCAAATCAAAGATAACTATGGATCTAAAGACAACATTAGAGATAAGGAAGAAGAACAAGATTGTCAAGAAATTGAAAGAAAAATATGGTGAAGGGGCAAAGGAAGATGATGAATATGATAATGATGAAGAAGAAGAAGATGTACTAGCCTAAGCACCATTGGCCCTAACACAAGGTCAGGAAGAAGATAAAGGAGAAGAGGAAGTCCATCTTGAAGAAGGTATCAAAGGAGAAGAAGTTAGTGAAGAACCTATAGCCATAGAGAAGAAATGAAAATATAAAGCCTCAGTAGTCAAAAATTAAAGAAGGTTGTAAAACCTAAGCTTGTAGTTCTAGCTACACAAACTAGCACAAGACTTACTACTAAGAAAGCTCAAGAAGTAGCCAAGCAAAAACAAAACAAAGCTAGGAAAGCTATACAAGTTGACGTGTCTGAGAAGAGACAAAGGAGAAAGTAAATTGCTCCAACTAAACCTTATGAAGAGAGTATAGAATTTGATGATAATAGCCAATTTAAAGTGGTAAGTCATAGTCCTTCTGATTTAGATTATCTATGTGAAAATATAAAGAATAATGTAGATTTGAGTGGATTTTCACATATTGGATTTGATAGACTTGGAAAGCTAGAAATGGATAAAGTAGAAGAGTCAGTATATGCCATGATGGTAATATTTAAGATGACTCTAATTGAGATTTTGAACTCTCTACCAAATACTTTATATGATAGAGTTGCGAAAAGATGGAAATATAATCTTACAATAGAAAGGAATATTAGAGAGACTACACTTGTAAGATTGATGCCAGATTTAGGTAAAGCTAAGATGACTAAAGCCATAAAGAAGTATGTAGGGAGATTTTCTCCTAAGTATCATGCATTTAATATTCTCCAAACTAAAATTGGAGATGTTGGTCAGAAAAGTACCCAAATCTGGAAGGTAATTTATGGGCTAACAACATCTAAGGTAATTGAGGAGAAACCTATTAAGGTAGGTGAAGATAAAGATGAACAAGAATTAATTGAGGTTACTAAAGTTGATATTGGGAAGGATGAACATATGGAAGGCACTAAAGATTGGGAACAAAAATAGACAATAACTGAAGATGAGTAGCAACTAGAATAGAGTATACAAAATATAAAAATGTTGAGTGCCAATCCACTACATGTGACAAAAGTAGACACTAAAATCATATAGATCAAGGATTTTTCTGACACTATGACTGAATAAATTAATTCACTAATAGAGGAGGACATGAAGAAGATACTACTAGACACCACCACCAAGGAAAACTTATGTAGTCACCCTATATTGGTGAGTGTAGATGAACTTAAGGAGGTAGAGAAGACATTTATATAGGTGGAAACTCGAGACATCAAAAATCCCTTAATTTACTATGATGCAACCTACAATACCGATTGTAGTGTATCAAAGGAAAGAAACAACCACCATGGCTAACATCAACAAATTGGTGCAAAATTTTTTAGTACCAAAAGTTTCTACTCAAGCACGGGATGGAACACAAGTTCAAAGAAGAGAGGTAGATACTCATCTACCTACAACACAAGTTCAAGATGCAATTGAAATTGAAAAGAAAGAAGAGGAAAGATGGAAGATTCAAAATTGACTACATAGCCTTGTTGGAAGATTGGAGAGATTTTTGGAATATTGGTTTTATGATAATATGTAACACTCATGATTGAGTTTGTCATTGATGTCAATATAGCATGTTTGATGTCTTATGTGGTATCTGACAGAAGAACAATGGAAAGATCAATTTAATATGCTTGACTAGTTGAACATAACAACCACTCATGGTTATGAGAGATACATTTGAGTATTTAACATATTTAGTTAACATCAGAAGTAGAAAGGCTAAGTCTAGAAGAAGTTATGTAAGTTTTGGTAATGTTTGTTCTAAGATAGAGTTTATAGAGGCATGTTTGGGTAAACTTGTTATATCTCGTAGAAAATTTGATATAGTGAGGATCAAGGTTGAGGAATTGGAGAAGACATGTTAAAGATGGCATGGCTAAGGTCACTTGTAATAATATTATGTGTACAAAAAGTTATTCAAGTTGCAAGGTGGAAGATTTGTGTTGTCGCTAAGTGTAACATGTTCTTAATGTGGTCCTATAATAATTAATTGAGAAGGATTAACAACCAAATCAAGGAATTGTTTAATGGACTTGGTATAAAGGAAGGATATGTTCCTTTATCATGGCATGGATATATGTGAATTATGAATGTTTGGAAAGTAGAAGAAAGTATGAAATGTGAAGTTGAGCAAAGCAGTGTTGAAGTAAAGGAAACTTCATTACCAAGGTTTTTTTGAGTGATCCAAGGTTTGGTATTTGGATTTGAGGTTTATGACCTGGTCTACAAGGTCTAATAGTAATTGGTCTTGTTGATAGGATAGAGGAAAGAACAAGTAGGGAAGATAAATAACAGTAAATTACTTGTTTGAGCAATGAGCTCTTCTCATAGTTGAAATTTCATGTTTTGGCAATGGGATCTTCTTGCATACATTGTACCACAACCCCTAATAGGGTTAGCACAACTCCTAATAGGGTTGGAATCTCCTAACAAGGATTCAAAGTCTCCTAACAAGGACTAATTTTACTAAATGTTGTAACAGACTCCTAACAACGTCTATACTCTAACAAGGAATATTTATATTAGTAAATCATCTTGTGGGCATCATTCCCACTAGGGTTTTCCCTCTGATCAAGGGTTTCCCTAGTCAACATATCTAGTGTTATTGTTTATGTGAATCTTTCTATTGTTGCTATTTACTTTGGTTGAATGGTTAAGTTTGTTTAAAGAAGATAAGTGTTTAAATTATTCGATAACTAATTCCCCCCCCCCCCCCCTCCTCAGTTATCTTGGTGGACTATTGTTTCTAATAAGCCTGAGGAGAAATTGTCAATAAAAACACTGGTTACCTTACCAAAAACTACTACTCTTCCAAGTCAAGCACTTCAAAGGTCGAGTATAGAAGCGACACCATTATAATCACCAAGGTCTAGTACATCCAAGGTAGGTGAGGTTACATCATTTATTGATGTCAACTTGGATGAAGTGATTTTCCTACCAAAGTTTGACCTTGCAACAATCACAATTCAACAAATGGGCATACTACAAGATGCACTTGCAAGGAAAAAGCATCAAGAGCTACTCAGAAGGGAGCATAGGTAGAAGCAAGTATTGCAAGACATCAAGAATATATTTATTGATGCATTCATCCTGCACCAGCACTTGAAGAAGACAAGCCTATCATGGAATAGTTGGTATTCATTGTAGAACACATCAATGATGTAGACCTAGATTCAAATGTCAAACTACTTGAATGGTCTGAGAGAAAATTTCAAGGAAAGGTAAATGACAAGGTATCAAGTTCTATTACACTTTTAGTCTTGGTTGAGTTAGCAACCAAGACTAAAATTGTAAATAAAATCTTAGAGAATATTTTCTTACTTTACACCAATTTGTGTGATACAAATTTGTTCACACAAGAAGTATAGTGCCGTATTGACAATTTGGAGGCAAAAATGAAGCTAATAGGTATTACTCTACCCAATTCTCTAGCTTAGAGTTAGAAGCACTTCAAGAATTTGATGAATTCCCAAGGTCAATTGGTTGACCTGCATGCTCAAGAAGAAAATATTTGGGCCACACTGATTAGCATCCAATCCATGTTGACCCCACACATGGAAATACTTCACAAGGAGCTAGCCTTTGTAGAGACACTAATGCAAAAAGATCCCCATCTTTCTATACTAGAAGGCTTATTTTATCTTGTTGCCAATTTGGCCATCCAAATCAAATAATAAGAGGTAGGTTGTGATAATTGGGATGTAGCTTTGAAGCTAATACTTGAGATCCATAAATATTTTTTGGATAAACACACTATTCAGGTATAACCCTTTGACATAAGTATCAAAAAGGGGGAGTAATAAGATAAGAGGAGAAATAAGAAAGGGGGAGCATAATAATTTTTTTAGTGGCATTGACTCCAAGTGATGAATAGATACAGTTTTGGGGGAGACAAAATAAAGGGGGGTGTCAAAGAAATAAACAAAGTATAGCATATGCATATTTACTTAGCAATAGTATTGATTCAAGATTAAAGATATAATAATCAACTCAAGGGGATTTATAAGATTTTGAGGTATGATAGTAAAGTCAAGTTTTGCAAAATTTTGAAATTTTGAAATTTTGTATTATACCGAGTAAAGATTGTGATTATCTAAGTTATGCTTATAAGTTAAAGATATTTGTGCATGACGAAGTGTTTTTTCCACTCATGTCAAAGGGGGAGATTGTTAATCTCAAATTGGTTTTGGCATATGAGTGTTTATACACTTAAGTCATTTACATGATTAGTTCATGTCGAACAAGTAATACATTTGGAGCATAACATGTCAGATAGTGCATATCAAGTGTGATTCTTAGTGTATGTTGAGTAAACAATTGGTGCCAATCCACTCAAGTGTCGAGTAGATAGATGATGTAAAGTGATTCAAGAGCTAAGTAATCAAAGGATTTTGAGTTATTCGGATGTTGAGTTCTGGCATTAAAGTTGTAGTTGATGTTGAGCATCAGGGACTTCTAATGTCGAGTTATATAGTTTTGACATAGTTGTTTGTAATGGCACAAAATCCTATGTAAATTATTTTGGAACCAACTTAAGGATATATTTTGAGATCCTAGATGATAAAAATGAATCTTGATTGATTATCCCAATGCAACACATGCAACCAATCAAAAAAGAGAGAAGGATTAAGCAATAGGTGAATCACAATCGTTGATTCATACCTAACCCTAAGTCACCAAGATCTTCATAAGGAGGCTAAACCCTAATATAGAATGTAAGTAAGGAGATGAGTAGAGAGAGAATTTTGTGCATGCAAAAAGAGAATCAAGGTGTGACTAAGGAATTGTGATCTAGAGACATGAATTATAGAATATGTTAGAGGAGAACATAGTAAAGGAGTTAGAGGATAGAAGAGATACATATAATCAAAGAAGGATCAAGAATACATGCAAAGAGGTGATCTAACATCAAGTAGTAGAGTGCTAACAAAGGATCATTGTTGAGACATTTTAATAGGTGAATCATTTAAATCTCTTAACAGAGTAGTCCTAACATGCTGAGATAAATCCTTGAATAGAGTGCTTACTTCATTGTAAGTTGAAGTCCTCTTACTAGGCACACTTCTAATAGGGTCTTGAAATCCTTTAATAGGGTAAGACATAATAAGCTTTGTAAGCCTTTAATAGGGCATACTTTTAACAAGGTAGATCATATTTCATGATCAAACATTGTAACATTCATTGGATATACTTTATAAATGTAGTAGTGAAGATGTATGGGTGTCATCCCCACTCCAGTTTTACCTTCTCATTGGAGGGTTTTTGGGTAATCATATCTTGTGTCATATGTTTGAATGTTTATTTACTTTCACGCTATGAATAGTTATGCTTAATTTGGTATTTTAGTTTACATGCATAGATTGTGAGATGGATGTGTAGTGAATGATTTTAAGGATGAAGTTTTCAAGTATTTTATGGGACTTAGTATTATCATATATTTATTAACAAACCTCCCTGAAGTAAGTCAATTTCATCAAACAAAAAACAAAAAAAGTAATGATTCACTTGATCCCATGTCACATGAATTCTGGGAAGGTTGGCGTCAGGTTTGGATTATAGGGACGTTAAGTGGATTAATGTTATTTGTATGGGGAGATGTATAAGTAAAGTAAAATTTAGTAAATAAAAGATTTGGCTTAAATATTGTTATTTTTTAAAGGATATAAGGGTTAATGGCTAGTGGATAGGGAATTAGTGGTAAAATTAGATAAGGGGTGGTAGGAAGTAAAGCAAGATGTAAGGTATAATTATAGTATAATTTAGGAACGGTTAGTAGAAAATGTTAGGAGTAAGGAACCATATATCAGATTACTAATAGAGATTATTTTAATTGATTTAATATTCAAATACTATAAGAAAATAAATTAAACTAAGATAATATACATGTTTATATATATAATAAATATATATAATTAATCAATTTACAAAAAAAAGATAACACACAAATTATAGCATTTATAACTATTCACATAATAAAAAAATGAGTAGCTCAAATTAATATAAAGATAAATTAAAAATCATTTTTATCATTACAATACTAATTATTGCATATTCTCATTATTTAATTGAATTAATTTTATCTTAGATGCTAAATATTTATTATAATTTATAAAAAAATTGAAACTAAAACATGCAACCTTACAAAGAGAATGGACTAAATTAATACACAAATTTGCACACTTATTTTGATTCGTCGAAACTCGCCATATCACTAGCCAAATTGTTGGTTTTTATGTTGGTAGCAATATAGAAACCCACCTGAAAGTTATAGACACGGCGAGGCCCAAGACATGTGATGTCATGTAGAGATTAGAAAATATATACATATGTGCTAGCGTGTTGAGCCAACTTAGCGATAGTGATATCATGGACCCACTTCCCATGTACTAGGTACGAAGATTTTTGATCATGAGATCGAGCCGGGATCAAAGGGTGGCCTTGACTCACTATGAAGAAGTGCTCAGTGTAGTCACCTAAAAACCTTTAGAAAATAAAGTATTTTTATTTTCTGAAAAAGTTCTGATGACATCATCATTTATTAATTAATTAATTAATTAATTTTTATGCCATTAAATCCCTTTATCTTAATTAAAAATATTTAATTAAGGAATCCCTCCCAAAAATGTTTAAATCTTATTTAAACATTATTTCCTTATTTATTAATTATTTAATTAATAAATTGACCAAAAAACCCAAAATAAATTAAAAAAATTATTTTTTGCCCAAAACTTGGCCAATTTCCTTAAGACCACTAACCTCTTCCAAAATCTTCTAATCCTTCTCTAATTTTAATTAAAGGCTAATCCCATCATTTCCTACCCCTAATCCCAACTCAAAATATTTAATTAAGATTAAATATTAATCCTCATGTTTATTAAAAAAGTTTTAATAAATATCTCCTCAACCCAAACCCTTGAAATAAATAAAACTTTATTTATTTCCTAAAAATATAATTTATCCTCATCCTAAGAAGTTCTAGACTCTTCTAGAAAGTCTTCATCCTCATCCTAGGAAATTCTAGACTATTCTAGAAAGTCTTTATCCTCATCCAAAGTCTAGACTCTTCTAGAAGATGTCTTTAAACCTAATCCTAATCCCCTCCTAACCTTGTCACATTCCCTAAACATGGGTTAAGAATTACTAACCCAAGCCAAAGTTAACAAATATCTCCTTCTTCACCCACCCTCATTAAATGCCATCCACTTGCCTATCCCTAAGCTAATCCTAAACCATCCTAATCCATCCTCTAATCATTTGCACAAGCCTAAGCAAGCTTAAAACCCTCCTAATCAAGCCCAAGTCGAAATTGCTCTCATCTCCCTCAAAATATCTCAACCATAAAACTTTATGAAGCCCACTAGGCCATAAATGACTCTTCCAAGCCCTTTTATTGCTCTTACAAGCCATTATGAGGGTCTTTATGAAGATTTTATCCCTTGAGCCTCTTTTTTTGACTCATCCTTCCCCTTTCCTCCATCCTCTCACCATGTGACATGTGTCACTCCTTGATTGGCTGTAAGGAAGCACAATCCATGTGCTCTCTTTTCATGCAATCTGAGCCCTCCATGAGAGATTTTATCCCTTGAGCCTCTTTTGTTGACTCATCCTTCCCCTTTCCTCCATCCTCTCACCATGTGACATGTGTCACTCCTTGATTGGCTGTAAGGAAGCACAATCCATGTGCTCTCTTCTCATGCAATCTGAGCCCTCCATGAGCACAATCCCATCCTTGCATCTTAGCCCTCAATCCCTCAAGCCTCTTGCCTATAAATTGGATCTTTCACCTTTGCAAAATAACACAATCCATGAAGTAAAGTTATAATGTTATTTTGAGAGCCAAATCCATACTAAAGCCATCTATCCACACCAAAAATCCACAATCATCCATTGAAGCCTTTGAAAGCATATTGAGCATACATCCTATCCATTTAGATAAAGCCACTCAACAAGAGAGCTTCTCATTGAGAGAGCCCATTAATGGCTCATATTTTCAATTGAGAGCTCATCTTAGTCTATCTTGAAGTTTATGAATTTTGTTTAGTTTGTAGAAGCTTTATTTAAATTTGTTTTCTATTAGCATACTAACATTGCTCATATACACTTAGAAGTTAAGTATAGCGAGTTAGTGAGTGTGGCCCACCACTATTGAAGTAAAATTCCTGTCCACAAGATCAAGTCTGGATCGACGACACTCGTTGACTCACTATAAAGAGATGTGCAAAAATTAGGTATAGCGAGTTAACAAGCAATGGACCCACCATCATGTTCTTAAAGGTTGTTTCAATTGTCTACCACACGATTAAAATAAGATCAGTGATCATTGCTAGCTCGTTGTGGAAAGGTGCTCAAGAATTATGTATAACGAGTTAGCAAGTTGATGACACGTGTCCGTAGTCATCCATGGGCCCAATTTGAAGTTCCATCCTTGAAGGAAAGGTGCAAGTGGAGGTGTTTTATTGGCTTGACTGCCAATGTGTTAAGAACAAAGCTGAGTCAGCTTAGTTGTCATTCCTAGATCATAGGATTTTTCAAGGATCAATGACACAAGTTTAAAAAAGAAAGTGCGATGCCACTCTATTTTTTTTTTGGTGCATTTATGATAAGTGAAAGCTTTGCATGTGGGAGAAACAAAGCATAGCACAGAGATTTTCATTAATTCCAGTCCCACACGAACAGAGATTACAAATTTTCTGAGCACAAGAGCCTGATTGATTATGTCGTGTTAAGCCTGGTAAAGATGTGAAACTATTCTTCTGTCATTCGAGAGAAATTTAAGAAGTTTAGAGAAGAACAAGTTTAACAAGTCAAGTACTCATATTATCAACTCTGTGGCATTCCAATTCTCTCAATACTGTCAAAATGTCTCCTAAGAAACCATTCTTTGGGCAAATTAATTATATGGATAGGAATGTCCGCGATGATTTATTAGAATTATTCCCAGAATCTACTGTACAACCTGCACAAGTTAAAAAGTTAATTTCCTTAAACCCTAGGCTTAAAATTGGTGATGGCCTATATGACAAGGGGAACTGGGTTAGGGATGCAACAACTACTCAAACTGGCCTTATCTTGTCTAAAAAGTGGTTTTCGAAAAGAAAATTGTTTGCCCCGCATGCTAATGTCTGGAATTTTGATTTGGGAAAGTTAGTAGTCCCAAGTGTTTTCATGGATTATGATTTCTTGAACCCATTGCTAAGAATTATGACCAAGCCATTAGAGTTTTAAGAAGAAAGGATGGTGTGCCTCTAGTCTCAATTACTCTTGAAGAAATTAGAGAGGTTTTTCACCTTGAACCATTATCAGACTGGCATGTGCAAATCAATTTTCTAGAATTAGAGAATGAATATAAAGCAAAGAAGGATGTAATTAGGGGAGGTGCACTAAGGGCACATATTGGTACAATAGGAAATTTTCTAGCAATTACTACAACCTCTAGAGAGCCTTTTAAGAAGACTCTTTTCACTTCCCGGGCTGTAGAGATATATAGGACCTTATGCCAAGTTTTTGGTGAAGATGAGCAAGAATTTATGCCCATTGGTTTCATGTACATGATGCTTTAGATTGCTTCCTTCAGTGTAGATGTTATTTTTTATTTTGCTTCCTTCTTGGCTGAAGAAATTCACATTGGTTTAGTTGGGATTACGAAGGGCAAGGTGGAAAAAACTTTTGGTCACTACTCTCTATTAATGCATATGTTTTTGTTCAAAGGAATGACATATTTTGGTAATGAGATGGAACTAAATAGAGAGGAGAATGGGGAAATACTGCCAGTCCAGTTGTGGAGTGCAAATATGACCTGGGATGCAAGTAATGCTAGTTTTGTCAGATTTGATAGATATTTTGCTGCTAAATTGAGATGCCTCATATTGAGTGACAATCCCATAATCCCTAGCGTACTAACGAGTCTCATCAGGCCTATGGATAACCCCCATGACTTGAAAGTTTCACATAATTGGGGAGATATCATCCCCTACCCTGTTTCTACTATTTTTAGAATCTATGGTTTCAAGGGGAACCCTCATGTTTTGCCTTACCAAGTTCCTTTGAAGGTGGGAATGGCTGAAGTTTTATGGCAGTTAGGGGGAGTGGAAGAAATGTTTTTGTTGAAAAGGAAATTAGGGTCAATTTTCCCTACCTACACAATGGCCCATCAGTTTGTGATTACAAAAGGGGGATGGATCCTTTTGCATAAATTTTTTGAGTAGTATATGATGGCTGTCTCTCATCCCCAGTTTTTGTGATTCTAAGGGATTTTTCAATCAGATGTTGAGGCATAGAATCAAGTTGGGACCGGTCAAGTATGATTCTTATTATCTAGAGGATATTATAAGGAATGAATTCTATTGCAGGAGTAGGAAAATAAAAAGGAAAAATGGAGAGTTTATTCCTGAGTCTTAGAATTCATTCATTGTTTTGATAATAAATATGATCCTTTGGATAATGCTATTACAGAGGCTGACAAAATAAGTAAGCTCATGAATACCTTCCCTGAAATAATGGAGGTCATGAATGAAAAGAAACAATTTTTTTGTTGATTCATATCCTGATAAGGCCAGAGAGGTCATGAGGAGGTTGGCTTTCACTCCAAATGTGAGAACTGATAAAATAATTATACAAAAGAGGCCCAGATATACTATAATTCAAAATAAAAGGGTTCCTATAGACAAGGGCAAACAAATAATAGGATCTACTAGTATAGCCCAAGAGGAGAGACCTGAAGAGCCTAGTCCTAAGAGGCAAAAGGTAATAATGAAGAAAGGCCTCAAGATGAGGAATATTCACCCACCTAGTCCCCTTTGAGGATTGGAGAAGAGTAGCTCATTGGTGAACAGGTTGAACAAATGGGATCACAGGGAGATATTTTTATTACTCAAGCAAAATTAGATGAGGGTAACCCTCCAAAACTTCCTCTCCCAAGTTTGGATCTAACAATAGCTGATTATAGAGGCAGGGAGTTGGACCATGTATTAGAGCAGGCAAGTCATCATTTTTTGACTGATGATAGTTTTGTGAAATCAAGGGCTTTTCAGCAATTTGCATGGAGGACAAACATGAATTCTTTTGAGGAGAAATGTAAAAAGATGAAAATAGAGCATCCATAAATGGATGAAACTTCCATGCAAAACCAAATTAAAGAAGAAATGATGAAGGAATTGCAAAATATAAGCCCTGAGGAGGGGAGGAAAATGATAAAGGCATCTAACATTTTACTATTGCCCAATTGGGATATTGTAGATGCATTAATTTTCAATTCTATTTCAAGTAGATTGGAGTTGCAAGACCTAAATAGAAGAGACTTCCAAGGCACTTCATTCATTGAAGATCAAGCTGCATTGGTTAGTTGGTCATTGAGAAAGGGATCTAGAGCCACCATCACAATCAGATGAGTCTGGGTTGATGGGAAATATACTTGTAAGAAGGGTTGCTAACACTTCACATGTATAGGCAACATATTGGAATGTGGATTCTTCTAAGTTTGTGTTGGCCACTGCTAAGAAGGAGGAACAGGTTATGTCTGAGTTATAGAATAAATATGAAACACTTCTTGAGGCCTATAATAGGGAGGTAAAAAGGAGAATTGAACTTGAAAACAAGGCAATGGGGAAATCCACAAGGCCAAGAATAATATACCCCCGTCCTCCAGTGGAACCTTTTAAATCCACTCCCCTTGTAGAGATACCAGACACACCTCAAAGCCCTGAATATTATACAGCTGAGGAATTTGAAGAAGAGAAGAGAAAACTATGGGCCTTACATGTAGAGTTAAATATGCAGTATGAGGATAAGCTTAGAAAGGCTCTAATGTATATAGTGGACAAAACTGAGTGGTCCTTATTCTTTGATCAGTTGGTAAAAGTAATAGATATATGGGACAAATTGAAAACTCATGATGAAAATGGGGAAGAAGGGAAAAGGAAATCACCCTTCTATGTTATTCAGTTATAAAGTCTTCTAATGACCATGTTGAAAAATTGTATGATATTGCTAATGACCTATCAGATTTTGATAATAGGAGAGTTGCTCTGCAACTAAAAATTGTTTCTTATTTGAATAAGTACAAGAATAAAAAAAAGTGATCTATTTCCTTGTGTCTTGGATAGAAAGAAGAAATTGAAAAATAAGGAAGAGTGGAGTAAAGAATTGGATGACCTTTTCTACACAAGGATAAATAAAGTTATTAATGAAAAGGGGCATGCCTAGTGGGCCACCATGATAGAGGAATTGGTTAAAGTCCAATTATTTTTTGATTCTTTGAAGCAAGAATTTGTTGATTTTGAAAAGGAGGCTGGTTATATTTTAAAAAAGAAAAATGATATCCTATAGTTCAGCTGGCCGGATGATATACAATTTGACACTTGGATAGCAGATCTTCTGTTGGACAAGCAGTTAGACAAGGAAAGTTCAAATGATGATGAGAAACAAGAAGGTGAGGTGCAGGTTATTGACACCTCTGCACCAAAACTCAAAAAAGAAGAAGGGGAAAAGGTAATAATGCCTCCTCAGGGTAAAAGCAGTGAGAAACCGCAAGAGAAAATTGATTTGGAGGTATCACAAGATCATCCTTCTTTGGCTAGCTTGGTAGCCATGTATTTTGAGGAGCTGGAATAATGAGAGAGAAATTATAAGTTGATGATTCACAATAGAAACTAGAACAGGCCTACCTGAAGGAATATTTGATACGCCTAACATTCTGTTGTGATTATTTTTTTCTTTTGTATGATGCTTTGTTCCTTGGACACTTATCAAATCATAATTGCCCTTTGCTTGTTGCAACTCATGCTATATAAATGAGTTTTCAAGGCATTGTGATGGTCCGAGACTTGTGCAATTTTTTGTTTCTTTCAAGAAGAGTACATATTCAGTCAGTCCAATAGTATGCAGAGGTTTTGAGTTTGCTTCCATTGTATTGTCTAATAAGCAAATTGAAATGGTAGAAATGGCAATCTAATTTGGGCATTCAATTGGTTTTCTATTGGTTATTGTATTAGTCATTTGAAAAGAATAATACAAAGTGGTATTTACACTATATCTATGTCATCAATTTCTATCTCCAATTTATGGGTTTTTTTGCTTTGAAGTCATTTAAATAAGGTTTATTTGGCTAAATGTAGTCTGGATGGGTTGTATACTAGTTTTATTGTTACTTTTAATTCAAGCAATTATATAAATGCTTCAATAAATTAGTAGGGTTTATGAGTTCATAAAAGGGATATTGCATAAGAATGGAGATGGGTGATTGTAGTTGATTAATTCTTATACAAGTTATTTGAATTAGATCTCCCGCCAATAGTCAATTTCTTGCCCAATGAATAAGGCACTGGTCCTATAAATCAGAAGTAAACAAGGATGAATTTTGCTGCTACACATCAAATCATCTTACTAAATAAAAATTATTTTCAATCATGTTCAAGACATAAATACTGGTCTCAACTCATTTATATCTAATTCTTGATTCTTAGGTAGCTACTATTTCCAAGAATATTTGTAAATTTTAGGAGAATTATGACCAGATCTGCTGATAAGGGATGTGTATAAGTTTGAGAGCATTGAAGAATTGAAGTGAGATATTTACGTATGTGAGGGTAACAGATGAGAATCAGAATGAAACTAAGATAATTTCATACACAGTTGCATTAAAATTATCCCTAGGTATACCCACCTTGGTCTAGTAGAGCCAGAAGAGTAGGAAACCATCATTTGGTTTTGTTGAAGTTGGGTTATAGTGATTCATTCATATAGTTGGTATTGGGAATTGGCTAATCCCCATATTGTGTGAGTCATTTCACTGTGATATTAAGAATTTGTTGCTTGATAGTTTCAGCAGTTTGAAGCACCAACAACTCACACACTACTTGAGATCTGAAATAGAACAAGCTTAATCAATACATTGCAATATATATATATATATATATATATATATATATATATATATATATGGATCTTTTGGAACTGTTACTAAAATCATTTACCTTCTAGGTAAGAACATAAGTTTGTTTCAATATAAAAATCTTCAAAAGGAATTTCATATCAGAAAAAAAAAGTAACCAGAAATAAATTAAATTGCAGTGCACTAGGAATAATATAACATATAATGAATACTAAACCTCAATTGAACAAAAGACTATACAGTGGCTTCAATAAAACTGATGCTACACCTAAACCATCACTTGTAGCAAGCTACTTGAAGATATGTAGTACAAACCATCCCAAAGAACAACCTCTAATTTTTAAAAACTTTCGCTTTTATTGGGTGAAGTTTTACTTTTTGCCTTGGTAAAGTCAACCAGGTCTTCAAATAGCTTATCTTCAGGTTTAACTTGTTTGTTGGAAGTTAAAGATTGTTGTGGATATGCATCATTGTAAGTTCCATCATGAATGGAGATGAAAGCAAATTTTCCTGACTAGATTCTTATAATAAATATATGAGAGCACTTCAATTTCATTTTTGAATTCTACTGCACCATGCACTTGTAGAGATCCTTTCTTGTTCCTCTTTGTGCCCACCACTTAGCCCACATTATTGAGTACTCACTGTTCCATGGGACAGATACTAAATTGTAGAGAACATGATTATTTTATTGATTAAAATTTTTTCACAATGCCTTGTCTCACCACACCAACTCTACTTCTCCCCCAAACACTCAAAAAATCCCTTCTAAATAACCAAACAACAGTAAACAACCACTGCTATCTAACTATCTGACTGTTACTAGTTAGTTATAAATTGAAATTTGTTGTCTAAGTTGACACAAAGTGTCAACCTCAACAACTTACAATCATATATGCCTTTAATATATTTCACTAACCTTTTCAAAGGTTTTATAACTTCACTAACCCTTCCAAAGACACCTAAAACTGTTACAAGTTGTACTAGGCCTAAAGACACCTAAAACCCTTACAAGCTTTTCTTTGCATTTTTTCTACATTTGATAATTTTCTTATAGGTGGACATGTCCATCACAAACATCCACATGTATGTCCTTAGACTTCATGGAAAAAAACCTACAAATAACACAAAAAAATTAAGGACATCAACCATCCAAACATCTCTAATAGCTTGTGGATATCCCAAAGATGCATAAGTGCATGACTTGTGAAAACCAAAAGGATAAGACTAACTTGTATAACAAGCGAATAACCAAAATGATTTCATGTCTGTGTTATGTTTGACAATGATAATGATATTGATGGGGACACAACCCAAGCATACAATGGACACCATAAGAAAGGGAAAATTTTATTAACTGTGAAAATATGCTAGTACATTCAGTACAGAGAAAATAGACTTCAAAACATGCCCTAAGGGCTTACAATAACATAAATCTGGAGATAAATTCTTCTCCCAGTACCTCCTCTCAAACTCCACTCCTAACTGCCTTTTACAATGCTAGAAATGTTCTTAAATAGACCTCAAAGGGTTAAGGATTAGGAATACATTCTAGAAAGTGCTAGTAGGCATCCACCGACCAAATAAGGCTCTAGAAGTCACATTAGAAGTTAGTCCAAAATTAGAAGAATCCAGAAACGGTAATCAAACTTCCGGAAAGCATAACTTTTGAACCGTAACTCTGATTGACAAACCATTTACATTTTCGAAAAGATCTCGAAGTGCTCTATAGCTCTATGGACCAGATTTTATCATCCCCCATTTTTCAGCCCTATTCAAGGTCATTTAATGCCCCTAACCTAACTTTGAAGCATTCTTAAAATGTCTCCAAAAACTAAAAAACTACGATAACTTTCAAATCGTGGGGCCTTTTGACTTGATTCTTTTTCTAGAATGCTCTAAATTACAATTACAATCATCTAACCAATTTACACCTTCTAGTTCACCAAAAATGATGGCTCAATTAGATATTCCTATTTTTCCAACATTTACACGTATCCCAAGGTGTTCAAATACTCTATCCTAGAACACTAATAGTGGAACTGTGAGAATTGGAACCTTTATTTGACCCAAATGGGTATCCAAAAATGAAAACACATGAAATAAAAACTAAGTCTAAGTACATTTTTTTGGTTGACACAAGATTGCCCTTATACCTCTGGATGCTCCTACATCAGACACCCAGAGTAGATTGAAAAGTGACCCTGTCACTTTATGAATGGTAGAGGAAATCCCAAATGGGAAACCTCAGCTACTGATATCCAAGTTGAGTCCTCTATCGGCTATCCTTTCAACTTGACCAAATACTCTTCATACTACCTATTTCTGGTACTTTGACCCACACAATGATCTAGAATGTCTTCTATCTCCTCCTTCTTAGAAGCAAGAACTGGACATGGCTCTAACATCAGCTCCTTATCTGCACCATCATCATGATACTCTATTAAGTCTGCAATGTTGAAAATAGGAGAAATGTGAATACCATCTATCAACTCCACCTCATATGCATTTCCTGAGTCATGTTTCTTCAGAATTTTGTAGGGACCAAATTTTTTCATTTTTAGCTTTTTGTAAGTACCGATTGGAAATCTTTCTTTTCGTAAGTGCACCATTACTAGATCCCCTACTTGGAATTCCTTATGTCTTCTCCTTTGATCAGCCCTAACTTTATACTCTTGATCCATCTTGGTAATGTGTGCCTGAACCTCCTCATGTAGATGCTTGATATGTTCAAAAAATTCTTCAGCTTCAGGACTTGTCCTCTCCCTTTGCTCTATCTTCCTCAATTCTAGTGTAGTCCTTGGGTTACTTCCATATACAATTTGGAATGGTGGTCTACCAGTACTCCTATTTATAGATTTATTGTAAGAAAAATTTGCCTATGGTAGAATCAAATCCCACCCCTTGGGCTTATCCCCAACTAAACATCTTAGCAAATTGCCCAAACTTCTATTTACCACTTCTGTTTGGCTGTCAATCTGCGGGTGATGTGTGGAACTAAATTTCAAGTCTATTCTCAACTTCTTCCACAATGTCCTCTAGAAATACCCCACAAATTTAGTATCTCTGTTGGAAACTATACTCCTTGTAAGACCATGTAGTTTTACCACCTATTTAAAAAACAAGTCTGCAATATGGACAACATCATGAGTTTTGTGGCATGGAATGAAATGTGCCCTTTTGGAGAACCTATCAACCACCACAAATACTGAGTCATTACCCCTTTGTGTCCTTGGAAATACAAGAACAAAATCCATACTTATGTCCTCCCATGGCTTCGATGGAACAAGCAATGGCTGATATAATCCAGTATTGTGACTAAATCCCTTGGAAACTTGACAAATCTAAGAACTCTATACAAACTTCTTCACATCTTGTGAAATATGAGGCCAAAAATAATGTTCTCTAAGAATGGAAATGGTCTTATCTTGACCAAAATGTCCTGCCATCCCTCCACTGTGTTTCTCTTTAATCATATTTTCCCTCATGGAACTCCTTGGAATGCATAATTGACTACCCTTGAATAACATACCATCTTGAATCAGATAGTCTAACCACTTAGTTCTGTCTACAACAACATGCTCTTTACAAGCTTTCCACGCTTCAGAAAAATCAGGATCCTCAGGGTATAGATTTTTGAGTTCATCAAACCCAACTATTTCAACTTGCATTACTGTAAGCAACAACTATCTCCTACTTAATGCATCTGCAACCCTGTTAGATTTTCCACTTCTATGCTTCAACACAAATGTATAACTTTGCAAGAACTCTACCCACTTCATATGCCTTTGATTCAATTTACCTTGGCTATTTAGGTACTGTAATGCCTAGTGATCAGTATACAAAAAAAATTCCTTTTGCAACAAACAATGCCTCCATTTCTTTAAGGCCTAGACTATTGCATAGAACTCTTGATCATAAACAGAATACTTCCTTTTCGGATCATTCAATTTTTCACTAAAATATGCAATAGGCTAACCTTCTTGGCTCAATACAGCTCCAATAGCATCACAATCCACCTAGAACACCTTTCTAAAATTTGGAAGTACCAACACATGCTATTTTGCCACCTTCTTCTTCAGCAATTCAAAAGTTCTCGCAGCTGTCATAGTCCATTTGAACTCTTTTCTATCCCCTCTTATTGTGTCAGTCAGGGGTGCACAAATGCCACTGAAATTCTTAATGAAATTCATGTAAAAACTAACCAGACCATGAAATGATCTTACTTTAGTAGTAGACCTTGGAGTAGGCCATTCCAAGATGGCTTTTACCTTCTCTGGATCCATTTTGAGACCTTCAGGTGATATAACAAACCCCAAGTAGACTAACTCCCTTTTTGCAAAGATACACTTCTTCAGATTAATTAATAGTTTCTCTTCCTTTAACCTTTCAAGGACACTACAAATATGAAATAAATGTTCTATTAAAGTCTTGCTGAAAATTAAAATATCATCCAAATAGACAATAAATTTTTTTTCCAAGAACTTCTTAAGTAAATCATTCATAAGCCGCATGAAGGTTCTTAGGGCATTCGTCAATCCAAAGGGCATGACTAACCACTCATAAAGAACATCTTTGGTCTTGAAAGCTATTTTCCACTCATCTCCTTCTTGTATCCATATCTAATGATAGCCACTCTTGAGGTCTATCTTTGTGAAATACTGAGCTCCACTCAAGCAGTCCATAAGATCATCCATTCTTGGCAAAGGAAACCGATACTTGATGGTTATCCTATTTATAGCTCGAAAGTATGCACACATCCTCCACTCTCCATCCTTCTTTGGTGCTAGTACTACAGGTACTACACATGGACTCAGGCTCTCCTGAATCAAACCCTTTCTCAATAGCTCCTGAACCTGTCTATTTAGCTCCTTAGTTTCAGTAGGAGTCATCTATTGAGAAACCTTGTTAGGAAAACTAGCTCTTGGAATTAAATCTATTTGATGACTAATTTTCCTTACTGGTGGCAATCCTTCTAGAACATTATTAGAGATGATATCTCCAAACTCACCTAGTAAATCTAAAACTTCAAGTGGTATTTCACTACTACCTTCTTTATCTTTCCTAGGGATCAAAGCATAGCACATACGCTGATGTTTCATGCCATCTAAAAAATTCCTTCCATCAACAAGAAAAATCCTAGCACTACTACATACATTTTCAACTTCCTTTTTCATGGGCTTCAATTTGTGGTGAACTCCATCCTTTGTTAGAGAATATGTGTTTGCATGACCATCATGTATTACATGCCTATCAAACTTCCATAGTCTTCCCAACAATAGATGACAAACAACCATTGGAATAACATCACAGAGAACTTCATCATGGTAACTCCCAATTTTGAACTTCACTAAACATTTTTCACTTACCAGGACCTTATGATCATCTTTTACCCAAGAAATCCAATAGGGCTGGGGATGTTTCTCCCTCTTGAGCTTCAACTTAGAGACCATCTCTTCTGATACTAGGTTATCAGTGCTACCACCATCAATGATCACATCACAACATTTATCCTCACACTTGCATCTAGTATGGAACAAATTCCTCCATTGTCCTAGTTCAATCTCACCACTTAGAAGGACTCTTTCATTTACCAATGTCTCTCCTCTTTTTGCATCCTCTGAATGTGATGATTGTGCATCCTCATCCACATGAGCAACTCTAGCTTGAGCCTCAGCTCTTCTATCTATCCTTCCTTGTCATTGAGAGCATTCAAAGGCTCAATGAACTTCTTTGTTGCAATGGAAATAGGTACCACAAAAGTCTCCTCTTCTTTGTTCACATCCTCTACCTCTTCCTCTCTGATTTTCAAAGTCTTGATCATGTGAGCGGTTGAAACCCTCGTTCCTCTAGTTCCTGCTAGTACCCACATCTTCATTTTGCTTTTGGGTTTCATTTCGAACTCCAGATGACCTACCACTACCCCTTGCTCCTTGACCACACCCTCTTTGTCTCCCTTGAAACCTCTTATTTAGCTTCTCTTCAACTCGTAGGGTAAACTAGTATGCCTCTTCAACACTGATCATTCTTACCAGACTTAATTCCTCCTGGATGCTAGGTCGCAACCCACTGATATAACGAGAAACCTTCTCCTTATTTGCCTCTGCATGCCCTGCTCTAATCAGAAGTCGATAAAACTCTTCTGTATATTCTTGGACTAATTTTCCTGCTTGCTTTAACCCATGCATCTTCTTAAACAAATCAAGCTCATAGTCAACAAGAATGAATTGCTTCTTCAATTTGTCCACCATATGATCCCACCTTGTGATCTTCTCCTTTCCTCTTCTATTTCTTTCCAATTGAACCTCTTGACACTAGATTTTGCCATGGCCTTTGAAAACTTAACCCTATCTAGATCCCTCATATCCTCATACTCAAAATAATCTTCCAGTTCATTGATCCAGTCGATCAACTCATTTGGTTTCAGGTTTCCTGAAAATACACCCACATCAATTCTAGGTCTTTTCCCAAACTTAGTAATGGCCCTAAAAAGCCTTTACTTTGCCTAATTTGGAACTTCCCCATCAAATTCCTCTTTTGGTCCAATTTCTTCTTCTTCATTATCATCCTCACTTTCATCGCCTGCAGCAATATTTGTTCCTCTACGAAGCTCCTCTTGCAGTGCTTGTACCTGCCTTTGGAGGGCTCTAACATCCTTAGGATTAATAGCTCCGACCCTTCCACCATGCTCTCTTCATGGAGGCATCTTCTTAACTCAAATCTACAACCACACAGTCTTGGTTCAAACTGCCTCACAGTCGACGCTCTGTCTACACACTCAGGAAAACTAGCTCTAATACCACTTGATGGGGACACAACCGAAGCATAGAATGGACGCCAAAAGAAAGGGAAAATTTTATTAACTATGAAAATATGCTAGTACATTCAGTACAGAGAAAATAGACTTCAAAATATGCCCTAAGGGCTTACAATAACATACATCTAGAGACAAATTCTTCTCCCAGTATCTCCTCTCAAACTCCACTCCTAAGTGCCTTTTACAATGCCAAAAATGTTCTTAAATAGACCCCAGAGGGTTAAGGATTAGGAATACATTCTAGAAAGTGCTAGTAGGAATCTACTAACCAAATAGAAGGCTCTAGAAGTTTCATTAGAAGTCGGCGCAAAATTAGAAGAATCGAGAAATGGTAATCGAACTTCCAGGAGGCATAACTTTTGAACTGTAGCTCTGATTGACGAACTGTTTACATTTTCAGAAAGATCTCAAAGTGCTCTATAGCCCTATAGAATACCTTTACTTGTCCCCCATTTTTAGCCTTATTTGAGGTCATTTAATGCCCCTAACCTGGCTTTGAAGCATTCTTAGGATGTCTCTAGAAACTAAAAAACTGTGATAACTTTCAAACCGTGGGGCCTTTTGACCTGATTCTTTTTTTGGAATGCTCTAAATTAAAATTACAATCATCCGACCAACTTACACCTTCTAGTTCTCCAAAATGATGGCTCAATTACATACTCCTATTTTTTTGACATTTACATGTATCCCAAGGTGTTCAAATACTCTATCCTAGAACATTAATAGTGGAACTGTGAGAGTTGGAACCTTTATTTGACCCAAATGGGTATCCAAAAATGAAAACACATGAAATAGAAACTAAGTCTAAGTACATTTTTTTGGTTGACACAGGATTGCCCTTATACCTCTGGATGCTCCTGCATCAGATATTTGGATTCAAGTATGAGGAAATTTGTATCAATCAATTCATTAAATATCATTTGAATACAAAGAAGATTTTAGGAGATTCAAGAGCATAATTAGAAGCCAAATTTTTGGAAGACCTAAATCAGACCTAAGTGAATAGACATGTGAAAGCTTATTTTGAATATGATGAGCAGATCTAAGGCAAAATTTTTATGGAGGTATATTCCAGGTTTAGAACATTGATTGAAAAACACTATTTCAAATCTTGGTGGATTATTCATAAGTACAAGGCAGATTTTTTGAAGACCTCGAAGAAGATCTAAGGAAAATCTACCTACATTATCAACACTTTGCATTTCAAAGGTCAGTTCCTTCTGCATTGCAGAATTTGAGGTTGGTGTCTCTTGCTAATTGAGTCTACACATTTGTTTGAAGTTATATACATACATACATATATATGTGTGTGTGTACATACACACCTAATTCACCTACAAGGATTTCCATGCTAAATAGTATATGCATCTTGTCTTCTTTTGTTAGACATCAACTATGTGAATGCTTTCTACATTGCTTTTAGTTGACTAAATATATATAATAAAATATGCAGGTTTCTATGCCAAACTAACTCCAATGTGGAAAAATATCTAATAATTGGGATTTAAACTAAGAAAAAACTATATATTCAAGGAACCAAAACATGACTTCAATGAGACTATTACAAGTGAAAAAACTTCAGTCTCGTTAAAGAGAATTGGGACGTGTGTTTGAAGACTTAACAAATTTGAGCTTCACTTGGTTTCAAGAATACTATAATATTCTCTACTTAACAAGGCCAACCACGTGAAGGTGGAAGCTCATCTAGCCTCACCCCCCTCCCCCTAACACCAATCTAAAGTACCCATTATCATTTAATTACATACTTCATTCATTCATTCATCCATTTATGAACTATAACATTCAATCAATACAATCACATAACATTCATTAATATGATATAAAATTCATTAATACAAAAATACTAATCAAAACTTCATTAACACATAACAATATTCATTAACATAAACTAAAAATCACTATTAATACGCATCATTCATACAAAATTACTTAAAACAAAGTTCTTTCATTATCCAACAAGGTTTATCAAAGAAGATTTTTAAAACATCATTTATTTTTTTTGTTTTTTTGAGCTCTCTTAAGAAAAGCGCTCATAGGAGAATCCATATCTGCTTCATTCTCCTCCTCTTCTGGCATGTGTAATGTCAAATTATGATGGCTCCTTCTTCTTGGAGGAGTAGGAGGTTGTTGCACTAAAGGGGTCTCTATTGCAAGAACAAGTGAATGCAATAAATTGGCATACTCTTTTTCTTTTTCTAACTATTACAAGTTTTTAATTAAGTACGAGCACAACATAAAATGCATTTTTCTTACCTAACAATGCCACATCATCTACATTAACATTTTTATCTACCATCACATCAACATGTTGAACACTTGGAACATGGTCCACTGCTTCAACATGATGTTCAACATGCTCTGAAATATTCAAAAAAAGGATACACGTCAAATTCCAATTGAAGATGTTAAATTGTATTCATAATTGCATAATTAATTTCCAATAGAAAATTAATACCTCCACCACTATAATGCACATCATGGCCTTCGTTAGGAGCAAGTTTTGTGGTAGGATATGAAGGCTGTAGTAAAATGTTATGCACATTGTTATGTAGTCAATTTAAGTTTAAAACTAATACCAAAGAAGAATCTTCTCAACTATTTAATTTCATTTACTTTTCATCTGACCAATTTACCTATGAGATATCATTTGGTGCACTAGATTTTTGGGCAAGGCTTATAGATTCTTCACATAGGCGTGCAACCACAACTTTATAGCTTTCCTTCAAGGCAATTTTTCTATCTTCATCTGTGACCTCCACATTGAAATCTGTGCCCTGTGTTTTTTGCTTGATAACATCAATTTTCCACGTATGGTTTCATTAAAAAAATCTGTTTGCAACATTATATTAAAAAAAAAATACAAAATTCATTGCTATACTTACAACTCGAGACTACAGATTCATATAGCCACCAGAGCCAAGTTTGTGTTGGCCAACCTTTTCTATTCTCACTTTTGTAGCCACGGATGTGTCCTGCAATCTATGAACAATTTCAAACATCTTAGATTATATATTTAGAAATATCAATAATTAGTGCATGATTACAATGTACTTAATACTATAATGACATACCTCTTTTTGCCCTGTACTGCTTCATTATCTCTATCTTCACATAGCCTTTTCTCCTTTGCATCTTCTATTATTTCATTTCACTCCATCGGTAGAATCATAGGAGGATGGTCATACTTTGGGTTATCCCTAAGAGCCCTTCTATATTGATCCCTCACAGGGTTTATATGCTTTGCTGCTGTTTTCAAAAGTAGGCCAGTGTCAAAAATGTTTTTCCCAAATTTCTCCTCAATGGATGCAATCAACTGATTTTTTAATTCCACAGCTTGTAAATTCCACTTTTTTAAAAACAAATAGATTGTTAGATTAATAACTTTAATATATTACAATAAATAGAAGAAAACA
This sequence comes from Cupressus sempervirens, assembly GCA_028749045.1. NCBI lineage: Eukaryota > Viridiplantae > Streptophyta > Pinopsida > Cupressales > Cupressaceae > Cupressus > Cupressus sempervirens. The sequence goes on from CM053784.1 coordinate 280,360,091, forward strand.
AATATTATGTAGAAATTATATGAAACTACGTACCTTTTATGCATGGTGGGTCTAAATAGTCTCAATGTCATATGAAAAAGATGTTCAAAGAAATCATTATTACCTACAAAAACATAAAGGATTTATCAGTCCAAAATGAGTAATGTAAAAGTAAACTAAATTTACACTTTAAATAATATCAATTTTAAAGCACCTGGAAGCTTTTGTTCTCTTAATGGAAACATAGTTTTCTTATTCAGCAACAATGTCCCTCCATACGAATCAGTACTAATCACACGAACTACTCCAAGAAATGGATCAGCTTCAGTAGTACTACTCTCTGTTGCTTTATCAACTAAAACATCATACAATTAAATGACAATTTTAGTATTGCTCTCTATTGGTCTACCTCCCTGCCTATGTCTATGTCTCTCTATGTGTGGCTATATATATATATATATATATGTATGTATGTATGTATGTATGTATGTATGCATGTGTTTGTGTGTATGCAAGCTTTTGTATACATCATTTAAGCAAATAATATGCTACTTCATTTTTCATCAACTTGTAGAAAGACATTACAAAATATAACACATTAGAAAATATAGCAAAATAAGGTTTTACTAGTTCTACTGGGCATAGATGATGATGTTTGCATGGTCCTTGTTGCCGATAATGCATCAGACAATAGTGGACTACCAACTAAAGGAGGAGTCCGCACTTCATCATGAGCTGAAGAATAGAATATTGTTAGCAAAGACATTTGCAATGGATAAATATCAAATGAGATACTAGCAAAAAACATCCACAAAAGAAAATGTAAATGTTATAATGTTGATCAAAACAAATAAAGTGTTACTTACACGAAGGTACTGCGCAACAATCTTGACCATGTTCACCATGTGACCTCAGAACTGGCACATATGTATATACAAGAACACATAAAATTAGAGATCATGATCCATAAGATACTATAAAAGATTAATATCTATTGAACTTCTATTACTACTTACTTTCAAAGATTGGATTTTGTGATCCAATTCTATTCTCAATGCCTCTTTCTCCTCACTTTTGTCACCCTTGATGATAATTCTAACAAGCTCATCACTGTATCTTTGCATAATTTTTTGGGTGATGAATACAGGGTCAGTACTAAGGCCAATGTCATGTAGATATGATGCCCATATTTCAGATTGCATTTGATTAGCGACCATTGTAGCTTTTTCCTATCACTTGTGACATCAAATATTCATATAATTTCATCAAAATAACTCCAAATCCATAAAGAAAAGAACATAATAATAGGAAATTTGTTTCTATATTAACATTAAAATTTATAATAATTAATGTTTACCTCTATTGAACATGTCTGAGATGGTGCATCCATATCACCCTGTGAAAAAAATTAGTAAGTCTTAGAAATCAGTAGTGAAATTAAAGTAATAGACTTACCAAAAAAAATATTAATAATAAAGTAGATTGTATATGTAAATCATTTGTCTTAAGTTAAAAATTTAGCATAACTAATGTTTATATCTAAAAAAATATTTGACATGTCCTACTTAATGTTTATATGTGCACATATGGTTTGGAAAGAAATATTTGGTCATACAAGACCCTATCATTGTTGACATTGATTGTATCTAAAGATTTCATTGATCATCATGATCTTCATCCATGTCATCATCATCATCATCATCAAACTTGTCACTTTGATCATCGTCATCACCACCACCATCTTCATCACCATCATCATCCTCTTGATCACTATCATCATCATGACCATCATCGCCATGATCATCACCATCTTCATCACCATGATCATGATCATCATCAGCATCATCATCATCATTATCGCCATTATTGTTAGCATAACCAAAATCATCACATCTTCTTCTTCTTCATCACTGGGTAACTGTCGTTCCTGATAATCATTTACTTCCTCTTGTGCTTCTTCAATATCTTCTTCTTCGATCACATTATACTTTACTGGCCTTCCTCTTGGGTTATGTCTAACAACAAATGACCAACCTAGTTTGTTTGGAACACTAAAGTAAAACACTTGCTCACATTGACTTGGAAGAACATAGGGCTCATCTCAGACTAGCTCAAATGACCTTGTATTAATCATAGTAAATCCACTATCATGTTCAATAACAATCCTATCAAGATCATTTTGATTCAGTCGTAACCTAAATCATTTGATGAAAAATAGAACTATTTTGAATGAATCAAAGTCATAGTCAAGTATATCATCCAAAATGTCATAGTATCAACTTTTAGATTGTTGATGATGTATGTTAGTTCTAGATGAAATATTGGTGACCACGAAGACAACGCTTATCCCAGAATCACACATTTTCTTCTTTTCATCTAACTTTTTTGTGCAAAATTTATAGCCATGGTAGTACATAGCTTTGTGGTGTTTGACATAAAATTATTCAAACATGTCAAGAATCTTCTCATTGATCTATGGGTTGATATTAAACTTATGTCTCATGGTTAGTAATCTTATTCATACCTTTGTATCTCTTAAGCCATATATTAGATCAAGTACCATTGGCATAACATTGGGATCTCCATTATGATGAGCTTCTTTAACCAACGATGCAAGACCATCCCATCTTAATGAGCAACCATTTTCTTGGGACTGTTCAATCCACACTATCATCCAATCAATATTGTTTGCAATGTACAAGTGTAGTGCATCCCACTCATGACCAACTATAAAGAAGATAATTACACCAGTTAGAAACAACTTATATATATTGATGATGGATAAGAATTGTTAAATTATAAAAAAAAACTTATAATTACCTGTCACCCTCCTCAATCTACCTTTCTCTGTTAGGTACTCCCCTTTGAATTTGTCATTATAGTTGGGATCCCAAATGTGATCTACATGGATACCTGCTGCAAACTTTGGAAGATATTCACTAATATACACCATGGTCTGGTATACCATATATCCCTCTATCATAGAACCCTTAGGATGTGCTCTTTGTCGAACCAAGCCCTTCATAAATTTCAAGTGCCTCTCAACCATCCACATTGATCTAGCTTGTACAGGTCCACACAATTCAATCTCCTCAACTTGATGTATGAGGTAGTATTCTTGAGCATTGAAAAACATTGGAAGTAAACACATTTGCATTTCACACATAAGCTGTGGAATTTTTCTCTTCCAATAGTTTATATCTTTTTTATCAATTTCTTTAGATGATAACCACCTAAAAGAGATTCAACACACAAAAACACATACAGGAGATTTCAAATAAAATTATACAATAGATTTCAAATAAAAAGCTACAAATTTAAGAAAAAATACTCTTCTAACCTCATGTATTTTCCAAGATCATATATAACTTATTTAATACTATTGTCAAACTATTGTGGAAGGGATAGAGGTAGGATGAACTGCAATCATTAAAAAATGATCATTTCAATATATTATTAAATAATGCAACTGGTAATACATTCAATCTTACAAATATACTGTAAATAGAAAACATGACTTACCTTGAGGAAGGTATGCCAATCATGTGTCTTCAACCTTGGCCCAAAATCACCTTTCTTTGATAGAAGAGTGCTTATATTTGCAGCAAATCTTGTCGGAATTATTTTTTTTTATGACTTCTTTTAATGTATCACTTTGTTGCTCCATTAATAACCAAGGAAGGGCACTTGTATTTATGCGGTCTCCATTCCTATTTGATTCAATAAAAATTTTTAGTGCATGATTAAATTCATGAATGTCAGTACAAATTTTAGCAATTTGTTCTCTATCACACCTTCCATCCAACATTTTCCATAGTGTCTCTGTTACATTCTTTCCAATATGCATAGCATCAAACAAATGCACATTTGGGAGATCCTTGTAGTATGGTAACCTACTAAATTGAGTAGGATAACTTTTCATTCCTCTAGGAAGTTGGTCATTGATGCCTTGACGATCTTCACGAGCATCTGTTACAACATTAGTAAATATAAGACAATATCGAAATACAAATTGTAAACTTCAAATGACCAATTGGACATTACCTCGACGATTTAGTCGATCATATTCCAACTTCCATAAATGAGGTGTCATTCTTCATGGCCTTGATGATGTCTCTTCTTTCCCATTGAAAATATGTTTTTTGACAATTTGATACTTATGATTATGGTGGAGAAAGTATCTAAACTCATTAAACACCTGCTTTCCTAAACTTCTCGAATGACGACATTTCATCTTTGGACCACAAATTGGACATGCAAATTTTTTTTTTGTTCGAAGACCTAAAAGATCATGTACAATGATTACATGCAACTTAAGCATTCGATAGTGATGTGTAACCACTATAACATACCAAAAATATGTAATCTTAACAATATAACATATCACAAAAATGAGTTAGCCCAGGGGCATCATGTATTGTCCATACAAGCATTGCATGGAATTGAAATTGTCGATGTCCTTTCAGTTTAGAGATGTCATACATAGTGATGCCATTCTATAACTTCAACAACTCATCAATTAGGGGCTCAATATACACTTTCATATCTTTGACTTGGTATTTACCTAGCAATTGAATGAATATAAATATTATGTAATTATTATAACCATTTTCATGCACTATTTATAAATTAATTTAGATAACTATAAAATAAAAAAATACCTGGCACAATCATTGACAACATTATGTGCTCCCTCTTTATGGACATCCAAGGAGGAATGTTATTGTTAATAACAAAAATAGGCCATATTGAGTAAATAGATCTCATATCTCCATATGGATTGACACTGTCTGTCGCCAATGAAAGTTTTAAATTACAAGGTTCTTCTTTAAAGTGTGACCATGTTTCTTCTATCTCTTTAAATGCAGAACCATTGGCAAGGATTCACATAATGTCATCCTAACTTCTATTGCGTGCATGGTAATCCATAAATTGTGCCAAGCTAGTGCACCTGAATAACCATTCAAGACGTGGAATTATGGGAATGTACTGAAGAACCTTTTGAGGCACTTTTTTTGTTATTTGATCTGACCGATATCTACTAACATGACAATCAAGGAATTCTGTTGCAAATTCATATCGTTTATGATATAGAATGTGATCATTGGGATATGCATGACTGAAACTTCATTCCAATCTGATCCATAATGTTAGATAATTCTTGGTACGAATGAGAAAAAATGTTTGATGGTGGTAAAAATAACTCACTAATCAACCTACAACAACAAATATGCATTGTTAATATAATTAATAGTAATTGTATGCTAACATTGAAGATGACAAAAATGACATACCTTAGCATACATGATATTGCTACATTGGATATACTATTCATAACCTTTAAGTTCACCAACAACACTATAGCCGATAGTAGAGTTGTTTGGGAGCCTTCGTATAAGGGCTCGTGTGCCTTCTCAAGTAAAGGTATATCAAGACCATCTTCATCATTATTATTAGATTCACTAGTACCATCATTGTGAGCCTCTTCATCACTTGCCTCAATACCATCTTCTTCAATCATGTCCTCTAGCACATTATCATCTTCTTCCATGGAAGTGTTATCCTCAGCTTGAATATTCACACCTCCATGTTCCTCCAGTAGGAAATCCACATTTAGCAATGGACGAAAATCGTGCCCCCCTTCAACATGACCATATTGCCTACAATGTCTCTGGGCTATTGTGATTAGAATTCTTCGATTCTTTAAGCCCTTACAATTTTTTTAAGGACAATAACATTTATTAGGTTTTCTTTGGAACTGAGCCCACAATTCAGCCATTGTCTTATTATTTTGTTCTGGGTTCATATTGTTAGGCATGGTCTTTCTTCATAGGAAAATATACCTACAAATAAATTGGACATGTTGTGATTAATGTTTATATCTGCACATATGGTTTTTGTTAATTAATGTTTTTAAATGTAACTAAAATGATTACAAACATATCAAAAAGGACTTTCACGGGGTCTTATTACATCAATTGTTCTAACATGGTCATGTTGGTTATCTTGAGACCTTAATGTCTTCTCATGCCTTCAACCTTGACCTTGATGCTCCTGCATCATTCTCCCAAGGATCAAGGAAAGTTGGATCATCATGGAATTGAGTAGGTAGACCTTCTAGGAAGTTGCAATACTTCAACCTTGTAAGTGTCACGTGGATGCAATGGGTACTAAACAAACAATTTAAGTTGATGAGAAATAGTTTTTATGAATTCAGATTGTAAGCATCACCTCAATGCATTGGGTATTGAACAAACAAGTCAAATTGATGAGTATGGGTTTTTATGAACCACAACTCATGAAATATGCATTAAGTCCATACCTATTGTTTACAATGAGTATGGGTTTTTTTCTAAGAACATACCTATTGTTTACAATCAGTAAGTTTCTATATCCTCTAAGAAATTTATTATGTCAAATCAACATACCCAACATCTAGTAGATAAATGTGCAATACAATTTGTGTGCTATTCACATTAAATTGTACAAAAATGATCCCTCAATTGAGGACAAAGTGTCTTTTAATGAGTACATTAGATATGTTGGTCTAATTTTTTGTGAATCAAATTTTCTTAGGATCATAAAAAAAAAAATAGATGAGAAGTTTCTGATAAGTCATAGGGCTTTAGGTTTTGGCATAGTATATTTCGATACCTTTGAAAAATCTATGCAAAGCCTTAGGTTTGTCCTTTTAAGTTTTTCCTGGTGTGAAAATTTAAAAAAAGAAAAGAAAAAACAAACAACAAGGAGTGAATATTCTTTTACCGCTTGCTTGATTGCTATTGTTAAATCTTTTGAAAAAGGGGTTTTAATCTTGCCATCTGATTTGATTTGAATCTAAGGTTGTCGCATGTTCGCTATGGCAAGATTCTCATATGTTACGCATAGCAAGGTAGTGACCATCGAAGAATTATGTGTGATACTGAAAAATAGAGTCTGCTGCCATGAAATGTGTTGGCGGGAAGATCTATTGACCATGTACTATGTCCCAGACTAGTCAGTTTCAAAAAGAAAGACACTTTGAAATATTTGCAAGTGGTGTCACCAGAGTTTAATTTTATCAGGCAATTCGCCAAGTCACTAACTGAAAACACTTGCAATTTTCTGGTGGCAATATAGCGAATGCCTGGATTTTCCAAAGATGGCATCTTTCTAAGATCAGAAGTAATTTTGAGGATCGCAAGGAAGATATGCTGCACATTTCACTTTTGTCCCTCTATAGGTTATTGTCTTTTGTAGTTTCTTTTTTTAGGTGTTGTTTTTAAAGTGCTTACCAGAACTTGCCATATAGCTAGTCAGATTTGTGGTTTTTATGCTAGTAGCGATGTAGCGATTGTTTGGAAAATGGTAATGTAAATGAAAAATCCTCAAAGGTGGGCCCCAAATGAGTGATGTGATAAGGCTGAGCTGTGTAGATCAAATTACATGGTGGCATCTTGTTGAAATATCTTTGAGTTGAAAAACTTTGATTCGTTAGAGCTCACCATTTCACTAGCCAGATTGTTGTTTTTTTTACCGGTAGTGACATAGTGACCCACCTGAAAGTCATAAATGTGATGAGGCCCAAGACATGTGATGTCATCAAGAGATTTTAATATATATATATGTGCTAGCGTGTTGAGCCAACTCAGTATCATGGACCCACTTCCCATGTATAAATTACAAAGATTTCTAATCATGAGATTGAGCCAAGATCAAAGGTCATCATTAGCTCGCTATGAAGAAGTGCTTGGAAGTTATGTATAGCAAGTTGGCGAGTGGTGGCCCACCACTGTTGCAGTAAATTGCTGATCACAAGATCAAATCTAGATCAATGATGCTTGTTAACTCGCTATGAGAAGATGTGCAATAAATAAATATAGCGAGTTAACAAGCAAGGGACCCACCATTGTGTTCTTAAAGGTTGTTTCAATTATTTGCCACACGATTAAAGTAAGATCAGTGGTTTTTCACTAGCTTGCTGTGGAAAGGTACTTGAGAGTTATGTATAACGAGTTAGCGAGTTGATGACACATGTCTGTGGTCATCTGTGTGCCCAATTTGAAGTGCCAGCCTTGAAGGAAAGGTATAGATGGAGGTATTTCATTGGTTTGACTACCAATGTGTTAAGAAGAGAGCTGAGTTAGCCTAGTTGTCATTCCCAGGTCGTAGGATTTTTCATGGATCAATGGTGCAAGTTTAAAAAAGGAAATGTGATGCCACTATTTTTCTGTCCTGTGCATTTATGATAAATGAAAGCTTCGCGTGTGGAAAAAATAGAGTATAATACAGGAGATTTTCATTAATTCCAGTCCCACGCAAATAAAGATTGTAGATTTTCTGAGCATAAAAGCCTATTGATTTCATCATGTTAAGCTTGGTAAGAACGTGGAAACTATTCCTCAATTGTTCGAGATCAATTATAGAGGTTCAGAGAAGAACAAGTTTAGCAAGTCAAGTAAGTACTCATACTATAACCTTTGTGGCATTCCAGTTCTCTCAATACTGTCAAAATGACTCCTAAGAAGCCATTTTCTAGGCAAATTAACTATATGGAGAGTAATGTCCATGATGATTTCTTAGAATTACTCCTAGAGTCTACTGTAGAGCCCACACAAGTTAAAAAAATGATTTCCTTAAACCCTAGGCTTAAAATTGTGGATGGCCTGTATGACAAGGGGAATTGGGTAAGGGATGCAACAACTACTCAAACTAGTCTTATCCTATTTAAAAGTTGGTTTTCAGAAAGGAAGTTGTTTGCCCCGCATGCTAATGTCTAGAATTTTTATTTGGGAAAGTTAGTAGACCCAAATGTTTTCATGGATTATGATTTTTCTTGAAGCCATTGCTAAGAATTATGACCAAGACATTAGGGTTGTAACAATAAAGAATGGTGTGTCTCTGGTCTCAATTACTCCTAAAGAAATTAGAGAGGTTTTTCACCTAGAACAATTATTAGATTACCATGTGCAAATAAATCTACTAGAATTAGAGAATGAATATAAAGCAAAGAAGGCTGTAATCAGGGGAGGTGCACTAAGGGCACATATTGGTAAAATAAGAACTTTGCCCGTAATTACTACAGCCTCTAGAGAGCCTTTTAAGAAGAGTATTTTTACTTCCCAGGCTATAGAGATATACAGGACTTTATGTCGATTTTTTGGTGAAGATGAGCAAGAACTTATGCCCATTGGTTTCATGTACATGATGGTTCAAATTGCTTCCTTCGGTGTAGATGTTATTGTTGATTTTGCTTCCTTTTTGACTGAAGAAATTCACATTGGTTTAGTTGGGATTGCGAAGGGCAAGGTGGAAAAAAATTTTGGTCACTGCTCTCTATTAATAAATATGTTTTTGTTCAAAGGAGTAACAAATTTTGGTAATGAGATGGAACTAAATAGAGAGGAGAATGGGGAAATACTACCAATCTAGTTGTGGAGTGTAGATATGACCTAGGATGCAAGTAACGCTAGTTTTGTCATATTTGATAGATATTTTGCTTCTAAGCTGAGGTGCCTTATATTGAGTGACAATCTCAGAATCCCTAAAGCACTAATGAGTCCCATTAGGCCTATGGATAACCCCCATGACTTGAAAGTTTCACATAATTGGGGAGATATCATCCCTTACTCTATTTCTACTAGTTTCAAAATATATGGTTTTAAGGGAGTCTACATGTTTTGCCTTACCAAGTACCTTTGAAGGTAGGAGTGGATGAAGTTTTGTGGTAGTTAGGGGGAGTTGAAGAAATGTTTTTGTTGAAAAGGCAATTAGGGTCAATTTTCCCTACCTGCACAATGGCCCACCAGTTTGTGATTACAAAAGGGGGATGGCTCTTTTTGCATAAAATTTTGGAGCAGTATATGATGGCTGTCTCTCATCCCCATTTTTGTGATTCTGAGGGATTTTCCAATTAGATATTGAGGCATAGAATCAAGTTGCTACCGGTCAAGCATGATTCTTATTATCTAGAGGACATTATAAGGAATGAATTCTCATTACAGGAGCAGAAAACTAAAAAGGAAAAGTGGAGAGTTTATTCCTAGGTCTTAGAATTCATTCATTGTTTTGATAATAAATATGATCCTTTAGATAATGCTATTACAGAGGTTGACAAAATAAGTAAACTCATGAATACATTCCCTGAAATAATGGAAGTCATGAATGAAAAGAAACTAATTTTTATTGATTCCTATCCTGATAAGGCCAGAGAGGTCATAAGGAGATTGGCTTTCACCCCAAATGTGGGAGCTGGTAAAATAATTGTACAAAAGAGGCCTGGGTATACTATAATTCAGAATAAAAGGGTTTTTATAGATAAGGGCAAACAAATAAAAGGATCCACTAGTATAGCCCAAGAGGAGAGACCTGGTGAGCCTAGTCCTAAGAGGCAGAAGGTAATAATAAAAGAAAGGCCTCAAGTTGAGGAATATTCACCCACTCAGTCCCCTCTGAGGATTGGAGAAGAACATCTCACTAGTGAACAAATCAAATAGATGGGATCACAGGGAGGTATTTTTATTACTCAAGTAGAATTAGATGAGGGTAACCCTCCAGAACCTTCCCTCCCAAGTTTAGATCTAGCTGTAGCATATTATAGTGGCAGGGAATTAGACCCTATGTTAGAGTAGGCATGTCATAAATTTTTGATTGATGATAGTTTTGTTGAATCTAGGGCTTTTCAGTAGTTTGCATGGAGGGCAACATTTTTGAGGAGAAATGTAAAAAGATGAAAATAGAGCATCCAGAAATGGAAGAAACTTCCATTCAGAACCAAACTAAAGAAGAAATGATAAAAGAATTGCAGAATATAAGCTCCGAGGAAGGGAGGAAAATGGTCAAGGCATCTAACATTTTATTATTGCCAAATTGGGATATTGCTGATGCTTTAGTTTTTAGTTCTGTTTCAAATAAATTGACTTTGCAAGACTAGAATAAAGAGAACTTTCAAGGCACTACATTCATTGAAGATCAAGCTGCATTGGTTAGTTGGTCACTGAGAAGAGGATCCAGAGCCACATCATCGTAGTCAGATGACTCTGGCTTGATGGGAATCTTAATTGTAAGAAGAGTTGCTGATACCTCACATGTGCAGGGAATATCTTGGAATTTGGAATCTTCCAAGTTTCTTTTGGATACTGCAAAGAAGGAGGAATAGGCCATGTTTGAGTTACAAGGTAAATATGAAACACTTCTTGAGGCCTATAATAAGGAGAATTGAACTTGAAAACAAGGTAATGGGGAAGTCCACAAGGCCAAGAATAATATACCCCCATCCTCCAATGGAACCTTTTAAATCTACCCCCCTTGTAGAACTACCAGACACACCTCAAAGGCCAGAATATTATACAGCTAAGGATTTTGAAGAAGAAAAAAATAAGCTATGGGCTTTAGATGTAGAGTTAAATACATAATATGAGGATAAGCTTAGAAAGGCCCTAATGTATTTGGTAGATAAGATTGAATGGCCCTTTTTTTTTTATCAGTTGGCAAGAGTAATAAGTATATGGGAGCAACTGAAAACCCATGCTGAAATCCTAAAGCTTATTGTTAACGAGTGGGGAAAAAGGGAAAAAGAAATCACCCTTTTATGTTATTCAGTTATAAGGTCTTCAAATGACCATATTGAAAAATTATATGATATTGCTAATGACTTGACATATTTTAATAACAGGAGAGTTGCTTTGCAACTGAAAATTGTTTCTTATTTGAATAAATACAAGAATCAAAAATTTGATTTGTTTCCTTGTGCTTTGGACAGAAAGAACCAATTGAAAAATAAGGATGAATGGAGTAAAGAACTGCATGACCCTTTCTGCATAAGGATAAATAAAATTGTTAATGAAAAGGGGCATGCCTGGTGGGCCACCATGACAGAGGAATTGGTTAAAGTCCAGTTATTTTTTTATTCTTTGAGGCAAGAATTTGTTGGTTTTCAAAAGGAGGTTGATTATATATTAAAGAAACAAGATGATATGCTACAGTTCAGCTAGCCGGATGACATACAGTTTAACACATGGATGGCAGATATTCCTTCAGACTAGTAGTTGGAGGAAGGCAGTTCAGATAATGATAGGGAACATGAAGATGAGGTGCAGGTCATTGACACATCAGCACCAGAATTGAAGGAAGAAGAAAGTGAAAAGGAAATAGTGCCTGCTCAAGGTGAAAGCAGTGAAAACCCATAGGAACAAACTGATCTGAAGGCATCACAAGATCACACCTCATTGGCTAGCCTGGCAGCCATGTATTCTGAATTTTTGGAACAATGAGAGACAAATCAGAAGTTGATAAATATAGTAGTAACAAGAACAGGCCTACCTAAAAGAATAGTTGATACACTTGGCATTTTGTTGTGACCTTTTTGTCTTTTGTGTAATGTTTTGTTCCTTGGACACCTCTCAATCACATTTTCTCTTTGCTTGTTGCAACTCATATCTATATAAATGAGTTTTCAAGGCATTGTGATGGTCCAAGACTTGTGTAATTTTTGTTTTCTTTCAAGAAGAGTACATATATAGTCGGTCCAATAGTATGCAGGGGTTTTGAGTTTGCTTCCATTGTACTTTCTAATAAGCAAATTGAAGTGATAGAAATGGTAATCTATTCTGGGCATTCAATTGGTTTTCTATTGGTTATTGTATTAGTCATATGAAAAGGATGATACAATAGGGTATTTACACTATATCTATGTGCTAAAAGGAAGTATTATGTGTATTATAAAGAGTTGTATGCTATTGTTAAAGCCTTGAAAGAAGTGGAGACATTATTTGATTCCTAAGGAGTTTATGTGGTATATTGATCATAAAGCTTTATAGTATTTGGGAAGTCAATATAAGTTGAATCAAAGACATCTGAAGTGGGTTGAATACTTGTAGATTTTTACATTTGTGATCAAGCATAGGAGAGGAGTTACTAATCGAGTTGCTAATGCATTGAGCATAAGATGTTCTTTGATGATCAAGATGAAGGTTGAAGTTATTGGTTTTGATGAAATGGAGGAATTTTTCGATACTACCCCTATTTTTCTAAGGTGTGGAGAGAGTGCAGAGCACCAAATCTATCAAATAAAATAAGTAAGTATGATGAGTATTTCACTCAAGAAAGTATATTGTTCAAAGATAATTAGTTGTGTATATCAAGAAGTCCTATGAGAGTTAATTTGATTAACAAAAAACATTGTGGTGGTTTGGATGAACATTTTGGAATTGATAAGACATTGAGTTTTCTTTTTCTTAAGGATAAATTATATCAACAAAATATGTATAATGATGTTTAAAATTTTGTAAGAATTTGTGGAATTTGTCAAATTGCAAAAGGAGTAAGTTAGAATACTAGTTTTTATATACCTATTTTTCTTCTTGAGAAAGCTTGGAGTGAAATTATTATGAATTTTGTTCTTATATTACCTAAGATAGCAAGAGGGTATGATTCCATATTTGTTGTTCTGGATAGATTTTCTAAGATAAAAAATTTCATACCATGTAAGAAGACATGAGATGTTGTGCATATTGCTAAGATTTTCTTCAAAGATATTGTTAGATTGCATGGATTCCCAAAAAGTTTTATTTCTAATAGAGACTGTAATTTTGTTGGTTACTTTTGGAGGACTTTGTGGAAGAAGATGGGTACTGAGTTAAGATTTAGTTCTACATTCCATCTACAGATAGATGAAAAGACAAAGGTTGTAAATAGAAGCTTGGGAAATTTTTTGAGATGTTTATTTGGAGATAAGCCAAGCGATTGGGATATTGTATTGGCACAAGATGAGTTTGCATATAATAATTTTGTGAATAGGAGTACAGAAAAAACAAATTTTGAGATTGTTATTAGAATGTGACCTAGATGTATATCAGATTTGAGGGATGTTGCTAGTGAATAGAAGAGAAAAGGGGAAGAATTTTTTGATTTTATGAAGTCTTTCCATGAAGAAGTGAAGTTGAACTTGGAAAAAAGTAATCAAAAGTATACAGTGAATGTTGATAAGATTAAGAGACATCATGTTTTTGAAGTTGGTGATGAGGTGATGATTCATTTTGTTAAGGTTGTAGCTTCTGTCAGATTGATTTGATGGTAAAACATCTTTAAGATAAATATCCTATATATTTTATATGTAATGTAATATATTTTTTATATAATATACATTATATATTATTATATAATAATATAATAACATATTACATATATGCTTAAAGATGAGTTATACATATAGTTATTTATATTATTAATATAATGATGATTAACTATAGAGACATGTCTCCTCCTCTCATATTTATATGAGATCCAAATCTGGATTTTGAAATCATTAATAACATTTGTAATGTTATTACATTTATAGAAAATGATCCATGTTACTCAACATGGTATCAAAGCCTAACTATAAATGCAAGAAAATAAAAGAATACCTTGAATATTCTAAGCATCCTTTCTAGACTTCCCATCCAACTCACAAGTGTGTGAACTCAAGGATGCTTAGGAGTGCTTCACTACAAACTACCATAAAGGATGTTCAATGCAATATTCTATATGAAGAACAAATCCATTTTTTTCAATACAGAGCTCTAGTAAATGGATGGACAATGAACCACTTTCTTGTTCCTCTAAGAAGAGGGTTCCTTTAATATATTTTTTAATGAATGATATTGGATCTCTACAATTGAGGTCCACAAAGGTCTACTCCAACATTTACAAAGAGTATTGTGGCAGCATTGGTGTGTTGCAACTTGACATTATGCATCATAATGTGGGTTAGAAAAAAATGAATACTCATACCAAATGAATCCCAGTGGAAGATTGACACCAAATGGATTGCAGTGAAAGACTCTCACCTAATGATCATGATGGGGTGTGAAATGAATATATGTATGTATGTATATGTATGTATATATATGTGTATATATATGTGTATATATGTATGTGTATATATATACATACATACATACATATATACATATATATATACATATATACATATATATATATACATATATACATATATATATATATACATATATACATATATATATATATACATATATATATATACATACATATATATATATATATATGTATATATATATATGTATATATGTATATATATATGTATATATGTATGTATGTATGTATGTATGTATAATGGTTCTCTGCTAATCACACACACTGGTAGCAGATGTAGATTAACAATATGTAGAGTGGAAAGCAATAAGAATCACTTTAAAAACTCTACAAATTTTCTCTATTCTATATAAACCAAGATGATGCTTCTACATAATGATTATCATGCTCTCTGATTGAATACGATGTAGAAAATCTTTATTTCATGCACTCCTATCACTCATTTAGATGATGTATTAGTTCCTCCTATATTATGAGAGACACATAAGGATGAATCACTTTACTCTCTGGCTAGTTATAAAATAAGTGACGTGTCATCATTAATCTTTTTAGTAAAGACAAGGGGAGGCCTTCTAACTATACTAATTGATATTGATGGTGAAAATCAAGGCACATTAAGGCACTTGGATTGGACCCATTTAAGGGTTTGGTGTTATATTCACATCATGTAGATCATTCAAGTTTGCATGTTTGACTGGTCCTTATCACCTAGAATATAAGCATTCGGGCATATAAATTGAAAAAATGTAGACCATTCTAAAAGTGACCTAAGTGTATACATGTTAGTAAAAAAGTACACTAGGTGTTTAACCAGGTGGTGTGGCCATACATGAGAAGGAAATAAGTTAGACATGTTAAAGGTAGGTAGGTATAAATGCATAATTTATTGCTAATGATCATTCCCATTCCTTATTTCTGTTTAAATTTTTGCTAATGTCATGTGTGGGAGTATATATATTAACATATATATCTTGTGTTTAATATATTCTATATATTAATGAAAATGGAACATATGCATATACATTCAAAGTATATATTCTTATTTATGTTTTTGGAAAGATCTTTATTATGCTAGAAATAGATAATATTGAGAGGGGGGGTGGTGAATCAATATTCTACAAACTTTTGCGCACAATGGGATATTGTTAATTACTTTCTAACTTGCATATGGAAGTAAACCATAATTATTAAATAGTAAATATAAACATGCACATAGAGAACTCATAACACCATTATTTTTTAACTAGGGAAACCCTAGCCAAGAGAAAACCTTGGTGGGGATGGTACCCACTAGATGATTCACTAAACAATAGGAGCCTATTAAGGGTATTGACCCTATTAGGAGTCTATGAAGTACATATATTATTTCAAGTTCTTGATAGAGGACTAGGCCTTGTTAGAAGCCTCAACCCTATTAGGAGTTGCTACAACCTTGTTAGGAGTTGGTATAACTATTACACGCAAGAATATCTCATTGCCCTAACATGCAATTATATAATTCAATTCCTTCAAAAAATAGGTATACATACAATACTTTCTTGGCTACTATAACTCAAAATTGCTGCTATCTTACATCAAATTTCACATCACATAAAACTTGCAGATATTTCTCATAATAGTTTGCATGTCACATCTAATCACACAAGTTCCTCCTTCTCTGCGCAAGATAAGATCTTTACTTATACCTTTTGTAAGGCCCATTTTCCGTTGCACCAAAAGCCATGACTGTTAGTGAACATGGAACACCACATAATTAACCACCTATGGGCAGGGGAGCATGTCGCATCACCCAACAATCTCCCCCTCGACACGCATAGTAGGTGCTTACACGGGTCGGGAAGGCACCGAGGAGATTTGAACCCATGACCAGGCCAAAACCAGGCTCTGATACGAATTGTAAGGCCCATTTTCCGTTGCACCAAAATCCATGACTGTTAGTGAACATGGAACACCACATAATTAACCATCTGTGGGCAGGGGAGCGCGTCGCATCACCCAACACCTTTCACATTAACAAAACTCTGCACTGGCAACCTTCATGTCTTCACATGCTTGATGTAATGTAAAATAACTTATGGAATAATATCCACATAGTCAGCTCAACATAACTTAGTAATTATTTTGTAACCAAAATAATTCCTTAAGTCATACAACTTTGTTTACTGCTATGCTATGTTTTGCACTATTAAATACCCACACTTTTAATCTTACTATAACTTGTGTCATACTGTTCATACACATATATGCAATGGAACACATCATCATGATAGTTTCATGAAGCTTTCCTCAACTACACATAAGATAACTCTCAACGCATCATCCATAATCTTAAGATCTATTCTTTGAATTGCTACAAACTATTTAATACTTAAACAATTTCTATCTTTAAATGCATAAATGAAATCTAAATGTATATTTCCATAAATGAAAACCATCAAGACATATAGCTGACCATATTTCCAATAATCTCCTCCTTTGGCATCGATGGAAACATTTGGGAAAAATTTTCTAAGTCCCAAAATGATATCATACATAAAAAAAAACAAATAAAAGTAACTATACAAAAATTGCCTTCAGAACATAACAATTTTAGCGCTCTCTCTCTCTCTCTCTCTCTCTCTCTCTCTCTCTCTCTCTCTCTCTCTCTCTCTCTCTCTCTCTCTCTCTCTCTCTCTCTCTCTCTCTCTCCCTCCCTCCCTCCCTCCCTCCTATAATACAAAACATTGGTTAGATAGTCCTGTGGCTACTTATTTGGCTTTCTCTTCCTATTTAGTTTATAAATCTAGCAATCGTATTCATCCTATGTCTATGGATAAATGTTAGAAAACCTTAGTACCTTTGGATTAAAGGTATATAATATCATTAAATTCATTTCAAATATATAAATGATGGAGCTATACCTCTTAATTTAGAGGATAGTTATCAATCAATGATAACTGATCCAACTATTAGTGTATTTTGTCTTTCGTAGTTGGGCATGTTGAGTTCTCTTTTATTTTTCTATCCAAAGGACAAATCTGTTTACTAATAGGATGCAAGAATGAAGCTCAAAGAATGATAAATGTAAGTTGATTCTATGCAAAGGTGTAATCTAAGTCATGCCAAGCACTTCTAAGGTTTCAAATGTTTTGGACCAAAGTTTACAATGTCTTGCCAATGTTGAAAAGTCTCCATATTTTTAAGGTTTCAAGTATTTTGGACCAAAGTTTACAATGTCTTGACAATGTTGAAATTTTTTGACAAGTGTTTGAATAGTATCCAAGGTGTAAATTTGAAAGTTTTTCTTTATCTTGATTAATGTTTTACACACACATAAGGCACAATAAGACAAGAATAGTTTAACATCACAACCTAGGATTTAAGACTCTATATTCCATTGAATTCCCACTTGAACCGAAGTTCATCCATTCTTATCTAGAATGGAAAACTTAGAATCTTGGCACCATAGGCTCTCCCTTATAGTGAACTCACTTCTTGGGGCTACCAAGATTTGGTTCCCAAGGAGAATTACTTCCCTAGGGACTATTGTCTCTACTAAGGATTTGAGAATATGGGGTGTCTTCATGGGCATTAGTGACCCCTTGAGCTAGTGGGTAGAAAGGATTTTGGTCTCTACAAAAAGGTATTTAGTGTGGTCATTTCATTTGGAAATTGAATGATAAACTTCATCATAAGGTCTCCAAGCCCTAAGAACTAGGGTTTGATACACCACACAGATACTGGAGGAGAGCTATCACACAACAATACCATTGACATGACATTAATTGTGTTAAGTCTATTATAGTGGTTGGAATGTTGAAACCTAGTTTTGGCCCATCACCACTTCAAGGTCACTCCCTGGGGCTCACCAAGTGATGAGTCTTGTGTCCAAGATAGGCCTCTCTATAGAAATTGCACAAATTTCTCTTGCACCCAAGATCTATGAATAACGAGGGGAGATGATATTTCCATGCAACTCCTAGGGTTCTAAACAATGCATAAACACCAAGTAGTATAGAAAGTTAATTTTGGTGAATCAAATAAAGTGTTATCTAATCTACAAAATCCATGCATAGAGTTTGAACAAGCACACAAGTCTTCAACAACATCCTGCAAACAAGCATTAGTAGTTTTTAAATGAATGTATTCTCCCAATGATTGCCACATATTGTAAATAGACCATTAGTAACAAAAAGTCATCTACTCTACGTCCTAACATGAAATTGAAACCCTAGATGTGAATTTTGATCAAAATAGGTGCTTTCTATGAACCAAATGAGCTCTGATAGAGAAGATTACACCCCAAAAGACCAAAATGACTCAAGATGCCCCCAATTGTGCTTAGAAAATGAATATTACATCCATGGTGTAGTTAGGGTCCTAAAGGGTGCAATTGGTAGTTTTTAGGTGCAGTTGGGAGAGTGGAAGTAGGCTATAGGGAAACGGTATCAAATAAATACCTAGAAACTTAAATCTTGAAACATGCCTAATTCATAAATTTTTGTCTCTAGTTTATGGGTTTGATTACTTTGAAGTCATTTAAATAAGGTTTATTTGGCTGAATGTAGTCTGGATGGGTTGTATGCTGGTTTTATTGTTGCTTTTAATTCAAGAAATTATATAAATGCTTTAGTAAACCAATAGGATTTATGAGTTCATAAAAGGGATATTGCATAAGAATGGAGATGGGTGATTGCAGTTGATTAATTCTTATGCAAGTTATTTGAATTAGATCTCCCGCCAATAGTCAATTTCTTGCCCAATGGATAAGGCACTGGTCCTATAAATCAGAGGTAAACAAGGATGAATTCTGCTATTGCATATCAAGTCATCTTATAAAATCAAAATTATTTCAATCCTATTCAAGAATTATAAATGTTGGTCTCAACTCATTTATATCAAATTCTTGAGTCTTAGGTAACAGTTATTTCCAAAAATATTTGTAAATTTTAGGAGAATTATGACTAGATCTACTAATAAGGGATGTGTATAAGTTTGAGAGCACTAAAGAATTGAAGTGAGCTGTGTATGTATGTGAAGATAACAGATGAGAATCAGAATGAAACTAAGATAATTTCATACACAGTTGCATTAGAATTATCCCTAGGTATACCTGCCTTAATTTAGCAGAGCCAAAAGAGTAGGAAACCATTGTTTGGTTTTGTTGAAGTTGGGTTATAGTGATTCATTCATATAGTTGATATTGGGAATTGGCTAATCCCTAGATTGTGTGAGTCATTTCACTGTGATATTAAGCATTTTGTTACTTGATAGTTTCAACAGTTTGAAACACCAACAAGATACACGCTACTCCTAATCATTCAAAGCACAAGTATGAGGGAAAAAATGAATAATTATTTATAGCAGGACTATCTATGAGAGAATGTAACACAACTTCAAGAGTATGAGTTGCGTCTTTAGCTAGAGATGATAAAGAAAATTGCTTCTTTTCTTCTTCTTTTTTCTCCCACACAAGCATACCCATCTGCACGTCATCTGCTAGAATCACTACATTACATTTTCTATTTTCGAGAAATAGTTCCTTAAAATGGTACTTCTAGATTGCACCAAGAAAGCTTGTATAACTTATAACAATCCATCTCGTATAGTTTCCTCATAGTATTTACATTGTTGGGACTCCAAACTCTACAATGAAGTTCTTTTGAAAAATTGCAAGCTAAGCTTCCTTTCTTCTTTAAATAAAGTAGTGAAACAGACTCCTGAATCAACAAGGTTATGTTGTGGATGCAAGCCATACAGAAAGATTAAAATAAACTACTAGAATGAAGAGGAAAGGAATGCAGATATAGATGTTCTACAATATATCAATCCTCCCAAAGATTGAGTTCTTGTTTAATGTCTTGCAAAGTAATCTACAGTAAAATGGCCAAAAACCTGTGCGAATGGGTCTAGATCAAATTTTGGTAGAGGTAATGCTACTAATTTGAGTGAAAAAGAAAATGGGAGCAGCTATGGCATATTACATTCTTTGTTTCCGATCCAGAGTTTTCCAACACCAAGACATCTCGAGATTCCCTGCATGCAAAAGAAATACAAAAAATGAATAGTGTATTATATCATAAATATAAATTTTCCACAACTTTATCCTTGCACTTAAATATATGCTAACCCTGAACCTAAACATCATCTATAAAACAACTTTGTGAACTGAAAGAATTAACGGTGGCTCTATTTTTTAAATTGCGATGAGTAGAAGAGAAAGATAAAATGTAAAAGCATTGAATAGCTTTGGAATCTACCTCTACAACTTTTTGATAGATAAAAAACTTGTAATGATATCTAATGACCAAATTCTTACCTCCTTTCTCCTCTCCTATTGAGCCTACACCAAACTCCCACCCATTGTAGTCACGGTGCACCCCAAAACAAAATTAACACTATTGTGACCTTTTTTCTTATGTTCTGAAGGTCAATATTTAAACAATTTTACCATAGTCAAAATTTGGTCAAAATTTCAACCATATCGGGCCCATTTTTTCAAAAAAAAATGAATTTAACAACCCAAATAGGCCTTTGGTCAAAAATTTTGGTTCAAAATGGGAGCCTAATGTACTAGTGTGCGTGTGTGTCTATATATATGTATGTATGTATATGTATGTATGTATGTATGTATGTATGTATGTATATATGTTTGTGTGTGTGTGTGTGTGTGTGTGTGTGTGTGTGTGTGTGTGTGTGTGTGTGTGTGTGTGTTTGTGTGTGTGTGTGTGTGTGTGTGTGTGTGTGTGTGTGTGTGTGTGTGTGTGTGTGTGTGTGTGTGTGTGTGTGTGTGTGTGTGTGTGTGTGTCTATATATATAGAATTATATTAATCAATCTCTTAGTTATAATCATATTGCATTTTTAGAAAAAAATAGAAAATAAAAAAAACTTTAATATTATATGAATAAATATATAAATAATTTTTTTGTTCAACTAAAATATAAAAGCTAAAAATAAGATACTACATAAATTTAGAATTTAAATTTAAACTTTAAATTTAAAATTAGAAATAATTAATATTTAAAAGTAAGGTAAGAGCCTACAACATGATGGTAATTTGTGAGCCTCTCATGTGAGAGGTCTTGGGTTCAAATTTGCTCAAACTAAACACATAATAATAACTACTTACAAATAATAATTTAATAATAATTAATCTAAACTTTGATCCATTACAGATAAAAAAGTATGTATGTCTCTTGAACATCAAATCTAAGATAACACGTTTCATATTCTTTTTAATAATTTTGAATTATATAATCATTTCAACTATTTTGATTAAATTATTTTCTAAAATTTTCTTCCTTCTCTCCCTCACTCCATCTTTATAAATTTTAGTAAATTAATTAGTTCAACTCACAATATTAAACCAAATATGATAGGTTTATGATTGTTCATAATTTATGAAGAGAAAAAGAATAGATTGGTAAACACTATATTCAAGTCAAAGGCTACTTAATTACAACAAATAGGTTAATATTATAACTTCAACTAATATTTTAAATTATTAATTAGTGATCATCTTCGTAGTTAATTTCATGTTTTGGAGTTTCCAATGACAAACAATTTTATATGAAAGAGTGTTTTTTCGAAACAAATATGGCGACAAGAACATGTGATTAGTTTAATCAATTAAAATTGTAATTATTGTTGACTAAATAATTTATAATTCTATCATTTTAGCTAACTATAAATTACACTTTTTAAAATTTGATTTGGAGTTTGTCTAAAAAATGGAATTAGATTACGATGCTCTATGTAGGTGTGTATTGAACTTGAGACTGCAAGTACATGGTTCTTTTTGAAAGAGGCCATTAAAACATGTCAAAAAAGTTTTTTCTTTTTGCAAAATTGGCAACACTCAGAAAATTCATCGGAAATTGCACTAGTAATCACATAGATATATACAAGGTAGTATGAATTTAGAAATTAAATGCTACAAAGTTGTTTATGTTCTTCTCTTTTGGTCTATTGGCGAGATTTCACAATGGTTGGAGGCATTCAATATTATAACTAGACTAATCAAAGAGAGACCTGAGAAAGTGGGCTATTTGAAAAGAGCATCTATGGAAGGGGATTCCTTCCCTTTGAATTGACTGCAAGAAATGTTAATGCATAGCCAAATCAAGATGAACAAACATTCTCTTTAAAGGCATCTTTTGCAAAGGAAAGTAGAATTGACTATTGCAAACTTCATGATTCAAGGCTTGACCTTCTTAAAGAAAAAACATAATTGCTTCATAGTAGTTTTAAATTACTGACCACCTTAAGGCAGTTTTTGGGCTTCATTGTGATATGGAAAAGAAGCTTAATATGTTTTTACATCCTTCTAATTTTAGCTTTTCCTTGTAAATTGATTGAGGGAGCATGACCAATCAAGAAAAGAGTGAAGGAAATATATTTTATAATTCCTTTTATGCCCAAAGGTTTGGTTCAAAGATCAACACAATGTTGAATGTGGAAATTATATGAATTTTTGATGTTTTTTTCATATTGCATTACACAATGAGAAACTTCTCAATTTTTAGTTCCATTTTTCAACAGTGACTTTCTTAAACACTCTAAAATATTTAGTTCTTTTTGTGTTGTTGGGCTTTTCAGGATTTTTTGGCCATTGATTACTTTATGCATTTGTTCTATTTTACTTATTTTCATCCCATTTTCAGAGAGTTTTATTACAAACTAAGGGATACAACAAAAAGTGATTGGTAATTGCAAAGTGCCTTAATTGACCAAAATGTTGTAGGAATCCACATCACAAATGAAACATGTAATCTAGAGAGTTGGAAGGCTATAAGTTGTGGCATAGTAGGATGCGAATCAGATACATTTTTTGCAATTTGTAAGCCTATAATTACACTAAAAATTAATACTAGTTGTTAGTTAGTAGTACATCTCTTTTGACAATATAAACATGGACCATTTTTTATGAAAGGAAAGACCTTTGGCCCACTACTTGAATTAATCTTAATTAAGTTTGTACTCTAATGCAGTAACTCCAATGGTTTAATTAATAGGACGGAAAAAGGAAGTAAGGAAAATTTTGAGAAAGAAGTTGAAGCAAGGTTTGGGTGCAGACATTGTTGATAAACACATGATGTTTCACTCTAAGAATCGTAAGCTCTATTTTTAACACCCTTTTTTTTTTCCATCCATGTGACTTTTATTATTATTTTTTGATTGATTTGATGTTTTATATTTGCACGATTTGATTTTATAGGATTTATTTTTCAATCTTTGAATTTGACTTGTCAGAACCAATTTTCCTTTTCTAAGGATTGATTTTTGTATTAATAAAATATTTATGGAAAATCTATTTTCTATTTTTATTACACTGATATCATGTTGTATTACTGGACAATTTAATTTTTGACACTCTAAGATTTTATTTTGCAATAATTATTCTCATCCACACTAATAATTTCCTTAAAGCTTGATTTTTTGGACTGGTAAATTATAAATAGAAATCTCATTTCCTCTTTCTTTTTCCTAGCCTTATTTTCCAAGAAGGAAAAGGGGGATTTCTAATTTAAAATAAATTAAATGTATGGGACAACTAATAAACTTTGGAAATTACTTTATTAGGAAAATAAAAATATATCATATTAGCAATTTTTTATTTCATGACATGCTTTGTCCTAAAACACTTTCCACACACATTTTTATATTTTGTTCAAATAGCTTTGTTTTTTATTTTCATATAGTGCTCAAACTAACTATAAATGTAGTACAATTTAGCGTGATGGTGAAAATTGTCCAAAATATTGATGTTCTTGTTAATTCAAAAAACCATGTGTTATTTTTAGTTGGGGTTGTTATAGAAATATGAGAAGAGCAATGAAACCTTCCTGTCAATGTCCAATAGACTTGAAAGACTTAAAGTTATTTTGTAACTAGAACAACAGGTAATTTAGTCAACTTGAATACAAGTTAATGCCTAAATCTACTTTGTAGCATGATGGTCTCTTTGGGTTGATGGCTTGAAAATACTTTTTAACTTCTCCATGTTTTTTCTTGATCATCAAAACCATCAATCTAAACAACATTATTTGGGACAACAAAAATTTAAAGGTATTCTAGTAGTTTAAGTTCAAGGTGATGATAAATTCCAAGAGAAGCTACCTAAGGGAGTTAAGCTTCTAGACAAGTAATCCAAATTCACCAAGATCATACTAAAAGATTATTTGTACTTGTTAAATGATAAAACAATATTGTAAGGGAAAATGAGGCTTTGAATGGCCAAAAAATTGAAGAGAAAGTAGGACAAAGAGTATCAAGGTCATAGAAAAATAAAAAGTACCTAAGTAGATACAAGAAGACCATATCATAAATCACACTGTTCAAATTGCTCAAGTGTTTGTAGCATCTTGGAGAAATAGAAAGCTAAAATTTTGTACAGATTACAATCACTTGTATAATAATTGGTCCAACATCTTTGTACCATAGAAGAATATCCCTACAAATCAGTTTAGGCGAGTGCTAAGTTTGTTCCATTCAATGAATAGTATATATAATAATTGGATTCCATGTCTTTCAAAATGATTAAATTGAAATAGTAAGGTAATTCTAAATAGAGTAGATTATGCCCATGTACAATGTCATTTCAAGATAGGACAATGAACTTAGGGATTTATTTTATTTCTTTATTGTTTTACTCTATTCAATAGCCCCCATTATCATGGAGGTGAGGCTTCTAAATATGTTACACCATTTTGTGAAATTTTGATGCATTTATTGCACATTAAGTGATTTGAGATAACTAGTTGATCAATTTGAATATGACTGTAGTAAAATGAGAGGTTCATCTACTTTAAGAGCATACTTAAATCACCATCAATCTAATCTTAATTCTCCAATTTTTTTGTGACTTATTTTCCTTAGTGAAAAAATAACCAAGCCAAAAATTCCCCTAAGGAAAAGTATTTTAAATTATATAGAAGATCATATTGGAAACTAGATACATGCTTTGAAAATAACTATACAATGTAAAAATATAAAAATATGGCTCAGATATGAGGGATCTAGATAAGAAATTTCTTCTCTAAAGGCATGCATTGGAAGGAGAATCTCAGGGTAATTATTTGATGGAATAGTATAATTGGTAACAATTTTTATCAATGGGGATAGAGCAGAGCAGTGTGGAGTGGAGAGGAATTTTTAATAGGATTTTGAGTGGGAATACTACCAACTTGGGTTAGCACAACCAATCTGTGGGTCTTGAGTAGTACAAGGATGAGCGAAAGGGGTATGCAATAGAAGATGGGGACCCATGTGCTTTGCCATTGCACCCAAGAGAAAAGATTATCTCTATTGCATTACCAAGGACATCAAGAGGAGGGGCCCTAGGGGCCTAGGGGAGATGGAATAATCTATTTGGAGTCAAACCATCAGGTAAATCCTCTTTTCCTAAGATCATTCATAAATCTATCAAGGATAAGGGGATTTTCACCTTAGAAGTTCCCACTAAAACTATTGACCATAACAGTCTAGGTATGGCTGCAACCCCGGTCAGAAAATTTATTGCCCCCTGACCAAATATTGACCTGGTAAGGATTTTTGCTAGAAACAAATGTGAGTTGAAAGGTTAGGTTGAAGTAACGACTATGGAAAAAGGGTTTATGGCTTTTGAGTTCACCTACTTGGAAGATTACTCTAGGATTCTTTGTGAGAGTAACTGGATGATGGGATAATCTACTCTTATTCTTCAAAAGTGGACTTGCAACCTAAGCCTTGGTCTTGATTAGGCTACCAGAGCTTCCCTTAGAATATTGGTATGAAGATGTTTGTGATGGCATTGCCAAATCTTTTGGGGAACTGTTATCTATTGATTTTATCATTGCAACTAAGAAAAGACTCATGTATGCTGGAATCTACATTAGAGTGGTTGAAGGCCAGGATATGCATTAAGTGATCAAGTTTTAGTTTCATTTGGGTAGATGAGTGCAATATATCAACTATGAGAATGTTCCTATTGCCTGCTTCCATTGTGAAAAGGCATGATATAAAGTGAAGGCTTGCCCAATATTTAGAAAGAAGGAAAAGGATTGTAAAGCTCAAAAAAAACAAGTGAAGAACAAGAACAACCAACACAAATCCCTAAACCAAGTTGATGCACCTAGAAAGGTGTGGAAGGAAAAAGCTATAGAATAAAAAGCCTTGGGGGAGAAGCTATTGGAGAAAATGATAATAAGGAACCCCCACTAGAAGGAAATAAAGAATCTGAGAAGGAGGCACAACAAATGGCTTCATTGAAAAATAGTAATATGTTCTTGATAGATTTTGAGACAAGTCCTAAAATCACCTCGCAAGAGAATGGAGGGAAGAATGTGGCTAGTAATACATTGGGTGTAGGGAAGAAGTTCATTGAGGAAACCACAAAGATGGATATCAATGATGCCTCTTATGTTTCTAATTCTCATTATGTGGCTCTTGTGGAGGTGTTGAGACAACCTCTTTCATAGGATTACAACTTTAGCACAAATAAATGGGCCTCCCCTTCAATAGTCAATAGATTCCTTGAAAGGATTTTGGCCACTACTCTTGGTCACCTTTCCAATTTGGAGGCCCTTTTTGATAGCTATAGGGAAGCAAATGAGAATCCATAGATACTAGTCAAGCATAAGAAAAGGAAAAAATGCAGGAAGCCTTCATCGATCTCGCCTGCAGCCATTAGGAGCAAGGTGAAAGCTAATATTGGAAGCAAATCCAGTACCCCAAGTAGGAAGAACAATAATCAAATGAGAAAGAAAGAAATAAGGAGGAATATTCTGGATGGGATATAAAGAACCATCCAAGAATCATGCAACCAAAATAAAGCATGAAGATCATTTCCTTGAACATTCGTGGACTCAATGGAATTCACAAATAGAAAATTGTTAGGAATATTATTAGGGATCATAAGCTAGATTTATTTTTAATTTAGGAAACTAAAATGAAGAAGAAGAAAGTTGAAAAGATATCCTTTAGTAAATAAATGAGGAACACAACTACTTGTACTCAGATGGTGCTTCAGGTGGTCTGCTAATTATATGGAAGGAAGCCTTCGAAGCCAACATCATCTTTGATGAAGGTAATATTTTGCTCATGAATTTCTTTAATCCTAAGGCTCAGGATTCTATTCCCCCAAATACTAAGAATGGCAGATGATTTTTTTTGATTTGGTAGCCTGGACAGGTGAATCAAAGGGCATTGTTATGGGTGATTTCAATACCCCTCTCTTGGCTTCTAAGAAGATGGGTGGGTTACCACCTGACATGGATAGTAGGAAATACTTGGCTAACTTGATAAGGGACTTGTCCCTAGTGGATTTTGATCTCATGGGATGCAAATTTACTTGGTCCAATAGGAGAATTGGTCTAAAGTGCATCCAAGTGAGATTGTATATAGAGCCCTTATAAGTTTGGATTGGATGAGTTGATTTTAGTGTAAGCTTTCATCTTTGGTGCATCTTGGATTGGACCAATCCTCTATATCTCTTACTATTGATAGATTTAATAGAAAGAAGGCTTTTGTAAGGCCCCTTCCCCAGTACTGTATTATAAACCCTAAAAAACATGAATATGGTCAAAACTAGGAAGCATAAGGAGGTGAGATGTCATGTCTTTGTCTCTCATGCATGGTATGTAAATTATAAATTTTTACCATACACTTTATGATAGAATGATGATAAGTAGGTTCCAAGATTTAGGTATGTCATGATTGGCATCCTTCTTGTTGATATCCGACCTGTGATCTTAATTGAGGCTTATTTAAATTGTAGCCATTATTGTCATAAGTATTGTATTCAAAATGTTATCAGCAAGATGTTCTAACTTATAAACTATGCCGATGGATTTGTAGGATGTTATGATCTATTAGGATAGTTGTTTTAGGTGGCCATTGTGAAAAGATGAATTAACACCTGCCCTTGTGAGTACTAATAATATTTATAGATAGAAATTGTTATCAATTTAGATAAAGGCCTACTCGGTAGAGCTTGGCATGATGTAAATATAATAAGTGAATTTTTGTAAAAGTAGTATTATGTGGATAAGCTACAATGAATGATTATTAAGATGATGATATAATGTATTGACTAATAGATATAATGGGTTTACCTAATGATTGATTTTGAGCCTATCTAGACATGATTATGAAAACACCTTGATTTCCTGACATTAGTGATTTTAGAGACATATTTCTTATCACGTAATATCTCATAATGATAATAAAATAGTGTTAATAATCAAACTATATTTAATTGAATCAAGTATACTAGTTGTGATGATTACATTTTGGTGGTTTTGATCTAAGGTATGTAATCGAAACTAATTTTCATGTTGGCTGATTTAGCAATATAGGTTCAACATTTCATCATTTTGATAGGAAAAGGATTACGATATGATGCAAAATGATAAATTGATTATGATAATTTATGATTAAATGTGATGTACAAATGTTGATATTTTAATTTTTTGAATGTCTTATTTGAAATGATTAAGGAATTCCATTAAATTATGTTAATATGGATTACATAATATTTAAATTCATATGTATTTATGATACATATTTTATATAACATCCTTGGACTACTGATGCTTGAGTTTAGCATGTAGGAAGTGGAACCATAGAAATCTTTGGGGGAAACAAGTTCCAAACCTATGTGAACACTATTTAACTAAGACAAATCTTTGGAAGATTCAAAAGCCTTGTTGTGATAAATGTTATTTTGTAAATGTAAGCTTGTATGTGTGTGAAATTTTTAATCTCAAAGATGCATTAGGGACATGTCATGATGATGTGGAATGTGTTTTTATGTGTCACTTGAAACTTGTAAAATTTGTGTGTTAATGACATGTCATCTAGGTTTTTGTCATGGTAGCATGTTACCCTAAAAATGATTACCTAGTTAGTGATTAAGTAAACACACTTGACAAGGGATATGATGGGTCACAATGAAAGAAAAATTCGAATTTAGACTTGACTAGGCTTTTGAGGGGTCATTAGGTGGTCCCAAAGTGTCTTTTATGTGAAAATGAGCTACCCATATGATAATATAACATGTTAGGGACCTAATTTTGACCATGATAGTGACTAGACAGCCTAGGGGGCCCCTTTACCAATGAATTCTTCCACCAATTCGAAACTAGAGTTGTCACATGAGTTCTACCCCATGTTTTCACTAAATCAAAAATAGAAAACTTAGAGGGGGACAAGTTTTTAAGAGGGAGTGGCCTTGTGTTCTCGCCAAAATAGAAAGTGGAAAAGCCTTTTTAAGAGAGTTTGGACAAACTGGGTGTTCACCCATTCTAAGTTTAAAGATAGTTAGGGTTTTGGAGGGAGGCTAAGGGAGGTCTTCATCAACTATCATTACCATTAGCTTGGACCAAGGTAAGTGCTCAAATCATGACCATTTTGTTTTAGCATTACATATGAATCTGCAAGTATGGAATGTTGTTATGGTATCATGAATTGTTATTGTAATATTTGTGTTGTGTTGTGATTGTGCAATGAGTTTCATGCATTTTCTTTTTTTTTTTCCTTGATATCTTTGTTTTGTTTGAATATTGAATTTATTCATGGGTGTGAAGGCTTCACTCACCCTTGGGAGGGAAGAGAATCCTTGGGTGAAGGGGTTAGTTGGGCTCAACATTGAAGTTGAGAGATTTTCCTCTTGGAGAGGGTTTTGTTGTTCATGGAGTATGGGCTCCATTGAAGCCATATGCACTTTTTGATAGCCTTGTAGAGGCAATTGTATTATGGGAGGTATAAGTGTATTGATGTGATGAGAAGGATGTATTTGATAGCCTTGAAGAGGCATTATGCAATTGCAAATGTATATGTGTATATGGATATGGAATTCTCCTCTTTGGAGAGACCACCTTCACCCATTGTTTCATGATTCCAATGGTGAATCATTGTGTTAAATCTTGGAGGGTTTTGTAAATGTATTGTTAGATTGAGTTTTGCATGCATTTTAACATGTTTGAGAGTAAACCATTTAATTCTTGTTTCCCCTGCTCATTGGTTGGCTTCATAGTAGCCTAGGATGGGAGGTGAATCTCCATGGTTCCTAGTTTTTGTGTGGTTTTCTAGATTTTGTGAAGATGGATTCCTTTGAAGAGATTAGGGTTTCACCCTTGGACAATGTTGAATAACTAGATGTTTGTGAAGAGATAAATAGGTTCCACATCATCTCATAATGTATTGTGATTTAGAGATTTCATTGTTGTGTTGTTGAAATTTGAAGGGGGAGTTCCTTTCTATTGTACATTGTTGCAGACATGTAAAGTGAAAATTGAGATTTTGTGTATAGTTGTCTTTACAAGAGAAAGATAAAATTCTTATCATAGTTCAGTAAGAAGAAGAAAAAGAAAACATCTCATGTAAAAGATGATCCAATATGGTAGAGACTCCATTGTATTTAAAGATCATTCGAAAGTATCAAGTATATGTGAACTTGTATTCATTTCCAAGTCATGAGATACTATGAAGGAATTGTCATTTTTTTTTAATATGTTGATCATGCAAAGAAATTTGTATAATGTAATAATTTGAAGGAGAAATATCATTTTAAATTTTTCTTTCATTGTAGAACAAAAGGATTGTAATTAGTAGTTTTTTTTTAATAGACTCTAATTGATCTAAATTTTCATACTTGTTGTTCCAATAGCATTACATGTAATAAACCTAGCCTTAGAATAAATTTGATAAAATTCATTGATCTATACAAATATGTTATCATGTTAGTACAACATCAAAACTATTGTCAAAAATAAGATTAATATCATAGCTATTTAAATAGAGGTGAATAACCAAGTAGAAATTTAGCACCAAGAAAATGTACAAGTTAATAAGCCTATAGGTGGATATTAAACTCTCTAGAAATTGTATGAGGAATAGTGAAAATAGACCTTTTGATACAGATGATTAAAATAATGGAGGGACAATATACTTGGAATCTTGTACATAGAATACTAATAAAACAATATTTATACTAAGGGATAAGACTCATGTAATAATCACCCAGTTCATAAAAATTTGTGAGAGAAGTCTCAATAGAGTCACATGACCCTTGTGTCACAATACAAAAAAAATAAAATTTCATGACAAGTCATAGTCCTAGGAATTCACCCAGTTAGGACTTTGCATATTATTAAAACACTAAACAAAATTTAAAAAATACCCATAAGATCTATACCTAACCGACGCCCTTTACTCATCAACAAATAAAACTAAAATGAAATAAAAAATATAACCAAGGAAAGACTTAAGGACTTAAATCTAGGTGCCTAGTTTCTATGAAAGAGAAAAGTCAATGCTCTCAAAACTTTGACCCCACCCTCCCTAGGCATTTCATACCCTTATGATCAGATGATTAAATGCAACAATTTTGTCTTGGTTCTAACATAAGTCAGAAAACCCTTCACCTTTTTCCCTTAGGCACTTATTTCATGTTAAGGTAAGGAAAAAGTATGTTTCAAACACATGTGAAGTGGCCCCTTCTAACCACCTTGGGGAGAGTAGCTAGGTGCCTAGTAGAGGGCCAAGTAAGCAATCTTGTCACCTCATGTTATGAAAGGAGGGACACAATTTTTTTAAAATAAGGGGTGTTATGCTAGAGAGTTAATAAAGTAGTGTTAGGGGAGTAGGATGGTAAGTGGGGTAGGTTATAGCATGTGTTATTCTGATAAAAATGGGCTTTTTTTTAGTAATGTTTGAGTGTTGATTACTATATAAATTCGTGTCATTAATGGGTTAGCTAATAAATAGTGATTAGTGGTAAATAAGTATGGAGTAACAATTATGGTTGATTTCTTTTTTAATCAGTTTCTTTTATGTCATGGAAGGAGGTAGAGTAGGATAGTAGGATAGGTGTAGGGATGGTTTAAAGAAATTAGAAAAATTAAATATGAGGTATTAGATTTATAATTCCTATTTGGATTTTTATAATTCTAGAATTTACTTAATTTCATTAATTAATAAGGGTATGACCCTTAGTTATGATATAGATGTAACAAATTTATCTCCATATAGAAATGAACCAAATTAGATGTTAATCAGCATTAAAAACTTGATAACTAATAATAAGATTTAGAGAAATTGAAATTGAAATAAATAGTATATGTATATGCTTCTTCGATAGTCAAAATAGTAGTGTGGGATTAAGTTAATAAGTTAGAAGTTTAATGAAATGACAATGTGCAAGAGCTCTTTAAAATTTGTATACCTAAATAAAAGAAAGTAACAATAATAAAATAAAATAGAGTAGAAATGGGCATAAGACATGATGACTAAGGTCATATATATATATATATATATATATATATATATATATATATATATATATATATATATATATATATATATATATATATATATATATATATATATATATATATATATGAGAAGTCGACTTGTGATTGGATCATCTAGGACAACCATAAACATCTTCATATTCGCTAAAATATTGAATTATTGCTACTACATTGATAGAAAAAATTGTCCTTCACATCCATATACATAGTGTCTTACTTTAGGAATATGGTGTGGACTCAAAATGATAAACCACTTAGCTCCTAAGTTAAAACTCAATGTTCCAAAAAATGTTAGAAAACAAATGGGTCTTCCTTGAAACTTGAAGTGCATAATTTTGAACGAAAGTAAACTCTTCCACATCTACTCAATGATCAAATAAGAAGCATGCTAGTGTCCTTGAGGAGACATGAGTTGTTACATTTTTCATATCCAATAATTTGATGGTATACACATAACTAGTTTAGGCCTATATGTATTTATCATTAATGCAACTTTTGAAAAAAATAAATTGTTGGTTGTGTTTTCTCATGTAAATCTAGGCATGATAGCTTTCCCCTTTAGATTTGAGAAGATGTGGTCAGTGCACTCAGACCTATTTGACAAAATCAAGGAGTGGTGGGGTATAGAGGTTGATGGAAAAACCATGTACAAGGTAGCCAAGAAAATTATATTCATTAAGTTAGAAATTTAAAAATAGAACAAAATGGACTTTGGCAATATTTTTCATGTTAAAGAGAGGATTTTCGAGGAACTTGTTGAGGTGTAGGAAGAGATCTAGACCTAGGGTTATGATGATATTAAGATGAAATTTGAGAAGGAAATCCTTGTTGGTCTTTACAACATAGTTGGGAAGGAGGAAATGTTTTGGAGATAGTAGTCTAAGTTGGTCTGGCTAAAGGAAGGGGACAAAAACTCTAGATTTTTTCACCTATCCATTATGAAACCAGGGCTCCCAATAGAACTTGTGAGATTAAAAATGGGAATGACACCATTAGGGAAGATAATGAGATAGCAAAGGAGGCTATCAAGTACTTCTCTTCAATCCTTTCTAAAGACCTTAACTTGGGAGAAGAGGACCATAATGTTATTCTTAATACCATTCCTAGTGTTATTAGTGATGCTTAGAATTGGGCCTTAGTGGCTATCCCAAAGCTTGAAGAAAATAAAGAGGCAATTTTTTTTCTACCTATTGAGAAGACCCCTGGCCCTAATGGTTTCCCCACATTTTTCTTTTAGATGTATTTGAAAATTATTCAATTTGATCTTGTCAAGGTTGTTCAAGAATTGTTTGGTGCCAGGAACCTACTGATAGAAATCAATGCAACTTTTATGGTTCTAATCCCTAAATGCACTGGTACAAATTCTTTTAGCTCTTTTAGACTAATCAGTCTTTGTAATTCCTTTTATAAGATTTTTTCAAAAGTCTTAACTAACAAAGTAATCAAATTACTTCTAAAGATTATTGTGCCTCAACAATCAGGTTTTGTCCCTTGTAGATAAATTTTTGACTCCATCATTGAGGTTCATGAAGTTATTCATTCCCTTGAAGTTGGAAAATAAAAGGGTTTTCTACTCAAATTTGATCTATCTAAGGCCTAAGACAAGGTGTATTGGGGGTTTTTGGATAGAATTCTTGATGCTTTTGGTTTCAATGCTAGAGTATGAATGATTATCTCTCAATTGGTTTCCACCCCTTCCTTTGTAGTCATGGTTAATGGGACCCCCTCTAACTTCTTCAAATCCTCTAGAGGTCTCCGTCAAGGTGATCATTTATCCCCTATTCTCTTCATCATTCTAGTTGAAAGTTTGGGCAGGCTCATACATTTAAAAAAGAATAGAGGGGATTTAATGGGCCTAAAACCTTCTTTTGGTCCCTTGGTTTTCACTCACCAAAAATTCACGGATGATACCATTTTGGAGGATGAGGCCTTAGTGAGAGAAGCTAGGATTATGAAAAGCATACTCAATAATTATTTCAAGGCCTCTAGACAGCTCATCAATTGGGACAAGAGTTTGGTGTTCTTTTTCAACACCCGTTTAGTCAGATAGAAGAATATTGTTGGCAATTTGGGTTTTAATATGTGCCCGCCCCCACCCCCCCTCCATTTATTTGGGCCTCCCCTTAGAGACTACACCTCCTGATAGCTTTTGGGAAAATCTCATTAATAGATTCAATAGAAAGATGGTGGGATGGAAAGGCATCACTCTAAGTCAGGCTGGAAAAGTGTTGTTGATTAAATCCACCTTGCAAAACTTACCCACTTATGCGTTTAGCCTCTTCTGTATCTCTTCTAAGGTGGCCTATCATTTGGAAGCTATTTAGAGGAGTTTCATGTGGCTAGACACCAATGAGAACAAGAAATACCATCTGGTGGCTTGGGAGAACATTTGTAGACCAAAGAAGAAAGGGGTTCTAAGGATTAGAAAGCTGAAATAATTCAACTATGTTCTTCAAGTGAAACAGATTTAGAGACTCTTCAATACCAATAGTGAATGGAGAGATATGCTAAAGTTAAAGTATTCCATTAATCTTAATCTCAAATAGTTCATCAATAGGGATCTTGACCCTAGGGGCTCTAATATCTAGAATGGCCTCCTGAGGACAAAGATCTTAGCCTTTTAGAAAGAAAAATGGAAATTGGGTAATGGTGAAGATATTTATTTATGGCATGATGATTGGCTTAGTTCTAATCCTTTTTGGGACATATAGCCTTTTAACAGATAAGCTAATGTTTTTATAGAGAGATTTGGGAGTAGGGTGAGTGACTATAAGATCCATAACAAGTGGATTGATCTAGCTAAGATGTCCCAAGAGCTCAAGATGTTGATGGAAATGGTTAGACATATTCCTTTGTCACATAACAAAGATTCCATTATAGGGGGGAAGATTGTGAATAGCATTTATATTGTGGCCTCTAGCTATCAAACTTTGCCAAACTTTGGCCCGACCCTTGTGTGGGCCAAAGCCTAGTACCTAGGGCTCATCCCAAAAATTAATATTTTCTTCTAGATTATGCTCTTATGCTCCAAAACTATATTATTATGGTGGAAAACCTAAACAAGAGAGGAAATATGATGTCCAACTGATGCATTTTATGAAAAAATCATTGTGAGAGTGTTGAGCATATTTTTATCCATTATCCTTTCATCAACACTATCTGCTCTGTTTTTCCTATCTTTTTTCAACATGTCTTGGTGCTTCCCATCCAAAATTTTGGGACTCTTTGAACAATGAAACTTTGGGATATTAGGGAGTGACACCATGGATTTGTGGAACTAGACCTTACCCCATGGGTTTAGAGAGAGAAGAACAACAAAATCTTAAGGGATAGGGAAACAAAGGATAACATTGTTTTCTATAAATTCCTTAATTCCTTGATGGAAAAATACACCAATATCAAAGGTCCTATCCCCTCTCTTGGTACAAAGGGTAGGGAAAATAACAAGAGGGATGGATGGAGATGGAATCTTTCACTTAAGGGATGGCATAAGGCTAATTTTGACAGAGCAGCCAAAGGTGACCTGGGAAAGGCTAGGATGGGAGGCATCATCAAAAATGCTTTTGGTAAATGGATTGTTGTGGTTGCTACCCTCCTTGGAAAAAAAACTAAGCATTATGTAGAGGCTATCATGGCTCACCATACTATTAAACTAGCAAGAGAAATGAGAGTGAAATATCTCTAGCTTGAAGGAGATTCAAAATGTATTATTGATTACTTAAATTAGATGAATAAGAAAACATGGATGATTGTGAATATTATTGATGAATGCATTCAACATCTCAAGACATTCAAAAAAACCTACATGGCACATGAGTACCAGGTAGCCAACCAAATGGTAGATAGGCTAGCTAACTAGGTAGTCAAGTACAATGAAGTGGCTAAGTGGATGCGTGATTATAATTTCTTGTTAGAAATTAATGAGTTGATTGAAAGGGAATGGATCCTAGCTAGATTGGGTATCATAAAAATTCCATTATGATTGTTAATGAGTTACGAGAAGTGGTTAGAAATATAATGTGTAGATTTGTTATGATTGTTAGTGATTTATGGGGATGTGCAAAAAAGTGATGTGGAAGTATGATAGCAGTCATACTTCTCACATCAACCATATCTATCAATTTATTTCAAGGATTAAGTTTGAGCAAAAAATTCATAAGTAGGAAACAAGGTCCAAGAAAACAAGGAGCACCAAAATTTTTCTAGATTCAAATAGCTTTGATACTAGATATAGAGCTAGCATAGAGGAAGATATCATGGTTGGGGAAAGACACAAAAGGGAACTATACGATGAAGTCCAAAAGTGGCATAGATTTTCCAAAGTGTGGAACATTCTAAAAAAAGGGGAAATCATGAATTTCATTAAACAAATCCATGGTTTGAAACACTCCATTACCAAGGTTATGGTTAAGAGTTGGAAAGAGGGAATAGGTAAAATTTATGGGGTGGATTTTATGGTGATGGAGGATGTTGTCTCCACTATTATCAACATTCCCATCATGGAAAAGAAATTCTACAGAGACAAAAAAATCTCAGTGCAAGTAGTGGTGGAATTCACAAAGGATCAAGAGGAAAAAAAGGCACTAGTGAAGAAAGGAACTCATTATCTTCCAAGCTCCATCAAGCCACTGTAGAGGATTGTTCCATAGGTAATCATCGAATATATCTCCCTTGACACCAAATTTGATGGCCTTGGAACCTAACACTTCATGTTACTCAACCACTTCAAGTATGAGGTGAAGATTTCTATTCCCTTTTATCTCTACTCTTCTATGAATGAGAGCATTAATGAATATCAAGAGAAGCATACTAGGAGTCTGGCACTCCATGAGGGGCTTTTACTATTAATATATACACTTTTTAAGGCTAGGACAATGGGAAAAAAATTAAGAATAAGAAGGAGGGAAAGAAGGGCAGAGGCGACTCTGAAGAGTTGGAAGAGGACTATGTTCCTTCTGATACAAAGGACAACCTTGAGATGCATACTGACTTAGAGAGGGATGATTCCCCATAGTGTGGCTCTGGTTAAAAAAATTATCAAAATGGAAAGGAAGGAGGAAAAGGTTTTCCCCAAACCCAAGAAGGTCCTTGACACATCCTCAGACATGGACTATAATGAAAGGGATGAAGGAAGAAAGAGTAGAAGGATAGGAGGATCTAAGAGATGGGGAGGTTTTGGAGAGGAAGAGGGACAAGAGAATCATCAGCATTAAAATTATGACAAACAAAGAGGAAAATGTCCAAACTTCCTAGTACTAGAAAAGGAAACTCTTTGATACCAAGGGGGATAAACAAGGAGTGGAGAAGGAGGGGGTGGAAGTGGTCCTCAATCAGGATGAAGGGAAGGAATAGGAGCAAGGCTATGAGGAATTCAGAACTAGCAAATATAGATGCTTGATCACACGAAAGGATAAGAAAGTGGTGTGGTGAAATTTTGATACATTTTATGCTAAAATAGTGATCAACCATGAGTTGACTAGAACTTTGGTCAAAAAGAATGAAGAGGGTAAAATCAAAATGGAAGAGTTACCACCTTGGTTACTTTTAGTTACACTACTAAGGAAAACCTAGATATAGATGTGCTCAACAATGCCAAAAATAGTATGAAAAATGGCTTCCACACCACCAAGTGGATTTTTCATGAAATCCTTGAGCTCAAATATAGCGTGAGCATCTTGGAAAGGGAGAAATATGGTTTGAAGAATAGGATAATAGAGTGGAGGAGGTCAAGAAAAGGTTTCAAATGATGGAGAGCACAATGCAAATTATAGAGGAACAAAGCTATAATATTCTCAAAGAGGCCAAAGAGAATATAAAGCTACTCATTAACAAAATAGAGGAACAAAAAATGAGTAAGGAGAAGGACCCTACCACCCAAAGTGCAAAGGATAGGACCCCTGGTGATAGCTTAAGGAAGTGCACTAGATCTAGCTTGAGGAAGAAGGACACCCTAGAACCTAACCAGGAACTCTCAAACATGAAGGAGGTGGTTGGTAGATTGTTGGAGTTGTAAATCAATGCAGAAAAAATGCTAAGAGATATCTCCTGAGTGTCCTGGCTTTTTTTTGGCTAGTCCTAGTTTTTTGTCTTGACTCCCTAGCTTTCTACTAGTTTTTTTACTTTAGTGTGGGTAGTTGTTTTGGCTAGTTGCTTTTAGTTTCTTTTGATACTTTAAGTGTTCTATTTTTGTTTGTTCTATGTCTTGCATGGGTTTCAGGGCCTTTTCAAAACCTAATTTCCTTAATAATAATAAAATTTTTTTATCAATGGAAAAAGTATCTCCAAAATAGGGAGGAGAATGGGGTTCTCATATTTTCTCTTCTTTCAAAGAAAATTAAAGATGCAGTAAAAGAAAGCATAAAAGTACACTAAAATACACTAGCAAGAGCATTAAACTCATTTTTTAGGGTACATTTTAGGAAATGAAATAAAACAAATAAAATTCTTATACCCCACACTAAAAAATTTGCAAATATGACTATTCAAGAAAATAACCTAGTTTTAATAATAAACTTGATTAAGCTTTGTCTCTTTGTCCTATGGTTTGGTAACAGATGTATGTGTCCTTTTGCAAGAATGACTGAATATCTCCATGCAAGGAGTAAGTGACAAAATAGGGTTAAACTTGTATAACTGGGATACTTATTTCACTTAAAATAGATGTTTGTGTCACCTATAGATTGAGAAAATAAGTAGCCAGTGAGAACCATAGAATAAAGTACCAATTAGAAGAATTAAAATAGGAACTTAGGGCAATGGAAGTGGAGAAGATTAAAGTGTTAGATAACTAGGGGTGAATCAGTTATGTCTTGTTATCATACAATCCCTTTCAACATTTCAATACAAGTAGAATATCATAAAATTCAACATAAATCACTCAACATAAACATTAGTCAACTCTTTCAAACACTTTAATTCAAACTGTTAATTCACTGTTCCTTGCATTACTGAGTATCTAAAAATTTACCTATTTATTATTGATCTTAAACTTAGTTATTACTGAGTTGTAGTAAATTATATAATAATTATTGGAAGCTACAATTACAATAATTATGATGTTGTCATTGATGTCAAACCTTATTAATGAGATAATTTTCTATCTAATCTAATTATCATATCTATATGATTGATGAAGAGGATTTGAGAAGTTGGTCATAGAAAAAGAACCTAGAGAAGGGGTTGACTTTTGAAGAAGAAACTACTATGGACACTTAATTAGTTAGACTTTGACATGATAAAGTGATTGTTGAAATCATGTTACAAGTGGAGAAGATAGTTGTACTAAAGCCTTAAAGAATCAATCAAATATTGACCAAATGCATAGGCTTGACTAAGTAATAGAGAAGAAGATTAAGGAACTTGAAGTTTGTGCCTAGTAATGCTAGTGCTAATCAAGCTATAATATAAGCCAAGAAGAAATAGTGTTGACTAAGCATTAGTATTAAGATGATTACTGGTATATATGTCAAGTTGAAAATCTATTAGCAACCAAGTAACCTAGTGATGACCAAGTATCTAAACATAGTGTTGGTTGTGGGACAACATTTTGACAATTTATGAGATATCATAATTTCTAGCTAACAAAGTTGATTTGTTGGAATAGAAAAAGTGTGTTGAAGATAAGTATGGATGATCTAGAATGTTTAAATCAAGGTAAAATATTTTTGTGTCTTTCTATGCAAGGATTCATGAAAAATTTTCTAGAATAAAAATCGATAAACAAGAATGTGGAAAAATTCATTGTATATGCTGAATTTGATCATAACCCTAAGATCTATGGTAGTGTTTAACTGGAAAAAGTCAAAATTACCAATTTAAGAAGGTACAGGGGCTAATCTTAAAGAGGGTTGAATGTTGGAGCAATTGTTGATGCTATTGACTAATGAACTTAAGCAAATGTCTAAGAAGAGTAGAGGAGAGAAAAAAAGTGATTCATTGAAGGGTTAACAAGTGAATCAGAGAACAAGATGACAATCAAGGCATGTTATTTGGATCAACTTTTGAGCCAAGCTAAGATTCATATTTGCAAAGTGAGTTGTAGTTGTTAGATCAAAGCCTATTGCTACTTTCTAACCATGG
This sequence comes from Cupressus sempervirens, assembly GCA_028749045.1. NCBI lineage: Eukaryota > Viridiplantae > Streptophyta > Pinopsida > Cupressales > Cupressaceae > Cupressus > Cupressus sempervirens. The sequence goes on from CM053784.1 coordinate 280,401,296, forward strand.
TATCAATTTGAGATCCTTTAATCAAGGTTCACCTAATAGTCATATGTAAATCCTTTAATCAAGATGGCATTGTAATGGAATTTTCTAAATTCCTCTGTTAAGGCCACTCCTAACAAGTGATTAAATATTTTAACAAGGTTAGATTTAAGAGTGTATTTTGGAACCTTTAATAGGGTTGGCTTCTAAAACAGCTCACTTTAGAAGAGTGAAAGATTGGTGACATTTTACTGGTAGTTTTTCCCAAATTGGGTTTCCATGTTAAATATTAGTGTCAAACTTGTGTGGATGTTATTTGTGGTGATTTAATGTTAGCATTTACATTCTGCAAGTTTTTTATAACTGTTTATGTTTACTAAAAGTTTACTATAGAGGCCAAGCTAACAAATGTTAAGATCTAAAGTTGTTTAAGTATTTTCTTATTCAATTGGTACATTTTGTCCTTGGATAACTGATTCACCCACACTCCCCTTCCCCCCCCCCCCCCCCAAGTTATTCTTAACATTCTAATAATTGGTATGAGAGCATTGGTGCTTGTGGAGAAAATTTTGAAGGTACCTAAAGCTAAAGCCCAAGATGTACCAAAAGGAGGTGCCAAGGTTGAAAAAGGAGAGTTTCCCTAGATGGAAAAGTTTGACGAGGCTCCATCTAGTAGGAATTGGAGATGGTGTAATTTACGGTTTTTTAGACAATGCAGATGTGGAAATAATAGTTCTTCCTTTGATAGATTAGTAGCTAAAAGAGAAGCAAGAACACAACCAAGCTATGTTGAGTTTGATAACATTAAATATTACATGAATGATAAAGAATGTGGCATACACTATAGACCATCTATGGAGGAGACAAGAAATTCTTGAGAGAAAAAAAAGAGCTTGGGAGGTAAGTTTGATTAAATGAGAAAGGTGAGAATATAGTGTAGTATTGTGGAAGAATCAAAGAGGTTGTAAATTCTATAAGAAAAGCCAATGGAATGATTGATGATGACACTATAATTAGTAAGGTATTGCTCTGCTTCCTATGTATGCTATTAGGGTTTCAACAATACAAGAACTAAGATGTACTCTAGGTAATGACCTAACTCTAGAAGGTGTGATTGGTAGTACTACTTTTGAGATGTAAAATTCGAATAATTTCACTCCTACCTCAATTGAATCTTCTTTTAAATGAAAAATTATTATTAGTAAGAAAGGAAAAGGAAAATATGTGAAAAGTGATAGTGATACTTCTAATGATGAACTTGAAGAGCTTGAAGTAGTGATGGATAGAAGACTTCCAAGAAGCAAGAGGAAATACAAAGGTAAAATTCCTATAATCATTTTTTCATGGCAAAAGGTTGATCAAATTGCTGCAAGATATTCTGATAGAGAAGAAAAGGATGGTAAGAGAGAAAGAGGGTTAAAAAGGAGAAGAGATGGAGACAACAAGAGAAACAAGGACTACAAACACAAAGGTAAAAAATCTTGTTACATTGTTGAAGAAGAAAACGATGAATCTAAAATTAATCATGAAGAAGTAGTTTATATTGCTATGAAAGAATATGACGAAGATGAGAAAATTGCATTAATTTAATATATGAATAAAAGTGATAGGTGGATAATTGATGGTGGTTGTTTAAATAATACGATTGGTGATAAAAGTAAATTTGAGAACATTAGACCATACAAGGTTGTTTGTGTTAAATTTAGTAAAGATGTACTATGTCTTGTGAAAGGTAAAAGATCAATACAACTGATTAATAGAATCAAGTGTGAGAATTTCTATTGGGTTGAAGGACTTAACTATAACTTGTGGATTGTTTCATAGTTGAAAAAATCAAGATACAAAGTTGAATTGCATCATAGAAAGGCCGAAATATTTGATGTTGATGGTGAACTAATTAGAAGTAGTGACTGAACAAGAGGTAATTTATTCTATCTAGATTTATCTAGTGAGACATGTTTATTTGCACAACATGAAGATATTTAGTTATGGCACAAGAGGTTATTTCATGCAAATTTTGACAATTTGGTTAGCATTAGTATGATGAAAAGAGTAAGCAATTTTCCAAAAATGAAGAAACCTAAGAATGTTATGTGTAAATAATGTCAATTGGGAAAAATGACAAAGTCTAGTTTCAAGAGCAAGACACATTCATTTAATGAAATTTTGGAATTGGTTCATACTGACCTATGTGGAACTTTTGGTGCTTAGAGGTACTGTTTAGACAAATATTCCATTCTATGTACTAATGAATACTCTAGAATGATGAGTATGATGTTTCTTAAAGAAAATATTATTCTTTTTAGTTATTTAGGTTGTATTTGGCTAGAGTTGAAAAGGAATTAGGAATGATTCTAAAGTTCTTGATATATGATAGAGGTGGTGAATTCAGTTCCAATGAATTCAACATATTCTACAATGATAGAGGAATCAAAAGGTACATGTCAGCACCAAGGACCACTCCTCAAAATGGAATAGATGAAAGGATACTTAGGTCAATCATGGATTGTGTTAGAACACTGATGATGGAGAAAAATGTGTCACAAAAATATTGCATAGAAGTTGTAAGTACAACATTTTATAATTTAAACAGAGTGCAAGTTAAGAAAGGTACAAATGTTACACCTTTTGAATTATGGTATGGATATCCACCCAACGTAAAGTATTTTAAAGTTTTTGGAAGAAAATGCTATATACTTAAGGATAATATAAATGGAAAGCTTTATGCTAGAAGTGACTAAGGCATATTCCTAGGTTATTTCATTAAGAGCAAAGCTCATAAGTGTTTGAACTCTAACAATTACAAAGTTGTGGAAAGTCCAAATGTGAAAGTTGATGAATATGTAGGGAAGAATGAAGTGGAATGTAAGATAGAACTTGAACACTATAGTATATTCATATATGTGAATGATAGTTCTCCCAACACCTCACTTAATAAGATAACAAAGTTGCAAATCAACAACAAAATGAGAATATTGAATTGCAATAGCTAGTTTCTAAACAATAGAATGTGGATGCCAAGAAACAAAAAATGATGTCGACTTATAGATAGAGGGAGCTAAACATCAAGATGAAATTTCTAAGAAAATAGAATATAAATATGAACCTAAATAGAGAGAGATAATAAGATTGAAATCATTTTTCAGGATGAGCCTGTAGAAGAAGAGAGAAGGAAAAAACTTGTTGGAATTCTTTAGAATAATTGAGAGGGGGTAGGGGGTTGAATCAGTTATCCAAGTTCCAAATGTACAAATAAAACTTTTTAGTGCTAAACAGATTCATATCCATAAAACCATAACATGCATGCATCCATTAGATCATACAATACCTTAACTTTGTAGGTTATTTTCCTCAATCAAAATAACTTTGTAGAAATGTAAACATGAAATACTATAAGCACATTCACACAATTTGACACAAGGATTTTATGTGGAAACCTAATTTTGGAAAAACCACTAGTAACATGTTACCCAATTTCACTCTTCTGAAGTGATGCCCTATGAAAGCTCAATCCCATTAAAGGATTGCATTCACCCTATTAGGAGTGATCCTTGTTAGAGGACTTTACAACATTCCATTAGAATGTCACCTAGTTAAAATATTTACAAATGAGTATTAGGTCAACCTTAATCCAAAGGATTTTATTCACACTAGTACAATTGTTAGATAGCAACATTAGGACTTGAAATGATAAAGAACTTAATTAAAACTCACTTGTAGATTATAGATCTTTAGTTTAGTCCTCCATTCTACTTGGCATTCATGCTCTCTAGCTCTAATATCTTGTTCACCCTTCAAGCATTCATCCCCTTAAGTCTTCATGCATTGTATGCCAAATAGAGTCTCTTTTGTTTAGCCACTAGATGAAGCAACACCCTAGACTTGTTTTCTTCCTTAGGTTCTCACACATGACAACCTTTGATTTTTGTGAGCTATCCTTATAAATAGAGAAGTTTGATCTTTTTTCTCTTAACCACAATCATTCATTTTATGGTTAGGTAAGATTCAATGATTCTACCCACTTTTCCATTTGAGTTCCTCTAGAAACTTCCTCTATAATTTTTCTTGAATTTGCCTCAAAATAGTTTACCTTGAATTTTGTACCACGAGCTCATCATATTCATCTTCCACATGCTTCACATAATTAAAGAAATTAAATTAGTTGGCTCATATTAGTCAAATCTTTTTTTTAACACTATTTGTTGTCACTCAACATCTATACTATTCTGTTACTTCACCAATACTAGATCACTCCTCAAACACTAAAGTTTGTTGATTCTCAACACTAACTAAAATTTACTTGGCATATATTAACTGTCAATTGGCTTGCACTATTTTTCATCTTTTCTTAATGCCTCTTGATTTTCACTTGGCTTCTATTGTTTTCTACTCAGCCAACACTATTTTCTCAAGAAGGCTTGGTAGACACTTTTTTTACTTAATTTTCTCCTAGTCTTTTCTTGAGTAATATTTCATTAAAAAATTTAAGTAGATAAATAATACACTATACTATCAACGTCTTACTTGGTCTTAGTGCTCATTTTATACACCAAATAACTCAACCTTTCTCTAGGTTCTCTTGTTATCTCCTCTTTTGAAATCCTCTTCATCAATCAACTAGATGATAACATTAAGACCAAAAAGAAATTATCTCAACAAGAAGTATCATGTTTGAAATTAGTGACAAAATAATGATTGTTCTACTAAAATTTTTACACTTCAAAACAATCTCTTTTCAATAGAATTGTATTAGAAAAATTTATAAGAAGACATCATGTACCTAATAAAATCATTGGAGATCAAGAGTCTAGTGTTATGACAAGGAAGAGACTCAAAAGTGAAACATGTTTACTTTTTGAGTTTGAGCCCAAATATGTAAAAGATGCTTTAGAGAATGAAAACTAGATACAAGTAATGAATGAAGAAATTGAGCAAATAGAAAAGAGTAAAACATGAACACTGGTACCTAGACCTAAGGACAATAATGTTATTGGAACAAAGTGGGTATTTAAGAATAAGCTGAATGAAAAAGGTGAAGTCACAAGGAATACAGCTAGACTAGTATGTAAATGATATGTCCAAGAAGAAGGAAATAGCTATGGGGAAATAGTTTTCCCTATAGCAAGACTAGAAGGAGTTAGAACGTTGCTTACATATTATGCTTATAAAGGATTTAAGGTATACCAAATGGATGTTAAATCTACATTTTTGAATGAAATACTTGAAGAAGAAGTGTACATAGATCATCCTAAAGGATTTTTTTACTCCAACAAGAAGAATATGGTGTGCAAGTTGTACAAGGATCTATATGGTTTGAAACAAGCCCCTAGAGAACAGTATGAAAGATTGCACAATTATTTGGTGAACATTGGATTTTCAAGAACTAATGAGAACAAAAATCTATACTTAAAGACTAACAAGAAGAATGAGGTACTATAATCTAAAATCTCTATTGATGGTATCATATTTGAAGTCAATGAAGCATTATGCAAATTATTTGCTAATGATATGAAGAAGGAATTTGAAATGTCTATGTTTGGTGAGATCAAATTCTTTTTTTGGTTTACATGTTTATCAAATGAAGAAAGGTATCTTCATTACTCAATCCAAATACATCAAGGAGAAATCAAAAACATTTGCAGTGGAAGATTCAAGACAAGTTAGTACACCTATGACTAATGGACATAAATTATCTAAGAATGATGATTCTATTGATGTGAACTAGACATTGTATAGATCAATTATTGAAAAACTACAATATTTTGTTCACTGAACATTAGTAGTTGGGATAGTTGCAATACTTTTTACAAGTCTTCAGGAGAATCACATGATGGTATTAAAAAGAATACTAAGATGTTTGAAAGGAAAAAAAGACTATGGATTGCATTACAAGAAGAATGATAGATTTGAACTAAAGGTGATTACTAATTTTGATTGGGCAGGAAACCTTGATGATAGAAAAAATTGAAGTGGAGGAGCTTTCTCTCTAGGAAAGTGTTGGAAATATAGAAGGAATAACTGGTGGGGGTGAATTAGTTACCACTAAAATAAATCTCAGATCCCTTGGATGTCAACAATAAAAATTGATTACCTCTCAATAACCATCCTTCATTTGGTAGGTGGGCTGATTAGGCAATAGGCAGATATGGTATGTTGGTTAGGAACTATAGAAATGTGAATGAATGGCACAAGCTAGCAGAGCTTTCGCAGGATCTTGAGCCTTTGATGGCCTCTTTGAACACTATTAACATCAACCAGATAGGCGATGCCTTAGTCTGGGGAGACTCTTCTGGAGGCCATTATATTGTAGCCTCAGGCTATCTTTACCTTGTGGGAACAGGGGAGAAACCTATTTGGGCCAAGGCCTGGACCCTTGAATTAATGCCCAAAATTAACATCTTCTTTTGGCTCCTCTTGCAAGACAAGATCCTTACCCTGGATAATTTACCCAAAAGAGGCCAAATTATTCCCAACAGATGCTGCCTCTATAAGAATGACCTAGAAACGGTTAATCACATTTTCATTCACTACCCCTTTTCCTCTAGAGTGTGGAGTCTTCTGACTTCCAACTTGAACTCCTACTGGTGCCCGCCAGCCAATATCCAAGATTTCTTCATTCAGTGGAGAAGCAACCACAAAAGCCTGCAATCCCAAATTTTGAGTTCATCGATTATCCCACACTTTTGCTGGGGAATTTGGAAGGAGCACAACAATAGGATATTTAGAGATAGAGAAGCTCCCAAGGGTATTATAGTAGAGAAAAAGGATGGCCTCATGAAAGAGAACTATTCCACAACTAGAGATGGAAACATAAAGGATAGAGGGAAAATTAAGACTAGAAAAGAAGACAAGATCAAAAGAAGATAGCAGGCTTCTTGGTCCTTACCCCTCGAAAACTGGCATAAAGCCAATTTCGATGGAGCGGCTAAGGGGAACCCTGGTCCTGTTGGATGCGGTGGAATCATAAGAAATAGCTTGGGAGGGGGCATTTCTGTTATCTCCTCCCCTATTGGTCACCAAACCAACCATTTGGCTGAAGCCAATGCAGCCAGACTCACTGTTAAGTTGGCCCTGGACTCAAGGATCGAACAACTGTGGCTTGAAGGTGACTCCCTAGATATAATTAATTGTATTTTAGGAGTAACCAAACCATCATGGACCATTGAAAGCATAATTGAGGACCTAAAAATGGACTTGATAAAATTTAAAAATTACCATTGTCAACCATGTCTACTGTGAAGCTAACATGGTTGTTGATTGGTTCGCAAGCGCAACGGTCACATTCAATTCGGTGATGACGCGGGGAAACAATAATCATTTTTCGGCGACAACTATTGAGCTCATCCGAAAGGAGAAAATTCAAGGTACCAACTCAAAATATTTTTATGATGATGAGACATGCTAAATCATGTTTTAAAAAGGGAATCAATTGGAGTTATGCAGAACCCCCACCGTTTCATAATAACGTGTATGGTTTACATGAGCAAAAGAAAACCAGAGTTAAACCCAAAAACACATGCATTAAAGCTCTCATCCTTAGCGATTTGTCCATCTTTGAGCTCTTCAATTTTTTTTAGGGTTTATTGTTAGAGTGGTATAAAATTGCAATGATGGGAGAAAGGATTAGAAGAGAGCCATGGGGAGAAACGAAGAGCTGGAAAGAAAAAGGGAAGGTTTGGAAAAAACTCCAGAAGGGCGGCATAACCAGCTTCATGGAGAGGCTCCATGGTTTCGACGTGGGGGTTACCAAGATTACGGTTGAAACCTAGCACAATGAAAAGGTCATAATTGATGGTGTTTCCCACCAAATCATAGAGGGTCTCATAGCGGAGGTGACAGGCTTCTTCCAGGAAGGCATTAGCTTCTTTAGGGATAAGAAGATGTCCGCCAATGCTGTCAATGCTTTCATTAAGAACGACAAGGAGAAAAGAAAACCGGTAAAGATTAAAAACTTCTATGACATAGAGTCCATCAAGAAGTTTTGGGGGCTTGTTTTGAGGATCATCATAGAGTATGTCACTTTGGAGCCTAGGTTTGATAGAGTCAGAACCCATCATTTTGTTATGCTTAATCATTTTAGACATAAAGTGAAAATCTCCTTTCCTTTCTATATTTATACTTCTATGACTAAGAATATAGAGAGTTACAAGAAATGTGTTATCAAGAATCCCACCCTTCATGAAGGTCTTTTGCTCCTCATTTTTGAGTTCCTGAAAAATTAGACAAGAGTCAAGTCCATTGGGGCTTCGGGTGGCTCCTCGGAGGACACTGCTAGCTCAGACTCAAGGGAAGTGCGCGTTGTGAAATCTGTCAAGTCTAAAAAAAAATCAAACCCTCTCCCCACTTCTCTAGCAGGAAGAGCCCCATATTCCCTCCCCCTAACCCCCTACCCTTCATCCTAAGGAGCCTAGTGATGAGTCAGATACAGAGTCGGAGGAGGTGGATTCGATGACAGAGAAGGAAAGTGAGTTGGAAGACGACAAGGAAAAAGATAATGACAAGAAGGAGGTGACCCCCTTGGTAACCTAGGATAACCCCAAGAAAAGAAAATTAGACCAAACCCCAACCCATGATCATCTCAGCGATAACGCTGATTTGCCCCCTAGCCCTACTACACCCACCTCCCCCTTGGAGGTCCCCATTTCACCCCTAGAAGAGATGATATAAATTATGGTTGAAAAGGGAGGGGAGGCCATCAGGAAAAATAAGAGAAGATCCTAGAAAAATTTCAATATGGATAGTGTCAATATGGGCATTGTTAGAGAACCTGCTAAAATCTAGGTGTTGGGGGATCTTGACAGTAGTACCCACTATGACGAGCTCCTTGACCTGACTCTTCTGGTTCTCTCTGACAATGTCCGTGAAATGGGTTTCAACTTCCTCAACAATGCAAAGAACAACTTGATTGATAATTTCTGCTCCATTAAGTGGCTTTTTCAGGAAATTGAGACTTTGAAGGACAGGTCCAACCAGACCAACAACAGGGGGGAAGTCAAGGATCATGAGGCCAGAGGAAGTAAAGACTAGGTGGGCAGCTAGGAAAAAGACAGAAGCTAGGACCCCAGTGACAATCACGAGGACATAATCACCTTGCTCGAGCAGAAGGTCCAAAGGCTAGATTCCATCCACTAGGTTGTGACTAAATAGATTGTGGATACCTGCCATACTTTGAATGAAAACATTATTAATCTGGGGGACTATCTGACCAATGCCAGTCTTGTGGGGAACGTGGAGTAGAGTACAAAGCATGAAACTAGCTGGGAGGATCCTTAGAAAGAGACTAGATTCCAAGAAAGTCAGGGGGACCAGATGCATTTCCCCCCAACAATCCAAGAGGAGGAGGCCATCCAGAAGGAAAGTGACACTGCAGAAATCCTGCAGGCAATGGAAAAGAAGGGACACTAGTCCGCCCGCCAGGCTCTGTTCCTGGCCTTTGTTTCCCAGGCTTTGGGCCTTTTTGTTTTTGGCCTTTTCAGGTAGTTTTTTTTTTTCTATCTATTATGCTTTTAGTTGTTTAATGCTGTAAAACTTCGGGTTTCAGGATCCCTGTAAAACCTATTTTCCAAATCAAAAATAATAGAAATTGATTGCTGTTGTTATTTAGTAAACACACAGAAGATGTTGCAACTTGTTAAATGTAGAGTGTGATTTACTTTTAACTGATCTTAAAATATTAATAGTGACTAATTTGAAAGCGTGAGAGAAATAACATGAACACATGAGAAACTAGGATTTAATGTGAAAACCCAATATGGGAAAAACCACCAATGTAACTAGTTACTGTTTTCACTCTTTTGAAGTGAGCCTTGTTAAGAGCCAATCCAATTAAAGGTTACATAATACACTATTAGGTGTGACCTTGTTAGAGGACTTAATCACCCTATAAGGAGTGGCCTTGCAAGAGGTTTCAAAAAGATTCAATGGAACTATCACCTTGTTAGAGGATTTACAACTGGTTGTTAATCCAACTCTACTAAGAGGTTTTAGATCACTGCTACAACGGTAAGAAAGTAACAATGAAATGATCTGATTGTGATGCAACTGAATTTCTGATTACAAATCTCTATTCTACTTCATACTTGGTCCTTCTTGATTGAATAACACTTTTCTACTCCACAAGGATACCTACTTATCCTTCAAGTTTGCTCTTACTCTTTCTTTCTCAATTTAATCAGCACATTTGCACTCACACACACAAAAATCTCAACTTGACCTTTCATTTATACCATCCAGATTGTCAAGTGGGCTCAATAAAAAATTACAATAACCAATAATTATCACCATAGTTGTCTAGAAAAAATACTTAAAATAATCAAGATTCTTATGTCAAAACAAAAAAATCCTTCATTGGCCGACCCTGCTCGGTAAACACTGGTTCTAAGATGATTTCTTGTGTTAACCAATAGAATATTAGTTAACATTTCCAACTTGAAAAATCCTTTGGCAACCGAGTGAACTCAGTGAACATTGACTCTATCCAAATTTCCTTTGTCAACCATGAGAACTTAGTTAATATTATTTCCTACCAGAATTCCTTCGATGCCCGAGTGAGCTTAGTAGACACTATCTTCAAAGAGTAATCTTTAGGAACACTCAATAGAAAAGGAAAACTGTCTTAGTAACCAAGTGATCTCAGTAAGCAATGACTAACAATTGATATGATATTTGTGTAACATCAAAAAGAACACACAATTAGACAATTGTATCCAATAGAAAGAGCCTAGTTTCATGAACAAGTAAGAAGCAAAACTGCATTTCTCAATCAATAACTAAAGCTGATTATGTGGAAGCAACAATAAATTATTCAAGTTTCATATGGACCAATAAATTATTGAAAAGTATGAAAGAATATATTATTGATCTAGTTGTTACCTATTGTGATAATACTAGTGCTATTAACATATCAAAGAATCATGTAATGCACACAAAGACTAAGCATATTGCTATTAAGTACCATTATGTGAGAGAGATAGTTCAAGATAAAGAAGTGAAATTAGAGTATGTGAATACTAAGGAGCAATTATATTATCAATATTTTTACTAAAGCTTTACCTAAAGATGCTTATGAATATCTAAGAGGTAAACTAGGGGTGATTCACCTGGATAAAGCTACATAAGCTAAGATGTTACTATGCATCAAATGTGCTGACCAAAATATATTACAAGTTGATGTAGATAGTCCTACTTTAGGAGTTTCTTGAAGAAGAAATGGAGGAGGAAGTACATAAACATGTTTTATTAGTCATATATATAAGACAAATGAATAATTCAATATTGACATGAAAATATCTACATGGAGAAGATGTGTGAGTTAAAAAGTCTTCAACATAATTTTCAAGGAGAGATATGTTGTAAATTTAGTTACCATAAGAAAGAGGTAGAGGTTACTAAGAGGGATAGTGTTGCCAATAATATAGAAGAATCTAATTGATTTCACAATATGATAAAATAAAGGAAGCATATATGTTTCATATTAGAGCTACATGGATGATAATTAGAATGAAACTAATGAAAGAGATTGTTGGACACAGAGATGTGAATCAAAATGAAACTAAGGTTATGTACATAGAAAGAGTTTTCTCAATTTAGTAAATGTTTTGGATTGCATGGTGATCAATGGTTTTGCCATCAATGTCAAAGAGAGAGATTGTTACAAACTATAATTGAAACAAATGTCATGTTCTCATTGATGCTAAACATTATTAATGAGACAATTTTCTATCTGATCTGAGTGTCATATCTATATGATTAATGAAGAGGATTTGAGAAGCTAGTCATAGAAAAAGTACCTAGAGGAAAGATTTAGTTATGAAGAAGAAACTATAGTGGAGATTTGATTAGTTCGACTTTGACAAGATAAAGTGACTATTTAAATCATGTTACAAGTGGAGAAGATAGTTGTACTATAGCTTTGAAGAAGTGATCAAAGATTGACCAAATGCATAAGCTTGATTGAGAAATAGAGTAAAAGATTAAGGAACTTGAAGTTTGTGTCGAGTGATGCTAGTGTTAACCGAGCCAAAGTATAAGTTGAGTAGAAATAGTGTTAACTAAGAATTAGTATTGAGCCAAGTGTTAGTATATGTGTTGAACAAAAAATTTAGTAGTGATCCAGTAACCCAGTGATGACTAAGTGTTAGAACACAACATTGGTCAAGGGACAACATTTTGACAGTTTATGAGAAATTATTTTACAAATGACAAAAATGATTTCTTGGAATATGGAAAGCATGTTGAAGATAAGGATGGATGACCTAGAACATTTAAATCAAGGTAAATCATGTTTGCGCATTTCTATGCAAGGATTCATGAAGAAGTTTCTAGAAAAGAAGAGGATGAACAAGAAGGTGGACAAATTCATTATATGTATTGAATACGATCATAACCCTAAGATCTATGGTGGTGTTTAAGAAGAAAAGATCAAAATTACCTATTTAAGGAGGTATAAGGGAAAATATTAAAAAGGGTTGAATGTTGGAGTAGTTGTTGATGCTATTGACTAGAAAACTTAAGAAGAAGGGTAATTGCTTGAAGGGTCTTTGAGTGAATTAGAGACTGAGATGATGATGAAGGCTTGTTAGTGAATCAACTTTTGAGCCAAACTGAGATTAGTATTTGCAAAGTGAGTTGTATTTGTTAGATCAAAGCGTACTGTTACTATCTAACCATTGTATCAATTTGAAATCCTTTAATCAAGGTTGACCTAATAGTCATGTGTAAATCCTTTAATCAAGGTGGTATTCTAATGGAATGTTCTAAAGTCCTATAACAAGGCCACTCCTAACAAGGTAATTAAATCCTTTAACAATGTCACATTTAACAGTGGGTATTATAACCTTTAATAGGGTTGGTTCCTAACATAGCTCACTTTAGAAGAGTGAAAGATTGGTGACATGTTACTGGTGATTTTTCCCAAATTGGGTTTGCATGTTAAATCTATTAAAAATAGTTTTTTCCTTCAACAATAATGAAATAAATTGACTCTTAAATGCCTAGAAAGAAGAAAAAACAAAAATAATAGTTGGATGAATTATCATAGGCTAATAAATCTCAAAATTGAGAGGTAAAACTCCCTTGTTGAAATATTTACAATGAATTGAATAATAGGATGTATCTTTAACTTGAAGATACTAAGGGTTTTAAACATTCATTCATAGACATGAAATGAATGAAATTGATAGATTCATAGGTTAAAATAAAAAAAGAAAGATCAAAAAATAGCCACATGACCATTCATTCAATCCTTCTTTGCATTACGAACAAAAATAAAGAATACATTATTTATTTGACAAACTACAAGAAACCACAAGACTACATTCAAAACATGAAAGATGTATCCACATGATCAACATCAATCTAAAAAAGATATATTTAGACCACAAGATCTAATAAATATAAACTTCTCTTCATTTTATACACAAGACAAAAGAAAACAACACGATTTCCCTATCCTTGTGATTAAAATCAACTTTTGAAGAAAAATCAATAATCTTCCCAATTCCCCAATTATAGAACAAAATACATGCCCCCTCTTGGAAACCACATGACATGCAAAAAGAAGGTCCATATTTCCTACTTTTGCTAGCATATTTAACTTCATCATTCTATAGTTGTCTAGTTACAAGACCAATTCTTAGAAATTATATTTTTCCTCCCTAAACACATGGCATTAGAAAATCTTGTGGGGAAAATTATTTCTTGGCTGTGTGGACATCTGTCAAGATTACCAAAATTATTTGTACTATGGCTCATATCTACTACCATGAAACTTTACCATAGATAATGATATCTTTTTATCAAAATAAGCTATTGTGTGTATCACAAACTTCATATTTAGAAATATGGGAGCAAAAGAAAGAATAGGATTCACTCTCAATTATTTTTGTGTCTCTAGAGTATCGTTGGGTAATGTTGATATGTGTTCCTATTCTTTGATAACCCAGTAACCATGTTGAGATTCAATGTTGGAGGGTCCATTTGTGCTAAGCTACACATTTTTTCAGGCACCTCATATGTAGGATAATCACTATGTGGACTATGTCCAAATGGAATTTTGGGCTCTTGAAAATAAATAATTCCCTTTTGCACTTTTGGGCATTTTTCCAAATACCTTTCTTATAGTCTTGTAGTCTATTGGGCTTACCCTTCTCACATAAATCCCCATATTTTAAATAGGTCTCATCTTTATCAATTTGATATAGGCCTAATCAAGATTCCTATCAATGGTTATTGGTGTGGATACATGTCAATTTTCATAATATCACGACCTTTGTATGATGAATTGGGTGTCAGGCAGATGCAACCTTGTATTTGAAGTGGCATAAATGATCTTCCACTTGAATCCCATAAATTCTAGGCTTCTAAAAACATTCTTTTCCAATTGGCATTTTATCAAATAGTTTGAAGACAATATCTCAGCTTAATTCTAGAGCACAAATCATTTGCACTTTTGTGGGTGCACTCTCATTACCGATAATTACTTTTTGTATTGACATGTTTGATGTCATTTCACATTCAATCCTGCTCAACACTTACTAAAGGATTCATGCATAGACTAATTGACTTTACTTAGCTTGTCATATTATGTTAGGGGAACTATTTAACCATGAGGATTCCTAGTCACCTCATTATCATTGATGAGGCCACTATATGGTAGACAACGACACTAGTATTGCATCATTTATCAGATATCTCATAGGTCTTCTTTGTTGCATCCAGTTACCTTAGCACATGAAGCTAAATGTAATGATATTTTACTTATAATTCTTGATGCTAAGGATGGTCAATCATTGAAGCATATTGCACTTTCCACAGGTATGCATGTTACTTATTTGGACAAAAAGGAGGTGCCCACATAATCCATGAAATTTGATTATAATTGACATCTCTGCGTAAAATTATCAATCAAACCATGCTAGAATCCTACCAAATGGTTTAGATGTGCTTGTAAGTTTCCACATCACCATTTTTGTGGGATAACATTCCATGGCTCAAGTTTGGAACAAATTGTTTTATGGATATCAATCTTAGATAACATTGTCAACCATTGTCAACCATTGTCAAGTTCAAGTTTTTCATCACTTTTAATTTATACCTTTCCCAATATCCATTGAGCTCAAGTGTTATGTAAAAAAAACTCACTTGAGTCTTTCAAACGTGAGCTCCAACACTATCAACATGCCCTTGTATTTGAATCTTTGACATGTCAACACCTAGGTCAACCTTTAGGGAGTTTTTATATTGGTTCTATCATACACAATTTACCAAAGACACCTTGCGATTTTATAATGAACGTGTGTCAATCCTTAAATTACATCATGCTATGATGAATATACAAGAAATATTGTTTATTACCATACTCGGTAGGTTATCAAAGGAAATTCACACTTTCCTTCTAAAATTGAGTGTAAATATTTGATGATGATGCTCGACTGCACATCTCATGGAACTCATTGCCTTAATCACCATTTAGATAGAGAAGCATCTCTACAAATAAGGCTAAGAAGGGGCCTAATGAATGTTTCATCAATGATTAGGATGTTGAACTATGTGCTAAATTCTTCATCCTTAGACCATAAAATGTGTATCAATGCCTCAAGACATTGATTTGAATTTATGAGCATCTACACTTTGAATTTGAACTATTACACTCACATCTTTGACTCTTGACTTTTTGAATATATGAGCTCAATTTTGAAATTTGAACTTGAGCTACATATCTAAATTGATCACTTGCATTTTCAAACCTTGGATTTGAACTATAAAAATTGAACATCTAATTTTGCACCTTGAACTAAACTCCCAAGCATGAAATATACATATGATCACTAAACATGAGCCTTAGATATTTAAGCTACATTTCAAACTTTGAACTTTGAACTTGAATCTTTGAACTGTAGGTTTAGGTTTAGGATATCTTGAAAAAATTTCCTTCTGCAAAATCATTATTAGTAATAAACAACATCCAAAGATTCTTCTTACAAGGAAATCTGAAGTTTAAAATGTAGGAGTTGAAATCATTCTTAAAGATGGCTCTGATTGAGGATGTGGGCTGTAAGGGACATGAAGAATCTAATCGTATTTTGTAAAAGACCAATGTGTAGTCATTGGGAAATTTGGCATACAAAAGAGACTAAATAGACTACTTGCGGAGAGGGGAAAAGTAGGATACAATTGAAAAACACATAAACTATCATCAAGACAAATAAATGACAAATAAAAACCAAAACCAACAAAAGAAGTAAAACCAACCAAAAAAACTAAACACCACCAAAATCTTAGAAAGAAGAAATCTATTTACAAGTAGGGTGATCCCACAATAATGGGTTCCACTTTTTGACTAATTTTCACACTGAAATCAATATTTTTGCAACAAACGTCACGTTCAAGTGACTATATCTCTAAAACTATAAATAATTTCAAGATGACATAAACTAGTGATTTTGAGTAATTTGTTCCTAATTTGTAACTATATTTTTTAATCTAAAAAAAAAAAATTATTTATGTCAATTTTTTTTATCTCCTCCGAAAAGTGATACATAATAAAGTTCAATATTTTAAAGAGTGACAGTCTGTTTGACACACATAACTTTTTCCTAGAAATGATAATGAAGTAATTCTTTCGGTGTTGGATTTGTAACATCAATATCTAGTGTCTGCATTTGGTTTGATTTATTTTTGTTGAATGTTGTATAGTTTATGAAGTTTTGAAGTGACACGAATCGTAATTCAGACATACGTTTCATTTGACACAAATAATTTAAAGTCAATTTATCATAAACCTTTTTTTTTTTTTTGAATAGTAAGGTATCTCAATAAGCTAGTGCCTACATATTTTTCAAAAAAAAATTGAACTAATTTACTAATTTTCCTGAGGTGTCGAAGTCAGTTGATGTTCAATTGGTAATGAATTAGTAATGAACCTATAATGAGTTAAACTCATATTTGAAAGTCTTAATGACTAAAATATGTATTGAAGTTATAGTTGTTGGAAAGCTTGCTCCAAGAAACACATTTTGACATTTTTTATTTTAAAATAAAAGATCATTCTCCTGCAATTATGGGAGTCAAAAGAGAAAAAAAAAATTATGAAAAATGGGTTGAAATTTTCTTATTTTTGTGTGTTCGCCCGAACATGTTGTTCGCGCAAACATATAAAGCATGTTCACATGAACATATGTTTAGGCGAACATGCACATTGAGATTTCATGGCAGTCAAGAAATTAATTGGCCATGTTCGCGTGAACATGTCTAATTTTTTGTGTTCGTGCGAACAGTAAAAAAAACCAAAAAATTACTAGACATGGGACCTGCATCTATCATTCTATCCGTGAAACAAAAACTAGTGCCACGTCTTGCGTTTCAATCATTGAGTGCAAATTTCCATCATAGACGTCATTTTGTTTCACAAATCTCTGTATTTGGCATCAACCTGATAGTGCATTGCAAGCCTATCTTTGCCATGAATTTCGTTCATAGATACATTGAAGGCAGGTGAGAGATTTCTCAATATTTGCAAATTAATGTTCTTCCTATCTTCATTAACGCTTTCATCAATATTTCCTATCTTCATTCACAATTTGAATTAATGAAAAGTATTTAATTTTATTTTCAAATCAAATTCATTCAATAAAAATAAATGTGCCATAACTCTTTATAAATTCTCAATTTCTATAAAGAAAGAATCTAAGGTTTTCATTTCCTTCTAGAACATAGATTAGATGATTTTGTGTTACTAATGGTCTCCTTGCAGCATGTGGCAATTGTGGGATGAAGATATGATCATAAAAAACTACTAATGTTTGCTTTGCAGGACGTTGTCGAAGACCATTGTGTGCTTGTCAAAACCATGTGTGTGATTTATTAGATTAAACAACACTTCGTTTGGTGCTTAAAATGAACTTTTTATTTTTTGTCTGGTGTGTTTACAGTGTTTAAATCCCTAAGATTTGCATTGGACGTATCCTCTCCCCTCGCCATTTATGGATCTTGGGTGTAAGAGAAATCCATGTAACTTCTATAGGAGGCATGCCTTGGACCAAGATACTCGATATTGGGTATGCCAGGGGACGACCTCAGAGCGGTAATGGGCCAAAAGCCAAGTCAACGTTCTAGCCGCTATATAAAACTCGATTATGGTGAAAGTTGTGTCGGCAGTATTGCTGAGTGATAGCTCTCCTCCAGTACCCTTGTGGTGTGTCAAACCCCGATTCTCAGGGCTGGGAGACCTTCTAAGGAAGTTTATCACTCACTTGCTGAATGGAATGCCCTCACTAAAAACCATGTTTTAGTGGCCAAAATCCTTTCTATCCACTGGCTCAAGGGGTTGCCCATGCCTGTGAAGACATCCTACATTCTTGCGGTCCTTAGTAGAGATAACAGTCCCTTGGGAAGTCATGCCCCTTGGGAAGCGAATCTTGGTAGCCCTGAGAAGTGAGTGCGCTATAAGGGGGAGTCTGTGGTGCCAATGTCCTAAGTTGTCTACTCTGGATAAGCATGGCTGAACTTTGGTTCAAGCAGGAATTCAGTGAATACAGTCCTAAAGCCTAGGTTGTGGTGTGACTGTTCACTTTTAACAATAGCTATTCTTGTCTTAATGTGTCTTGCGTGTGTGTAAAACATAATCAAGATAAAATCCAACATTCAAATTTACACCTTGGAAACTTGCAAAACCTTGTCAAAATATCAAACATTGTCAAAACATCACAAACTTTGGTTCAATACATTCAAACCTTAGAAAACATGGTAACTTGTGCTCCTAAACGTGCTTGGCAAAACATAGATTTCACTCTTTCATAGTATCCACTTGCATTCTCCATAGTTTGAGCCTCATACTTGCATCATATAGAATTCATATTGCACCTTTTTAGTATCCCTCATATTCACATTGCAATCATTAGCATTTAAGCTTGCATCCTTTGCATTTCACCTCAAAAATTATCACTTTGCATCTTCCATCTTGCATCTTTGCATACCCAACCCTCATCTTGACCACTTTAACCATCATTTCGGATGTCCTACACATCATTTTGAGCATTCATTTCAAATTATCTCCTTGAATGTGTCTCTCCCTCACTGCTCTCTCCCTCTCCCACACACACATACAAACACTATTTACTTGTGTCTCATTTTTATATTCATCCCTCCATCTCTGTCTACCCCTTTCACTTCTCTCATCACCTATCCCTTTTCTTCTCTACATACACCTCTCCTCTATATCCATATTTCTTCTCCATCTCTCCCTTTATCCGTCTCTCTCTCTCTCTCTCTCTCTCTCTCTCTCTCTCTCTCTCTCTCTCTAATTATTATTTTTTCTTTATGTCAATTATAACATATCAAATAATTATATATTTAAATTAAAAAATATGTTATTATGAATCATTTAATATTACGAGTTTAAGTTTGTTAGATGAGATTTTTTTATCTATATTATCTTTTAATTATCATTTGGAGTAGTGATCTATATATATAACTATTGTAAATATTTACATTCATTATAATATAATTAATAAGTATACATTTTAATTGTAAATTATTTTTTCATTAAATTATTATAAACATAAGAATTAATGCAACCTATTTAATTGAATTAATTTATATTTAAGAATTTCAATTATTTTCGAAGCTTTTACAACATTGTTATATTACTAATATTTCAAATTTAAATCTCCTTTTGAGTGAATATCAACATAATAAGAAAATATTAATGTTTGAATAAGAAAAAATATATTATAAAAGACACGTTTTATTTTAGATGTATTATAAGAGTAATATATTTTATTTATTATTTTCAAGTAAAAATTAATAATAGATTAAATAGATTAGGTATAATTATATTAAATAGTAATAATGATACATATACATATTTACATAGATACCTTTTTTTTGGTAAAATATATATTAAATAATATATTTTAAAATAGAAGAAGATGAATAATGCATTTAAATGATAAACTTTTATTTTGCTAGAAAGGTGAAAAGCTATTTTTATTGACATTAAAAACAATGCAAATGACTAGGCCAAAAATTAGAAATCCAAAAATTGAGCAATTTTTCCAAGTTTCGTCATCCCACTAAAGTGGAACCCATTATTGTGGGTTCACCCAGTATATATAGGTGAGAAGAACTCACCATAGGAATAAGAGCTGAGGAAAACATACACAAATCCATTCACTGACTGAGAGAAGAAATATTCCTTTTGGAATAATTGGAAACTCCCAAGTGAGATAGCTTGGCATAACCTACACATGATGAAATCCTTATGCATGCAAACTAAGTGGAATGCATGGAAGAGCCTCATGAACCAATTCTCAACACCAAATAGTCATAGCTTTATTAATCTCATGTTGGTTTTGATGAGTGTCTATACACTTAAGTCATTTATTTGGTTCATGCTGAACAAGCAACATATGCCAAGCACACCATGTAAGTTAGTGCATGCTGAGTAAACAATGAGTGTTGAGTCACTCATGTGCTGAGTTATTCAAGTCTCAAGTAGATAGTATGTACCGAGTGATTTAGGTGCTGAGTGATAACATTGAAGTCAAAGTTAGTGCTGACCACCAGGGGCTTCAAATGCTAAGTAATGTAGTTTTGACATAGTTATTTGTATTGGCACAAACTACTATGTAAACTATTTTTGAGCTGACTTGAGGATTGGTTTATGATTTTTTTTAATAAGAATGAATCTTAAGTGTGAATCCCTATGTATTACATGCATCCAATCAGAAAAAAGGAAGGTTTAAGTGAAAATATGGATGAATCAAAACCATTGATTCATACCTAATCCTAAGTCACCTAGGTCTTCTTAAGGAGGACAAACCCTAAATGTTCTAAGTAGAAGTAGAGAGAGAAGAGTAGAGAAAGAGAGCTTTCATGCTCAAATATGGCATTCATGATGACCAATTTTTTATGATTTAAGTAACATTGCAAAATTAGTTAAAGGAGAATAGAGGTAGGAAACAATGGATAATAGAGAGACATCTGATCAGAAATGATCAAGTACACATCAGTATAGAGATGACCTAACATCAAGAAATAGAGAGCTAATTGCAAGATCATTGCTGAGACATTCCAATAGGTGAATTAGTTAAATATATTACTAGAGTAGTCCTAATAGACTATATTGAAATCCTCTAACAAGGTGCCCACTTAATTGTGAGTTAAATTCCTTTAATTAGGCACACTTCTAATAGGGTGTTGAAATCCTCTACCAAGGTAAGACCTAATAATCGTTGTGAGCTTTTAATAGCGTAGACCTTTCATGGGTTAGATCATGTTTCACGATCAAACATTGTAACCTTCATTAGATACACTTTATTACTTTAGTAGTGAAGATTTATGGGTGTCATCCCCACCCTAATTTGACGTTCTCCTTGGAGGATTTCTGTGTACTCATATCTTGTGTCATACATGTGTGAATGCTTACTTATTTACATATTTTAGATGTATATGCTTTATATGGTATTTTAGTTTACTTGTTAAATTATGAGATGGATGTATGGTGAATATTCTTATGGGTAAAATATTGAAGCACTAATTCACACCCCCCAACTTGGCCCCCTTCCCTCTCAGAGTTTACCTTACCTATTGTATTTCTAGTAATTGGTATCAAAGATTTGTCCTCCAAAGGTAAAGCTTTTCATCTTTGAGGAAAGATCTTGGTAATGGAATTATACAAGTTGGGAAAGATTATTGAGAACTAGGAAATTGAAATACAAATCATTCTACATCAGTTGAATGAAGCAAGAGAAGATTTAAAGAAATTATTGAGAAGAAGAAAGTAAATTTCTATTAAGGAGAATGACACACAATACCAAGAGATGGACACTACTAAACTATTTGCAAATGGAAAATCCATCGAATTCAATGTAGCACTTGTAGCTTGAATGGAAAAAAATAGAACTCTAGCTAAAGAGATCATAAATTTTATGATAGAGCAAGAATTAGAAGCCATATTACTATGTGAGGTGATTGAACATAAAAAGAAAGCTATGGGAGACAAAGTCATGATTGAAGATGACAAAATAATCTTGACCAGTAGACTGGAAGAGAAATCATCTGAAATAAATAAGATTTCTCACGTGCAATTGGAAACAATGAACCAAGTCATGATTACTAATCATGAAATAAATAGTAAAGACATTAAAATCACAACACTGATGGTGTAGAATGAATAGTTGAGCAATGAGCTAAAAAGGGAAAATGATTTTGTTGAAAGTTTCAATAAACATAGTGAAGCCATCAAGTACTCTAAACAATTGATGAGATCCCCTAGATCTAACAATGATACATATGTATAGGGATACACTATTACTGAAGAAGGGGAATCATCCAAAAGTTTTGAAGAAAGAAGTAATAAAGGTAAGAACTCCAAACCTACTTGTCATAATTGTGGTAAGATAGAACATACTGCTAATCTATACAAGAGCAAGACTATAAATCAAAATGTTAAGTATAAAAACATAAGTCACTACTATAAGTGCAAAAAACAAGGTCATCATGCACATGAATGTAGAACCAAGACCATGCACAATCAAAAATTGAAGGATATTTTTATAATTGTCACAAGTATGGACATAGAACTTTTGAATGCAAATTTAAACCCAAGTGGTCATCAAACAAGCAGAAAAAGGTAAAGAACAATGGAAGCTTTTATAATTGGGATTATCATACAAGGTATAGTTGTCACTACTATTAAGAATATGGACATATTCTTAAAAATTATATTAGAACACATTCCAGAAGTGATTAAAAAAGGTGATTGAGTCAAACCACATGTTTTGGCTACTTGAAGATTGGTCACATAAGCATATATTTTCCAACAAGGCCAAAAGCACCAAGTTGTGAGTTCAATAAAGGCAAAGGAAAGGCAGATGTTGAGAATGCTAGAGATGAGATGAACAAGACATGGAAGAGAAAGGAATATTGCAACACATCAAGTGTATATGAGATCACTTCACCCAATGAGTCAGGTGATCACACCTCATCAAATTATGTTGTGATGTGAAGCCTAATCAGACTCAAAGGTTTATTCAGCATGATTTCCCTCTACATTATTTCCATGGCGGTTTGGGAGTAGTGCCCCCAACATGGGGTCAAGGGGCAGTGCCCCTATAGGGTCCTATGGTAGTGCCCTAGGTGAAAATACCCTTATATTGTGAAAGGTGTTGGCTTTTTTTTTTGTATTATTCTAGCCCTAATTTTGTAAGTGGAAAAAGCTTGTATAAAAAGGCTTAGGGTTAGGGATTTCATCATGAATGGTGATATTGTAGCTTCTTGTGGTAGTATTGAGCTATAAGGGATTATGGATTGTAATTAGGTTATAATCACTTGATAATAATAATATTGGACTTGTTGTTGGTGGACGTAGCCCAAGGATTGGATGAACCATCTTAAATCTTGGTGTCTTGTGTTCTCTTTTATGCGATCTACTGTTTCATGGTATTAGTAATATTTGCATGTAATTGTTATTTTTATTTGAGGTTAATCCTAAAAATTAAGAAATCAAGAGGTATGTGGGACTAATATTTAAAAAATATAACATACATCAGTTTCAAGGATTTATTTTTGAAAAGATTCCATATGCATGAATAAATATATAAAATGTTTTTAGGAATCAAGGATAAATCTTTAAATTTTTCCAATTCTCATGTTACTGTCAAGCATGAAAAGTTACATATGGTTACTGAGTGAAATTTTAGTGGATGTCAAGCTAGAAAAATTTGTTAGTTAATGCCAAGCTTGTAGTTGTTGCGAGCAAATGGAAAAGTACATGGATGCCAAGTGAGCCAAAAAATCAGTTGAAGCTTAGCTTATAGCTATGTAAGCACTTAGTATTAAATACAATGTTTTAAGGGCTATTTGATCAATTTCTACTCATTTAACATTATTCAAGTTTGAAGAAGAGCATCAAGAGCTAAAGGAGATCTAGAAAGGTTTTTTGACATCATTCCAACATGATTCACAAGGTATCTATCATGTGCCAAGCTATGCAATTTTAAATTTCACAATGCCTAGTTTCATGTAATGGCGTCTAGTTCTTTAGTAGCTAAAGGTGTAGAGGGAAAAGAGGTTTTAAATTTTCAATTTATAACTAATGAAATCAAAACACCTACTTTTGGGGATACCTAGATATAGCTTACAAATAGGATCCCTCTGGTACATTATCCATGATATCACTACGAGTTTTGATGATTTGGGATGTTAGAAATTGTTACACATGCAAAATTGGAAGCATAGGGGATATAGAAATTGGAAAAACACATGAAAAAATATGTGAGGATGGAGCGTTGAAGGAAAATTTTAAAATTGTTGAGAAGAAAGGGTTAAGTTGTGCCCTAAATTTCCCCAACATATTCAAGACAACGTAGATAATTTTTTTCACTAGACTTCACGGTAACTCTATATGGCTAGAAAATGAGCTAGTAAAAATCACTAAGAAGATTGTTCACAGAGTAACATGGTATCCAACCCTAGATTGGCCAAAGACCATGAGAAGAAAAGAAAAGGAAATGATTGAAAAGAAAAAAAGGGCTATGTGGAGTAAAAGGGGAATGACAATTGATACTATCACAAATCCCTTGATAACTTTTGTAGTCAAGGTCATAGCACACAAGTTTTATCAATCTAGTAGATTAAATAGTGTACCCTACATTACAGTTGATATGGGTTATAGAATCATACTTATGATCTTGTCGAGTTTACTTGCAACAATTGATTGAGAATTTGGGAGCTATAAGGAAAACCAAAAGTGCACAGTGTAAATTTAGATATGTTCTTGTATGTATTTTCTTTTATATGAAGAATACATTTCCTACATTTGGTAAGGTTCCATGGAAGGTGAACAAACCTACTGTTGTTGAAATAGGTGAATTTAATGAGCAACTAGGTGATAACTTTGAATTTTTCATGACAAGTTATTTTGAATATTTCAAAAAATATGTGAAGAAAAGACTGAGGATACTAGTCTCACTAGTGGATAAACATTTTGATGATGTTTTCTTCCTAGTTTATACTAATTTCACATATGTACAAGTAGCAATGCTAGGGTTAGACGGATAAGACCATTAGCATATGAAATAAATGTTGATGAGGCCTTTGCAGCAATCACAACATTACTCATAGAAGAAGTGGATAAGGAAGCCACAACATTTGGAAATTATGACTTGGCCAAATCAAAGATCACTATGGAATTGAAGACTAATTCAATGATTAGGAGGAAGAAAAAACTGGTAAAGAAATTGAAAGAAAGATTTGGTCAAGGAGTTGAGGAAGAAGAAGAGAAAACACAAGATCAAGCACAATTAGCATTAACACAAGATCAAAGAGAACACACGTAAGAAGATGAAGTAGAAATTATAGAAGGTACTAAGGACAAAGAAGCCAATGAAGCACCTACAACTACTATGAAAAAGATGAAAGTAAAGAAACAAGTAGTGAACAAACCAAAGAAGGTTTCTAAACCTAATCATCCCAAACCTACAACACCTACCACAAGGGCTAGCACTAGAGTCACTACAAAAAAGGCTAAAGTAGCCAAGCCTAAGGAGAAGAAAGCTAAAACTCAAAAGAGACCAAGGAGAAAGTATGTTGCTTAAGCTAAATCTGATAAAGAGAAGACTAAATTAGATGACAATAATCAATTTCAAATGGTAAGTCACAGTCCCTCTTCAGATTTAGACAATTTATGTGTGAACATTAGGAAAAATCTTGATTTATTAGGATTTTCTCACATCAAGTTTGACAATATTTAGAAGATTGAGAAGGACCCATTAGGAGAGGCAGCATATGCCATGATGGCTATATTCAAAAAGGCTCCTCTAGAACTTTCCAACTCCATACCTAAAGGTTTATATGATAGAGTTGAGAAAAAATGGCATTATTGTTTAGACATTGAAAGAAAAATTAGGGAGACAACCCTTGCCCAAGTTATGTTAGAACTTAGTAAGGATGAATTTTCTAAAGCCATTAAGAAGTATGATGTAATATTTGTGCCAAAATACAGGGCATTTAGTATGTTGAAAAGCAACATAGAGGATGTTCTACAAAAGTCCAAACAAATGTGGAAGATAACATATGGACTGTCAACATTTAGAGAAGTTGACTAGACATCTATTGAGGTAGGAGAGGATGAAGAAGATGATACTAAACAAGGAATAGTTGAGGGAGGCACATATATGAATATTGACAACTAGGCACCAGCTGAGGAAGAGTAGCAAACATAACAAAGTGTACAAGATACACAAATGCTAAGTGGAAGCCCTCCATAGGAGACAAGTGTAAATAATCAAATTTTCAAAGTAAAGGATATTTATGATACTATTGCTCAAAACATTAATCCCCTTAGAGAGGATTATTTGAAAAGGATACTTGTCTAGTCCACTCTCTAGGCCAAACCATGTGACAACCCTATACTAGTGAGTGTAGATGAAATTTAGAAGATGAAACAATAATTGTAGGGGAGGAAGTAAAAACAAAATAAATATCTATAATCACTCCTCAAGTCATAAGTGTGAAACCTTCACAACATATAGTGGTATATCAAAGGAAGGAGACAACAAGTTTCACTATCAATAGACTTACACAAGATACTCTAGTCTTAGTGAATGTACTAGAAACTAAAAAAGAAAAGGATGAGATAGTTGGAGAAGATAACAAGATAGAAAGACCAAAAAATGATGGCATTCAAGGCCAAATAGTGTAGGAAAATACACGTAAACCTCTAGCACAAGATCAAGGTGCAACTAGAACTATAAAGGAAGAAAAGGACAAGACTAAAGAGTTAAGTTTGACACCCAAGCCAAAGGAGCTACTAGTTATTCAAGAACTAGGGACATTACCAAAATCTGGTACTCTTTCTAGTCAAGCTCTTTAGAGGTGAAGCACAAATGCTACTCCATTACAAATATCAAGGTAGATTCCTAGCTCATCTAAGGTAGAAGAGGTAACTACTTATGGCAATGTTAGCCTAGATGAAGAGATTATTTTACCTAAATTTTATTATGTAGCAATCAAAATTGAGTAGATGGGTATATTATAAAAGGCCCTAGCAAAGAAGAAAGACCAAGAATTAATCAAAAGGGAGCATAGGAAAAGTCAAGCATTGATTGATATCAAAGAGATTTTCCTAGATGCATTCAATCTTCCAACTCCAGATGAAAATAAGCCCATCATTAAGAAATTAACTAATATAGTGGAAAGGGTAGTGACACAAACTTGGATACTAATGTAAAAGTATTAGAATGGTCTTAAAGGAAATTTCAAAACAAGGTAAATGAGAAGATATCAAGTTCTATTGCACTAACATAGGTTGAGCTACAAACCAAGATAGAAAGTTTGAAGAAGGTACTAGAGAATAATTTCTCTTTTTATACCAAACTGTGTAACCCTACACTCTTCACACAAGAAGTAAGGAATCACATCCTGAGTTTGGAGAACCATATGTAGTCATCTGGTTCTACTTTTCCCAAGTCTCCAACTCTAAGTGAGAAAAATTTCAAGTAACTCTTGGAATTCTAGAGTCAGTTAGCATAATTACAAGTAGACAAAGCCAACATAAGGGTTAAACTAATCAACATCTAGTCAACATTGACTCCTCACATGGAGAGCTTACACAAGGAACTAGGATATGCAGAAACACTTATGAAGAAAGACCCCAATCTTTCTACATTAGACAACTTAGTAAACCTTATTGTTGAGCTAGCCATCCAAATCAAATATTTGGAGGTATTTTGTGATAATTGGGATGCAACTCTTAAGATTATACTTGAGGTACATAAATTTTTTTTTGACAAATATACTATTAGTGTATAACCCATTTAAATCAGTGTCAAAAAGGGGGAGTAAGAGCAATGGGCGAGCAAGAAAGAGGAGAAACAAAGATATATATATATATATATATATATATATATATATATATATATATATATATATATATATATATATATATATATATATATATATATACCCAAGGGGGAGAAAGTGTTGGATACAATTGTTAATTGTGTATTGTCTTTGATGTTACAAAAATTTTATATCAGCCATTAGATAGAGTCTACCGAGCTTACATGGTCAACAAAGCAATTTACAGTGTCTACCGAATGTTCCTGAACATTACATAGTAATTTAGCCCTTACCAAGCTCACTCGGGCATCAAAGGATCTTGTAGCAGAAAGTTAATGTTAATTGAGCTCCCAAGGTTAACAAAGGAAAAGAAAATGTTTACCAAGTTCACTCAGTCATCAAAGAGAAAGTTAGCTTTTACCGAGCTCACTCGATAAGTGAAGGAAGGTTAGCTTTTATCGAGCTCACTCAGTAAGTGAAGGAAGGTCAGTGTTTACCAAGTTAACTCAATCTCTGAAGGAAGTTGCAAGGCTTGTAGTGTTTACTGAGCTTCACTTGGTTAACACCGGGGAAACCATTCTGGAGCAGTGGTCACTGAGTTGGGTCAGATAGCGAAGAATTTTATTGTTCTAAAGAATTAAGTTTAATTGTTTTGTGCAACTGACTGATTTAATGTTTTTTAGTTGTTGTAACTTGTAATTGAGTTGACTTGACAATCTGTAAGTTATATATGAAAGGTCAAGATGTGAATTCATAAGATGTAAGAGTGCGGATGAATAAGAGTGCGAGTGTATGGATATGGAATGAGCGAATATTGAATATATGAGCAAATTTTGAAGAAGGATTAGATATGCTTATGGAGTTGCAAAGTTGTATTCAATTAGTGAGGATCTAGTGAAGTAGAACAAAGGTCTATATTCAGAAAAAATAAGTTGCATATATTTTAGATCACTTCATTGTTGCTTTCTAATCATTGTAACACTGATTCAAAACCTCTTAATAGAGTTGGTTTGATAACCATTTTGTAAATCCTCTAACAAGGTGACAATTCAGTTGAATTGTTTTAAAGACCTATGACAAGGCCACTTCTAACAGGGTGATTAAATCCTCTAATAGGGTCACACCTAACAGTGTGTTTTGTAACCTTTAATAGGGTTGGCTCCTAATAGGGCTTACTTCAGAAGAGTGAAAATTGGTAGCTAGTTACTTGGTGGTTTTTCCCAAATTGGGTTTCCATGTTAAATTTGGTGTCTCTTATGTTCATGTTATTTCTTTATGCATGCATGTTAATCACTTTAAATGCTCAATAAGTTAATAGAACATCTATCAAGTTTTAGCATTCATTTGTGTGGTTACCGAGTATCAACAACAACTATATTTTAAGACATCTTAGGATCTGTGGATTTATTTTTGTGGTAACTGATTCACCCCTCCCCTCTCAGTTACTCCATCTCTATTTTCCAACAGAAAAATACAAAGAATAAAGGGGAAGTAAGATAACAATAAAATGAAAACATCAGTTCAGATAGACATATAGAAAGAGTATTATTGATACAAATCTACTTAGAATGAGAAATATTTTGTTACAAAATACAAAATAGAAATGAATAGTCAACACAAGAGGAGTTATGAAATTTTGAGGTACATGTCACGTGTTGCAAAATTTTGATATTTTTAAATTTTGTATAGAAATTGAATAAAAATATATGTTATGCTCATAAAGAAAAGATCATTAATACATGACCAAGTTTTTTTGACACTAATTTCAAAAGGAGAGATTGTTAATCTCATATTGGTTTTGACAAGTGAGTGTTTATACACTTAAGTCATTTACTTTGTTCACGCATAACAAGTAACATATGCCGATCACAACATGTAATTTAGTGCAAAGTAAATAGTGAGTGTTGAGTCACTCATGTGCCGAGTCATTCAAATGCTTAGAAAATAGTGTGTGCTAAGTGATTCAAGTGTTGAACAAATAGTGCATGCTGAGTCACTCAGATGCCAAGTGATAGCATTGAAGTCATAGTTAATGCTGAGCACTAGGGACTTCAGATGCCAAGTAATGCAATTTTGACATAGTTGTTTTCTATTGGCACAAACTACTATGTAAACCATTTTTGAGCCAACTTAAGGATTAATTTATGATATTTTATTGATAAGGACAAACTTTAAGTATGAATTCCTATGTATTACATGCATCCAATCAGAAAAAGGGAAGGTTTAAGTGAAAATATGGATGAATCATAGCCATTGATCAATACCTAATCCTAAGCCATCTAGGTCTTCTTAACATGGAAAAAACCTAAATTTTTTAGGTAGAAGAAGAGAGATAAGAGTAGAGAAGGAGAGTTTCAATGCACAAACAAGACATTCATGGTGACCAATGTATTATGATTTGAGTTACATTGCAAAATCAATTAAAAAAGAATAGAGGAAAGAAACAATGGATAGTAGAGAGACATCTAATTAGAAAGGATCAAATAGACATTAGTATAGAGGTGAGTTGAGATCAAGCAATAGAGTGTTAATCACAGGATCATTGCTAAGACATTCTAATAGGTGAATTAGTTAAATCTCTTAATAGAGTAGTCCTAATAGGCTATATTGAAATCCTCTAACAAGGTGTTTACTTAATTGTGTGTTCAAGTAATTTAATCAGAAACACTTCTAATAGGGTGTTGAAATCCTCTAATAGGGTAAGACCTAACAATATTTTAAAGCTTTTAACAGGGTAGACCTTTCATAGGGTAGATCATGTTTTATGATCAAACATTATAACCTTCATTGGATGCACTTTATTGCTACAGTAGTGAAGATTTGTGGTTGTCATCCCCACCCTAGTTTTATCTTCTCATTAGAGGGTTTATGTGTAATCATATCTTGTGTCATACATGTGTGAATGCTTACTTATTTACATACTTTAGATGTATATTCTTCATATGGTATTTTAGTTTAATTTTTAAATTATGAGATGTATGTATGGTAAATGTTTTTACAAGTAAGATTTTGAAGCACTAATTTACCCCCTCTCTTAGAGTTTACTTTTCTTACTGTATTTCCAAAAAACTCAGCATAGACCTTTGCCTTTACTTGAGTCTCTAGTGTGGAACTCTCATGACCATATTCAATTGGTGGCTGAAAAAATTTAGGTTCAAAGATCTTTACAAAGAAATTCATTTTATCTATATTGTTAGAATTTGTGTAAACTTGACCTTTGGAAAAGACTTTCAACATTAGCAACATACTTAGAATGGGGAAATGCTTCATCTAGCATAGGATCAACATGAAGTAGGTAGGCTTCATCAAATTTTGATACTACTACTTCAATAAATATTTCATACAAGCCAAATCTATCAATCAAATAATTTTTCAACAATTTCTTCCTCATTCAAAGAATCATTATCACTTGCAACTGCTAGATTTGGAAATTTTGGATTGAAAACAAAGAAATAAGGACTTATACCTGGAGCTTTCAAAGAAGAAACCCTTTCTTTATTAGATAAGAAGGGTGAGAGAGAAACTTCTCTAATATCCAGTAATGTACTTGGTAAGATATTTAATGGTTCTTTGGACTACATTACCTCGAGAACTTGGCATTCTTCTTGTGTGCTACTTGTCTCAACATTTTATATCCCAAGTGTAAGAGACAATCTTTCTCCTCCAAATATGATAGCTAGAATAGAGGGTTGTCTATATTTTCATAAGATTCTATTGGTAGGTGTAAAGGTTTAGGTCTTCTCCACGTAATCTTATCCTTTAGTTCTATGCACAATTCTTCTACCTTTCTTGTTGCTACATCTAAACTTAAAAATTCCATGACTAGGCAAGATGGGCTGCATCATTATTTTCCAAGCATTCCCCTTTGAATTCTTCTTTCTTGATTTCTAATAAGAACCCTTCGATAATCTCATCTTCATTCAAATAAATTCCATCCAACTAAATTGTGGATGCTTGAACATGCTCAACATTCTTTCCATCACACAATATTACATACACCTCATCTTTTTATTTTTCTGTTAAACTAATGGAATCTAAAGGACTAATATTTTTATATTGCATGAGTGGTTGAAAATGTTCATTTTTTAGTTGATGGGAGGAAGAAGAAATACCAACACATTTATCCTTATGAAGAGGAATGGACTCAGAAAGATCTCCCCCACTAATGCATTCTAACCTTGCTAATGTTTGATATTCATGAGGTTGCACTATTTCTTTGTTGGTGGGCATGGACATCTTCTTTGCAATTTCATCTTCACCACAAGGCTCAATAAAAGAATGTGGAAGAGCATAATCAAGAAGGTCAAAATTATTATTATCTTCATAGGAGAAAGATTCTAGAATATGGTCATTATAAACCTTTACACCATGAGGAATATTTGCATCATTACCTTTGCATTATGGAAGTAGAAAAGAATCACATGCAACATTCTCTTCCAAGCTTACTGTATTTTCAAAACCTTGCACATTTGGATTCACTAATGCTTGTTCTTTGTGAGGTTCAGAGATTTATTATTGAACCTCTTTCTCATTCATAATGAGGTAGCTATATCGAAGGGATGAGAATTGAATAATTGATGCTTCAATGTCATCTATTTCTATCTCCTTCTAAATGTTTTACTCTTTTCCTATATTCTTCTAGATCTTCTAGTTTGTGGAACCTGTGACACAAGATCCTCCATAGTAGGGTAGACGTATGATCATCTTTAAGGCTAAGATTTTTTGTACTGATATGTTTTTGGATTCAATTGTCTTAAGATTTTTACCATCAACATTTTGAATCACACTATGTGATCCATCATCGTATTGCTTCTTGCATCTCTTGCTCTTCATCCTGATGATGGATCACGTAGTGTGATTCGAAACGTTGATGGTAAAAATCTTAACACAATCGAATCCAGAAACATATCAGTACAATAGAATGGATTGTGGAAATTTGTTCTCTAAGATTTTTTGTCACAACATTTGAGATACTCTCTTAGTAGTGGTTCCAAAAATATTTCAATGCTTTGTGATTGATCTTGTTGATTTCCAAGATGATAGGGTCAAGTCTTTTCTTCTTGTGACCCCTCTTTCTGGCATGGTTATCACATAGAGTTTCCAGTCTCCTATACATAGAGATGAATGAAAACCAAGAAACCAATAGACAGGCACTAAATAATTGTTAATGATCCCCAGTAGAGTTGCCTGCATCAGGGATGAATGTGAGAAGGGTAAACCTGATAGACTACAAGATTGTATGAAAGGTGTTTGGAAAAATGCCCAAAATTGCAAAAGGGAATTATTTACTTTCAAAATCTTGAGACTCCATTTTGAAGCAGCCCATGTAGTGATTATCCTACATATGAGGTGTCTGACAGAATGTGTAGTTTAGCATAGATGGACCCTCTAATATTGAAGCTCGATAGGGTTACTGGATCATCGAAGAGTAGGAACACATATTGACATAACCCAACGATACTCTAGAGACACATTGATACCCAAGAGTGAATCATATTCTTTATTTTTATCTCATATTTCTAAATATGAACTATATGATACACACTATAGCTTATTTTGACAAAAGATATCATTATCTATGGTAAAGTTTCACGGTAGTAGATATGAGTGATACTACAAATAATTTTGGTAGTCTTAACAAATGTTCACATAGCCAAGAAATTTGTTTCCCCATATAGATTTTCTAATGCCATGTGTTTAGGGAGGACATATATATTTTCCAAGAATTAGTTTTGCAATTGAAAGTTTATGGACCAATGAAGTTAAATATGTTAGAAAAAGCAAGAAATATGAAACTTCTTTTTGCATGTTGTGTGGCTGCCAAGAAAGGGGATACATGTTCTATTTTGTAACAAGGGAATAGGGGAAGATTATTATTTTTTATGCAAAATTTTATTGTAATCACAAGGACAAGGAAATTGTGTGGTTTTCTTTTGTCTTGTGTATAAAATGAAGAGAAGATTATATTTGTCAAATCTTGTGGTCTGGGTATATCTTATTTGGGTTAATGCTGATTGTGTGGTCACATCCTTCATGAATTGAAGGTAGTCTTGTGGTTTCTTGTAGTTTTTTTGATAAATAATGTTTTCTTTCATTTTCTCTACAATGTAAAGAAGGATTGAATGAATGGTCATGTGCTTATTTGTTGATCTTTCTCTCTTTATTTTAACCTATCAATCTAGCAATCACATTCATTTCATGGAGCGAATGTTAGAAAACCTTAGTATCTTCAGGTGAAAGATACATCCTATTATTCAATTCATTATAAATATTACAATGAGGGAGTTGTGCCTCTCAATTCAGAGGTGGGCTATCAGCTTATTATAATTCATCCAACTATAAGTTTTTTTTGTTCTTTCTAGGCATTTAAGAGTCAATGTATTCCATTATTGTTGAAGGAAAAAAATCTTTACGAACAAAATACCAATGTCAAACTTGTGTGGATATTATTTGTGGTGTTTTATTGTTAATTTTTACATTCTACAAGTCTATTATATTTATGATAGTGGACTACTAGTTTATGTTTACTGAAAGTTTACTATAGAGGATGAGTTAGGAAATGTTAAGATTTGAAGTTGTTTAAGTGTTTTTTTATTCAATTGGTATATCTGGACCTTAGATAACTTATTCACCCTCTCTTAGTTATTCTAAAAATTCTAACAAAAAATTGCAACAAAAATAACATTCACATATTTGACAAAATGATTTTAACATAGAAACCCTATGAAGGGAAAAACCACATGAGATGGGAAAGCCAAAAAAGTTTACTTGTTTGAAGGGAGGTCTTCTAGAAGCTAACCTTGCTTAAGGTTACATACATGTTGTTAATGTGACCTTGTTAGAGGATTTCACAAAAATATCATCTAGACCTTATCGCTCCTTATGCCAGACTAAAGAGTGGCCTGATTTAAAGTACTTACAAATACCACTAATTGATGTTACCATTTAGGATTTTATAGACTTGTTAGGTTCACTTGGTTCTTCAAAGATTTTTTTCTACAAGGGTTAAATAGTAATAATATAAAATAATTTTTTAATAATAAAAACTACCTTTTCTTATTCACAACTTTATTCTTGCTCTTATCTCTAATTAATCTCTCACTTGGATCTCCTTTCTCTCTATACTCAAACTTGGGTGATTATCACCTTCCCTTTCTTAAACCTTGATTGGTTCTCTTGGCTCAACTCTTTACTCCTTACTCTTCAACAACATAACACCTCAAAAATATGACTAATAACCAACATTACCTACCATTCTAACACTATCTTGTTCTACTCCATAAATAGTTTTCTCGATGCTTCTTGATTCTTCCATGTGTTGTTTCTTAATCATTAACATCGATCTCAAGGTTATAACAAAGTTCCTTAATACAATGAATTTAGGCACTCAAAAAATATAACTTTCATAGAACTTCATGTCCATCCTTATCTTCATTCAATTTCCATGATCAGATCCTTCTTGAATTTTCCCAGTCATTGATCTTGTAAAAAATTTGATTCGTACCTTAGACCATCTCGAACTTTCCAAATTTCCATCAAAATTCAGCTTTAGATTCCAAATTCCAAACTTGTTCAGTTATTTGTCACTTATTAAAAATAGAATTTACTTGGTCAACATATCACTTGGTTAATACTACCTCACTTGATTACTCAAACAATACTACAATCACTTAGTGAATATAGTCTCCCTTCATTAACCTTGTAGCTCAATCAAGCTCATGTTCTTTAATTTATTGAAACAATAGATTATTGTAAAATAATCAAATCAATAAACATTATCACTTTTCAACTCATTCAAGTAGCAATAATTTCTTCCACATTTCTCCCCCCTAGGATATGATATCTTATTTTGGCTTAATTCTTCAATCTCATCTTCATCTTTGTAGCATCTTTCTCTCTTGAGTTTTTTCTCTCCCCCTTTGGGTAGTCTTATCTTCCTTTATAGTATATTCTCCCCCATATCATTTCATGCATATCATTTCATTCATATCATCTCATCAATATATTATCACCCATTGAGAATCTGTACTCTTACTCATTCTCACTCTAAGTATATAATCCCTTTGATAGAAATACCAAATTTCATTATATATTTCATGATGAAACTTATAAAACCTTGTAGTTATCCTAGTACCTTGCATGTACTAATACTAGTTTTATCATATTCAACTTCAAAAATGCTCCTAAAGTGTGAACACATATGCATAAACTCCATAAAGATATTACAATTCATCCAATAATTGATGCAATATGCATCTTTACCTAGAGAATTTTGGATAGGACTAGGACCCTATTTTACCTTTTAAATACTCAAAAGAATCTTGAGGTAGTGGATTAGAGGTATGTGACAAATTTATTCCTTTGATTTCACATACTCAAGCCTCACTTTTTTCTCTTGTACTTTCTGTAGACATTCAGTCAAGTTTCTAAATAGTGACAACACTTAATCAGATTCTATATGGCTACTGAGTTTATTGAATAGTCTACAATTTTTTCCATGTATTTTAGTAGCCACCGAGCATTACAATTCCTACCAAGGAATCCAGTGATTACCAAGTGAATTCAGTTAGTGCAAAGTGCAATAGTTCAAACTGACCAGAATCAAGCAGTGTGAAGCCTAGCAGTTCAATCCAAGCATTTCAGTGGTTACCAAGATTTTCAGTTTCTACCAAGCTAGCAGTTCATGTAAAAAAAAGTTAGAGTTAACCAAGCTATGTGATGATTAGTGTTTACCAAGTACAGTTATGGTAAATGAGTAATTCAGTTTATACCAAGTAACATAGTATCTACTGAGTCACCAATGCAGACTAAGTTTGAGAGTACTGTGAGATAATTATTATCGACTGAGTTTCTACTTCTACCAAATGCATGATGATGTCAAGTAGTGATACTAGATGATGAATATTAAAACTTCACTAAGTCAGTCTTTAGAATCTGAGTATCTACATATGGGCTAACTTTTTAATATTGGTGTTAACTTGTATTTTGGCCAACTTTGTAATTATGTAAATTGGATTGATATATATGTAATGTATTGTATCATACCCAAGTGTTGAAGAGTATGAATGTGGAAAGTAATTTGAAATAGAAGCATGCAAATGTGAATTAGTAGCAAAAAAAGTGTATTCTAAGGCCATATCAGCAAAGATGCAACAATGTCATATCTATCACATAAAGTTGATCGGTACTTCAAGGAATCTCTATCAGTGATTCAATTGTAAGTTAAAGATCTATTGTTTCATCCTAATAGGTGAACTAGTCCAAATCCTTTAACAGGGTAGACTTAACAGTCTTTTTTTAAATCTCTTAACAAAGTGCATATTTCATTGTGTGTTTGTAAAACCTCTAACAAGGTGAACCTAGTAGTCCTAATTGCTCCTAATAGGGCAGATCGTTAGAAGTGATCATTATAAGCCTTAACTGGCCAACTTTATCCTACAATATTGACATTTTGTGAGTATCATCCCCACCCCAATTTTACTTTCTATTTGGAGGGTTTCTAGGTCACCAAAAATATTGTGTTCAAATATTATGAATGTTTAATGTTTTTAGTTTCTCATGCATGCAGTTAGATCTAATTTGATGAACTAAATGGTAATTTAATTATTGCAATTAGGATCTAAATTTGGTAAAGTTTTTGAGGTTACTAATTCACCCCTCCCCTCTCAATAACCTAGCTAGTCTTAAATATTTCCAACAATTGGTATCAAAGCTTTGTGGTTCTAGGGATAAAGTTTGACAGCTTGAGCAAAGATTAAGGACAATGGAGATATTTAGACTTGAAAAAGCCATTGGCAATGGAAATCTAGATCTAGAGATGGCCATTGCACAACTCAAGAAAGCTAAGGAGAAACTTTCCCAATCCCTGAATAGAAGGAAGGAACTTGCAAATCAAATAAATGATCATCAGTGCATTGAAGAAAAGATTGAAGACTTTTTCCCTTCAAGCAGTTTAGATGAAGCAAATGATGCTATCAAAGAACTCTTAGAGAAGAATGGTTCACTGGAAGAAGAAGTAAGAAATCTCAAAAGAGAACAAGAAATTTAGTTAGTAAGGCTATGTAAAATCTTGGAACAAAGGAACAAGATGAAAGAAGAAATGGATGGAAGAAACAATGAGATCTAAAACAAATCCCTTCAACATGCAGACCTTATGGATCAAATCTTCAATGCAAATGAGGAAATCATGAATCAAAGATATATCAATGAAAGATTAAGAAATGATCTAAATTTGGAAAGATAAATTAATGAAAGATTAAGAAGTGAGTTGAGTTCTAAACATAAAATCAATGAAAAATTGAAAAATGACCTAAATATTGAAAATTAAATCAATGAAAGAATGATGAAATCCCAAGAAAACATGAATCAATTGAATCAGTCAAATGAGAAGAATCTCTATAGACAAAAAGGTAAAGAAAAAATTGGATGCAAAGAAGAAGGTGAATCCTCCGAACAAGGTGCTGAAAGGAATCAAAAACCTACTTGCAAAGACTATGGTAAGATAAGTCATACGTCAAACAAATATTGGAGTAATGGTAAAGAAAAATTCAATGGAAAATGCTACAATTGAAATTAGCATGGTCACAAGGCTAATGAATGCAAAGAGAAACTAAAATTTCAAGGCAAGTATCACAAATGCAAGAAACAAGGTCAGAAGACATCAAACTGTAGAACCAAGTTGTTCAATCCAGTAGAGAAAATTGTGAAAGTAATATTTAGTTGGGACTATAACACTTGGTGCAGATGTCATTACTATAGAGAATATGGACACATTGGCATGAACTATGTTAAGCATCACACAAGAAAGATAGATACCACCATAAGATGTTTCACTTGTACAAAACTTGGTCATATAGCCAAGAATTGCATGAGTATAGATAGAATTGAAGATGAAAAGAAAGCAAAAGAAGATAAAATTTGAAAGCAGATGAGGCAACAATGGATTCCTAAATCTACTAAGTAAGCTAGTTTAATGAATGATGGTCATGTCACTCAAGAAGTTTGTGACTCCACCATCTCCAACTAAGTTCTTAAGGAAGAACTGGAACTACACTATCAAGATCACATTTCAAATAGTTCCAAATTGAAAGGAAGAAAAGATCCAAATTAGTATTCAAGATACAAAAGGATCATCAAGTGAGATCATTGTTAGGTATCACCAAGTTGACTTCTCTCTTGAATAAGGTTGGGTCAGGAGTAACAAGTCATGCAAGGTTTTTGAGTTATGAAGCCTTTACTGAGTGATCTAAGTGGATAATGGATGATAGCTTATCATGCATAATGAGGTCATCATAGCTACCTTCATACCAAGCATTAATGGAAAAGTTTTAACAAAAAGTAGGAAATCAAATTCATTCTCACCAAGAATTCTAAGTGTTATTGCAATCAAGCAACTTCAAGCAAAATTTGTAGTAAATTTTCTCAAATTTTTTTATAGCTTACTGAGTAGCCATGGTAGCATCAAGTAGTAGTAGCAAGGCAAGGAAAGGGTCATAAATGTTGGTCTAAGGAGTAGAATGGAAAGCACCTAATTTGAAACTTGTGTTGGCTATTGTTGAAACCCTCGATCCAAATGAAGTGCAATCATAGATCCCTCTTCAGGTAGTACTCATTAACAATATCTGAACTCATTTTAAGTGTGCAATTTAGGAAACCAAAAACCTAGAGATGGATGATTCCCTAGGAGAATTATGTGTTAATGGTGTTCTTAAACCTGAACATAAGCATTTGGAAGCCAAGGGTTTAACTTGCATTCCCTACCTACCCCAATGTTTCCAAATCAAATAGATCACATACATCCTAAGCCGAGTTCACAATAGTCAATTATAACTTGAGCAACTAGTTTTGATCACTAAGAAAATGATTCATCGCATCACTGGCCTTCCCATGCTCTCTAAAGCCAAAACCACTAAAAACGTAGGTTGGGTGGAGTTAGAAAATAAAACCCTACCTAAGTGGTATGGTAGAGGCATGAAGATTAGTAGCGTAATAGATGCAAAACTGAAAATTGGGCATACATGTGATAGCTCACAAGATTTATAGTTCTAGCCATCTAAACAGCCTGTCATGTGAAGCAATAGACTTGGCATTCAAGGTTGTTGAGGTCCTAAATTCAACATTTTTTCATCAAGATCAAGAAAAAAGACCAAGTTTGGAGATGATTGAGATACTGCATTGGTAGCATAATTTGTATATTGTATACATCTCAAGCTGGGGAAGCCTTTCAGAGTATTAAGGTCAAATTAGTAGTATGGAGAAAGGATGTGTTAGAACTATACCAGATTAATGAGTATATCGTAGGAATGGGAGAGAATTTTGTTAGTATAATGGATAACTATTTTGATATCTTCAAGGAGAAAATGAATAGCAGATTCAAGATACCTAGGAAATTGGTAGAAGACTACAAAGATGATGTTTGCTTCATGGTAGACTATGACAAAGTCTACATTCAGGCTATGAAACCTATAGTTGTATGGGTAAAAACTCTTCCATATGAAGTGAATCTAGATGAAACCAAAGACATTATTGAATCCCTAGTTAATAGGCCTATTGATCCAAAGGCACTACACTTTGGAACATATGATGAGGCCAAGGCAAGAATAGAGCTTGAAATCAACCTTCCATAGGCGATTAACAAGGGAAAGAGGAGAATAGAAAAACTCAAGGTGAGCACACCTCTTATGTTGACCAAATATAAAGGAGAAGATGTTGAAGAAGCAAAAGGTGAAGAGGAGTCAGAAAAGGAAGAAAATAAAGTGAAGAAGAAAGGCAACGTAATCATCATCAAGCCATCCATTATAGTATTCACTAGAAGATCAAGGAAGAAAGACAATGAAGTTGTTTTTAGAAAACCTCCTCCCACCTTCCAAGAAAAACTAAAAAAAATGGAATAAGGTGCAAGCATAACCAACTTCAAATCATTGAATTATGAAACCAGATTAGAGGCTAAGAAGAAATAGGTTGAAGAATTGGTGCTAACTAAGATAGGAAAATGGAAGTATTCCCATGATCATATAGCCTCCTAGATCTCTAATGAATTATTAGAAAAATTAAAGCCAAGATGGGACTCTGCTATGCAAAAAGAAAAAGATATATACATAAACCCTAAGGTAGTTGCTACCTAGCATGATAGATGTTGAGGTAAAAGAGTCCATAAATAAGAATGAAGATAAGATGACTCTTAGATTCAATACTTGTTTAATTTTGATAAAGGATATAGAGCATGTGGTTAAGAATGCCACAAGTATGTGGAAGAATGTTTATCACTTGCATAAATAAAATCACTTCCCAATAGAAGTCAAGGATGATGATAGTGATGATGAGGAAGAAGAAACATACATTGAGGCAACACATTTTGACAATGAAGAAGTTGAAGAAGATAAAGAGGAAGAATCTACTTAGGAAGACAAAGAAGATAATGAGGAGACTAGTCCTATGAAGATAGCAGCCATAATCACTGCCTCACTTCCTCACTCTCCAAGGAAGCCAATAGCCATATCAAGTTTGGAGATAGCTTCAGCAAGTTTGATTGTGACCACATCAGATACATCAAATGTTCAATCACTCTTCGCTCCCTCATAACTTAGCACATCACTAATAGAAGTGTCTACCACTTTATCTACCGAGCTACAACCTCCCTCTTCTTCAACTCTGGAGTTAGCATCATCAAAAATGGATATAGTATGTTCTACAATTTTTTGTTCTTCTAAAGTAAGTACTTCAATTTTTAGTTCTAAAATTTTGGATTCTACAGTTCTGGATACTTATGTAAATACTTCA
This sequence comes from Cupressus sempervirens, assembly GCA_028749045.1. Classification (NCBI taxonomy): domain Eukaryota; kingdom Viridiplantae; phylum Streptophyta; class Pinopsida; order Cupressales; family Cupressaceae; genus Cupressus; species Cupressus sempervirens. The sequence goes on from CM053784.1 coordinate 280,442,894, forward strand.
ATTTTGGATTCAGTAAGCACTCCAGTTAGTATTCCATCAACTGGTACTATATCAATTTCATAGCTAGTCCTACTATGTCTACAATTGTTTCTATTCTGGATTCTAAGACATTGAGTACAAGGACAGTTGAACCTAAGTCTAAACTGAGTACAAGATTTTTGAGTAGAGGTAAGGAGATAGAGGAAGGTATAAACCTAGATGAGGAGATTGAAATTCCCAAATGGGATTTTGAGAATATCACTAAAGATCAAATGCATATAGCTGGTCAACTCCTACAAAAGAATGCAAAGCAAAAGAAATTGAGAGAGGAGAGAGACAAAGAATACAAAATCATTGATGATGCCAAGAACATTTTGACTGAGGCCATAGGTGTTGAAGTTGATACTTCTCAACACATTTTGTTTCAATTAGAAGAGGCAGTCTAGAGGTTTAATGAGGACCCTAGTGGTCAAGACAAATTGATTGAGAAAGAAGAAAATAAATTTGATAATAAAGTGCTTGAGCACATTGCTCAACAAATAGCTATCCAGCAAGTAGAGCTTTCATCAATTTTGACTAATCTTGAAACCTCTTGCACAAATGTAACATCACTTTTTGGAAAGTTATGTAATGTTGTTGAGTTCACAAAGGAGATAAAGAGAAAATTGAAAAATATTGATGAAGATCTGAAGGCTAGTACACAATAATTGAAACTTAAACCTAATTCAAGCTATGCACATCATAAAAAAATAGATTCTTGTTAGATATGTAGGCAGAGTTACTGAGAGAAGAAGGAAGGATTTGGTTGACACTGATAGATATTCAGAATATGATCCTTCCCATCATGGATACAATGTAGAAGCATATTATTTATTTAAAAAAATTGATCCATGATAACAAATTCTCCATAGAAGATCACATGATAGAACTATCTGTAGAAGTGCAAGTTGCTCTACATATGTGCAAAGTTTTGCAAGAGAATTGGGATAAGACTCTAGCACTCATACTTAAGGTACATTCTAATTTTCTTTCCTATATTGGTATCTCTATGTAAATAAGTTTTGAATAAATCTTTGGCATTATTCTCAAAAAGGGGTAGAGACACTTAGCATAGTATATAGGGGAAGAGACACTTAATATACTATATGGAAGAGACACTAGTCATGCTATGCATATTGTATGGGGGAGGATCATGCAAAGGAGAAAAGTGTATATAGCAAAGAAATTGTAGATATAGTATACTATATATACTTACAAAGAATTTTTTTGAAAAATCTCAAAAATAGCATACTATACTGAGCTGGTACCACACTGAGATGCATATAAGTTTTGCTTGATAAGAATTTTTGTCACTAATGCCAAAGGGGGAGATTGTTGACATTTAGTCAAGTTTGTTATTAGTGACAACACTTATTCAAATTATGTATGGCTACCAAGTTCATTGAATAGTCTATAGTGTTTGCCATGTATTTTAGTATCCACCAAGCATTATAGTTCCTACCAAGCATTCCAATGATTACCAAGTGAATTTAGTTAGTGTGAAGTGAAATAGTTTAAACTGAGCAGAATCAGGCTATGTGAAGTCCAAAAATTCAACTTGAGTATTTCAATGTTACCAAGCTTTACAGTTTCTACTGAGCTAGCAATTCATGTAAAGCAAAGTTAGTGTTAACTAAGCTATGTGATCATTAGTGTTTACTGAGTGCAGTCATGGTAAATGAGTAATTCAGTTTATACCAAGTTACACAGTATCTACCAAGTCACCAGTGCAGACTACGTTTGAGACTACTCTAAGATGATTAGTATGGATCGAGCATCTACTTCTACTAAATACATGATGATTTCGAGTAATGAAAGTCAACGTCGAGTATCAGAACATCACCAAGTCAGTCTTCATAACTCGAGTATCTACATATGGGCTGATTTTGTAATTATGTAAATTGGATTGATATGTATTGTATCATATCCAAGTGTGGAAGAGTATGAATGTGGAAAGTAATGTGAAATAGAAGCATGCAAATGTGAATTAGCAACAAACAAAGTGTATTGTAAGGCCATATCAGCAAATAAGAAACAATGTCATATCTATCACATAAAGGTGATCAGTACTTCAAGGAATCTCTATTAGCAATTGAATTGTAAGTCAAAGATCTATTGTTTCATCCTAATAGGTGAACCAGTCCAAATCTTTTAATAGGTTAGACTTAACAATCTTTTCTTAAATCTCTTAACAGAGTGCATACTTCATTATGTGTTTGTAAAACCTCTAACAAGGTGGATCTAGTAGTCCTAATTGCTCCTAATAGGGCAGATCATGATCATTGTAAGCCTTAATTGACCAACTTTATGTTGTAGTATTGAAGTTTTGTGGGTATCATCCGCACCACAGTTTTATTGTGTTAAAGTGTTATGAATGTTTTATGTTTTCAGTTTCTCATGCATGCAATTATATCTAATTTGATGAACTAAATGGTACTTGGATGATTGCAATTAAGATCAAAATTTGGTAAAGTGTTTGTCTAGCTACTCTTGAATATTTCTAATACTTTCTCTCTCAACTAATGATATTTAATTGATACGTGCTATGTTTTTGTGTGCATCACCGTGTCTTTTGAAATGTTTATAGCACTTTTATTGTCAAAATAAATAGTAATAGGTTCAGTCACCTCTTCGTGTATTCCTTCCAACAATTGTTTAATCCATACAATATTTGAACAATTGATTGGAGCAATAAAATATTTAGCTTTAGCAGTAGATTATGAAATACAACTCACTTTCTTTCTTATCCATGTAATCAACCTTTGTCCTAGAAAGAGAGCTCCAACACTTGTGCTTTTTATGTCATCAATATTTCCATCCCAATGAACATCTATGTAGACTTTAAGTATAAAGTCATCATCTTGGTTATACCATAGGTCATAATCTTCAGTTCCTTTTAGATATCTTCATATACTTTTCACATCAATCATATGGGTTTCCCTTGCATTAGATGAAAACTATGCAATTATTCTAATAGCTAGGAAAATATTTGGTCTACTATGTACAATATATTGTAGCTTTCCAATTGCATATATGTATAGTGTTTGATTAACTTCACCACCAATATCTTCTTTTGATAATTTCACTCCAACCACCATAGGTGTACCAAATATCTTAAACTCATGTATTCCAAGTTTCTTGAATATTTCCTTCACATACTTAGATTTGTAACATTAAAACCTTTCATTGTTTGATGAACTTGTAATCCATTAATTTTTTTTTTGTCTCTCCAGACATAGACATCTCAAATTTAGTACTTTTTTTCTTAGAAAATGTCTTACTCAACATGTAATTCCCTCTAAGTATTATATCATAAAAAAATATCTCAAAAATCAACACCATATCCTTAGCATAATTTTTCAGATATAGATTATTGTTTTGACTTTTCTAGAAAATCCAATCTTAATTAGATAAGAGTTTAACATTTCATACCATGCTCTAGGGGCTTGTGTTAGTTCATCCAATGCTTTTCTCAACTTGTAGACATTATTCTTCTTTTCAAGTTTAATGAATCCTTTAGGTTTTTCATTGAAGACTTCTTCTTCAAGTATTCCATTCAGAAATGCATATTATACATCTATTTTATATACCTTGAAATTATTGTATTTACTGTAAGCCACAAATGTCCTTACTCCATCCAATCTTTCAACAAGTACAAAAGTTTAACCATAATCAACTCCTTCCTATGCATATCCTTTGCAAACACTTCTTGCCTTGTTCCTTGCCACTTCTTCATTCTCATTGAACTTTTTTCTAAAAGATCACTTAGTTCCAATCAGATTTCTATCATCAAGTCTTGGTGCTAGTGTTCAGGTATTGTTTTTGTCAATTTAATCAATCTCCTCATTCATAGCATTAACCCAACATTCATTATCTAGTGCAAATTTTATTTTTCTAAGTTTAAAATCAATTGTTAAGCATGTACCTTATCTTATTATGTTTCTCATTTGTACTCTAACACTTCTATCTCCAATAATCTATTAAGGTGAATGCTTCTTCCTCACATATTTAGACAATATAGATTTTTTTCTTTTATTCTCAATATTTTCTTCACTCAGTGGAGGTTCAACTCCCTGCTGAAGGTGTACTATTTGGTGCTTAGGTATAGCTATCTCAGACTTGGGTGTATTTATCTAGTTCTTGATAGCTCTATATTGTAACTCATGTAGAGTATAATGTACCTCTTCATAGACATAAATAAACTTTTTATAATCTTTAGGTTCCTTCTCTCTTTCCATATCATTCCTCTCAGAAAAATCATCAAATCTTACATTTTCACTTTCAATCATCTTGTTAGTAGCTTTGTTCAAAAATTTATAAGCTTTATTCTTAGATGAATAATGAAGGAATATACCTTCATCTTATTTAAAATCAAGTTCACCATTCCTTGTATCTTTGCTAATGTAAAACCTACTTCCAAATATTTTGAAATAACTTACATTTGGTGTATGACCATGCCATAATTCATTGGGAGTCTTTTTGGTCCCTTTCTTTAATTGAACTCATTTAAGAGAATAAAAAACAAAACTAATAACTTATCTCTAGAATAACTAAGATACCTCCTTATCAATCATTAGTTTTCTTGCACAATCCATGATGGATCTATTTCTCCTTTTAGCAATATCATTCTATTGTGGTCTCCTTGGTGCAAATAAATTTCTTTTGATACCATTCTCACAAATTTTAGTGACTTTAGTAGACATAAACTCAACATCTCTATTAGATCTTAAACATTTGAAATATTTACTAGTTTCCTTATCAAATCTATATTTGTACCACTTGAACATATAAAATGCATGTGATTTCACCTTCATGAACATTATAGTCATCAACAAATAATATGAAATATCTATCACCATAGTAACTATGAACACCAATTGGAGCACATAAATCTATATGCACTAATTCTATAAAATGATTTGAAGTGTGTTCCTTGTTAAAAAAACTAGACTTATTCATCTTACCAAGCTAACATTATTTTTAAATAGCATTCTCTAGTTTTTGCAAACTTGGTAAGACTCTTACTCTTTTCTTTCTACTGATTTTCACCATATTCTTAAAGTTTACATTAAACAATATTTTATGCCATAATCAAAAAACCTCAACTCTAGCAAATAAACATGTCCTAGCTATAGGATTAAGATAGAATAAGTTTTGTTTACAATCTTTTTCCAATCAAGTTTCCTTCATCACCAAAGATCTTGATCTTCCTCTTCTCAAATTCTAGCTTGTGACCTGAGTTTTTTAGCTATGCAACACTCAAAAGATTATATTTGAGTCCTTGAATTGAATATACATCATCACATTAGTGATTGTTTACCTTTTAACTAAGAAACACTCAAAATATCATACTTTAGTCCTTGTGCCTAGTACATCTAATTTTATCATTCAACATCAGTAATCCTCTACCTTTTATGAGGCATGGAACATCATTACAAAACTTAACAATTCCACCATCATCAATTTCTTCAAGTTTATCAAACTTACTTAGATCACCATTCATGTGATGTGAACAACCACTATCAATAATCCATGAATCATTATTACTAGCATTTGAAATAAGGGTGATTTCACTTTCATATGATTCATCATTTGGATATTTCTTAATTATAGCATAAACCATTGTAAGCTTAATTATCACCGAGTTGTAGTATACTATAAAATAACTTGCAACATAAATAACATTCACATATTTTACACCATGATTCTAACTTGGAAACCTTATGAAGAGAAAAACCACCTGGGGAAACCCGAGAATTTTCACTCTTTTAAGCGAGCTATGTTAGGAGCCATCCTTGATAAAGGTTACGTGCAAATTATTTTTGAAATATAAAGTGACTAAAACTAGGGTGTTGACCCTTACAAACAAAATGTTGGCAACCAACACACTACCAGCAAAAATAAATAGGAGATATCACTATAATAAAGAACTACAATAACAACCAAGAATCAACCAACTAGTAGAGAATTAACCAAGCTAAATTAATAGTTTAGTATCAAAATATATAATACTTAACATACTATTAAAGTTTATAATATAAAACTATTGGCATATAGGCAAAGCCAAGTTTGAGTAATAGTTATAGACCAGCAAACTAAATAGCATCCAAAAAAAAAAACAACTAGGGTCATAAAACCCCACTTTATTTTTCATCCTTTTCCTTTCCTTTCCTAGCCAGAAGCACCCTAGCCCAATCCTTAGAAATAAAATTATAGAGGAGCTTGTTATCCTCCATGTCCATCCCCATTTCATCCTCCTACACCAATAATTGGAAGATGGTAGTAGCAACATGAGTAACCTTCAGTGAAAATTTAGAGGAGTAGAACCCTTCCTCTAAGGATTTGACCATTTTTTCTAGTTGTGCCTTCTCCTCATCTTGTTCTTCCTCTCTTTCCTTTTCTTCTTTTTCATCATTTTTATACACCTCTTTAGTCTTTATCAAGGGTTGGTTCTCATCCTTCAGAACTTGGGGGTTAGTAAAAACATTAATTTTTCCTTTACCAAGGAGGAGACGGTAATAGGAGAAGTTTCCATTATGCTTCTATCCTCATAGAAGGTAATAGGCTATAGGGTAAAGCTTAATGAAACATGTGTAGCTTTAGTGTTAATGACATTACTAGAAGACACTTGGGTATTATCAACAGAGTTTCCACTTTTTTCTTTCTCCTCATTTCCCTTTTCTCTCTTGGAGTCAGAATGTTTCTCCTCCTCTAGTTCTCTTTCAATATTTTCTAAACTCTCCTCCTCCACCTTGTCAACCCCATATCTATTAGCTTTTTGTTTATACCATTCATGTGTTTTTTCAAGCCTTCCCAACCTTCTCCTACCCTTTCCACCTCCCTCCTCTTTTGACTCATCAATTTCCACCTCCACTAGTTTTCCAATTTTGATTTTTTTACTACCCTTATGTTTAATGACCAGTTTTGGATTTTTCTTTTTCTTATTTTCTCTACTAGGGGAAGGGTGAAAAGTGTGGATTATGGTACTAGTACTGGTACTCAGTGGGGAATTCTTTGGTGGCATTGATTTTCAACCACAACAACCCTAGGGGAGTAGAGGGAAAGATAAAACTGACAGAGTCTAAAAATTAGGCCCTAGTGAAGTAATCATATCCTCTATGGAATGTAATAGAAAGAATGGAATAGAAATGAAGTCTCTATTTCTAAAATGGTTTAGAAGGGGGAAGTGACAATAATAATAAGCTCCAAACCCACCTTCATGCATGAGGTACCTCATTAACACTAGATAGACATCTTCCCATGGAGTTGGTAGCTTATCCCTTCAGAAGCCTCCTCTATAGTGGACAGGTTCTTCATTTTTTGCAAAAGAACTATTCATACTGGCCTCATCCACCATTTTACTAACCTTCTTCCATTTCTTCCCCTTCATGGATAGCCCAATAGCCATTGCAATAACATCTTCATTAACTTGAAATGTAATACCATTTTTGGTAACCCTATGGTCATTCCACCCATTCACAAATTGGAGAGAACAATTTTTGTCATACCTTGCCATTGCCTGTATATAAGGAAGAAAACTCCTTCTTTTAATAGGAACTAGGTTGCCATCCTATCTTTGAAATTTTCTATCTTTGTTGGCTCTAGTCGATTCAAATCTCCACCCATTTCTTCATCACTAACTCCTAATCCACCAATTTCAATAATTTTCATTTGAACCTTCTTGACATTAATCTTTCTATCAACAATGATATTATTAAACATCAACAACACAACAATTATGCAAATATCCTCTATAGGGTCTTTAAACTTCTAGCAAACAATTTTTCAAAGCACTTTGAAATCCCATTCATTTTCATTATGGGATTCATGCATACTTGGCATCATTACTCTACCATCCTTGAAATCATTGACAACATCCAAAAATATAACTTTCATACTTTTGAAATGGAAATAATTTAAATTTCACATTATGTTTCCATAATGGTGAAGTAACTCATATCTCAAATTGCAACTATTTATTATCTAGTCTGTACGATGGTGTCTCATCATCTTTCCCTTATTCTTTTTATTAAATTTAGCAATTTTTTCCTTCCTAGATAATATGCTACCAAAATTGGCACTAGTCTTTATTTGTCTAGTTATGCTTAATTTTTGTTCCCCACCTTTCCTTGTAAATCAGGGTCTTGATTTCCTCCTTTAGGATATCCATGCTTCTCCAACACATCATTTCCTTTAATTCAAATCCCATGGTAGCCACAGCATCCACCACCATATTACCTTCCCTGTATATGTGTTGCAACTAGACTTTTCCATCCCATTTATGATATGTCTAATATCCGTGATTATAGTTTGGATATTCCAACTGGGGTAAGAAGTTTCCTTCGCCATATCAATTATTAATTTAGAGTCACCTTCCATAGTTATTTCCTTTATTTTCATTTCACTAATAAATTGTAGACCCCAAAGTAGAGCCATCGCTTCAACCAAATTATTACTTCCTCTACCAACATTTCCAGAGTAGACTAGCAGTGCATCACCATTTTCACTCCTCAACACTCCACCCGCTACCCCTATTCCCTTTCTTGTAGCACCATCAAAATTTAACTTATGTTATTGTTGGTAGTTTCTATCTTGTCTATTGCCTCTTTATAACATTAGACTTAACAAATTTCTTAAAATTCCATTAAATACCCCACTTTTCTACTATTTGGAATTCCTTCCTACTTGGTTCTTCCTTCGGTGTCTTACATTTGGGAATCCTTATATTTTCTTTTAGTAGTTTCTCTATAATTCCAATAACAACCTCCTCAGGTCTTTCCTCTTCACAAATGATTATATTATTTCTTTCTTTCCATATGTTCCAACAAATATATGGTGGGACAATTCTCCATAAGAATACCAACTTAGATGATAAAAGGGACAATCCCAGTTTTCCATGAATTGACTTAAGTTCTCCTTCATCACCCAAAAAAGTCCAAACTTCTCCCACACCAGTGAGCAAATATTTAGGGAATATGGGAATTCAAGGAAGAGGTGAGAAATATTCTCCTCTTTTTCTTTACATAGATAACATATGTTTGTAATAAAAAAATTCCCTTTTCTTTAGATTGTCCAGTGATAATATTTTACCATTTTGAATAGTCCACCAAAAGAAATTTATTTTGGGTAGAAGATTACTAATCCAAAATTTACGCCATATTGTGGGGCAATAGTCCTTTATGAAGAGATGTTTTTAAGTGGACTTGATAGTAAAGTTGCTGGTAGGAGTAAAATTCTATACCACTTTATCCTCCTAAACTCGAATTGGGAGTCTTTGCACTTCATTCAGCTCTTCCAGTTCATTAGGAATTTGGATATCCTCCTGGGAACATGTATATTTTTGCAATTTATTCCACTTCCATCCAGGTTCAACATGATCCCCCACTCTTAGCCCCAACTCTGTCTCCAATTTATGCATTAGTCTTCTAAATTTGTTATAAACCAATGGTTTCCCCCCATCCAATCATCCTCCTAGAATTTGATGTTCCACCCATTGCCCATAATCCACCTTACCCCTTCCCTCAGTGTACCTCTACTTTTGACAATATTTATCCATATTTTGGATCCCCCTAGGAGGTCATTGTTAAAAATATTATGAGTGAAAAGGGAGTTAGATAGATACTTGGCTTTCATGATATTGCTCCAATCTATATTGTTTTCTCCTAATCTCCATCCAATTTTAGCAAGGAGGGCTTTATTTAGATCTCTAAGCCTTTTCACTCCCAATCCCCCCCTTTCCTTTGGTTTGCAAACATCCTCCCAGTTGGCAAGATTTAATTTACTCTTTTCCTTTGTACCTGACCAAAGGAAATTCCTCTATATTCTCTCAATTGTGTCTACCATGTTTTGATTTATTTTTAAAAGGGACAAAAAGTAGATTGTAATACCTTGTAGAGCTCTAGATAGAATCTGTAGTTTACTAGCATTATTAAGGACTTTCCCTTTCCATCCTACCAACTTCTTTTAGATTCATTCAACAATAGTGTTCCAAAAATCATTAATCACCTCCCTAGTGGTTAATGGTAGGCCAAGATAAGTATCTGGGAGGTTGGCCGACTGACAACCTAAGATGTTCCTAATCTTCCTCTACATAAGAGCATCAATGTTGAAAAATAAAGTTTACTTTTAAAATAGTTTATTTTCTGACCTAATTTGTCTTCATAGTTTCTAATTATACTCTTCCATCCCTTAGCTTCCATAATAGAGGGCTCTCCAAAGAGAAAGTTATTATCAAAAAATTGTTGTAGCACTTTAGTTTCAGTAGTTGTAGCAGGTTTAATTTCTTTAACACATCCCATACTTACCAATTTGGAAAATAATCTCCCCAATACCTCTGCCACCATAATGAAGAGCTAGGGGGATAGCAAGTCTCCTTGCCTTAATCCTCTCTCTTCTTTAAAATTGCCCCAAGGAGAGCCATTCAGTAGGACCACATATTGTATAGTTCCCACCATCATCCTAATAAGGTTTATGACTTTATCATTAAACCATGCTCTTTCAAGCACATCATAAATGAAGTCCTACTTTACCTTATCATATGCCTTAGAGATATCTAGCTTGAAGGCCATACCAGGTATTTTATTTTACTCAATGGAATGTATGATCTCATTACTAGTTATCACAGCATCTAGAATTAGTCTTCCCAACATAAACCCCTTTTGTGGCACTCCTATGATATTCTCAAGGAAGGGCTTAATCCTATTGACCAAAACTTTGGAAAGAATTTTATAGACTTTGTTACACATGCTTATAGGTGTAAAGTCCAGGAAACTTGCGAGTGTCAAAGTCTTAGGGACCAGAGCAATAAAAATACTATTTATCCTTTTTAGCATCTTCCCCATTCTAAACAAAACCTTGGTAGCCCAAATCAGCTCATTTTTAATGACCTCCCAAAAATACTAGAAAAATGCTAGGTGCAAACCATTAGGTCCTAGGACCTTGTAAGCTTTCATGGAAAACACAACCATTTTCACTTCCTCCTCTGTGGCATTTCCTAGAATTTTAATATTTTCCACTTCTCCAAGCACTTGTGTGATTGTATTTATCAAACTCCTAATAATATAATTTCCTATTCCAAAATCATTTTTATAAGCCTTGCTAAAGTATTCCATTGCATGTCTTTCCATCTCCTCTTGATCCTTATATTCTCCCCCCCACCTTCTCCTTGTAACCTATTGATCATGTTTCTTCTTTTATGATTCGAAGATGACCTGTGGAAAAAGGTGGTATTCCTATCTCCCTCAGTTAACCATTGAACCCTTGATCTTTACTTCCAAAATATTTCCTCCCTCAAAAAGATATCCTTCCATTTTTTTAATACTCTTGCTCTTCTTGAGTAGCTTCTTCCAAATTATTTCCCTGAACAATCTCCCCTTGTAGCTTCTTATGTTTTTCCTCCACTTCTCTTTTGAGTTTGAACAAATCTCCAAAGGAGCTCTTAGCCCATCCCTTAATATTTCTCCTTATATTATCTAGCTTTTGAGTTAATCTATACATAGCAGTACCATCAATCCTTATATTCCACCACTCTTGGACTCAGTCTTCAAATTTTGGGTGGGATTTCCACATTATCTCATACCTGAAATATTTTGGACCTCCTCTTGTACCATCCTCCCAATGAAAGATTAAAGGTGAATGGTTTGAAGTAGTTCTTGTGAGGTTCTCCAAGAGGGAATTACCCAACTGATTCTAATTCCCCATCACCATCAGTCTATCTAGTTTTACTTGAATGAGATCACATCCTTTTCTATTGTTAGTCCATGTGAATGGGTTACCTCTCAGGTCAACATCAATTAAATCCATTTTTCCCATAAAATCATGAAGGTCTTGCAAGCTTTCAAGGCAGTCTCTATTTCCACCTAGCTTTTATGAATGATAGAGAGGGGTATTAAAATCTCCCATACACATTAACTATTTATCCTTCATTGTTTCTAATATCCTTTCTAGCTTTCCATAAGTTTCTTTATCCCTATCTTGTTATTAGAAGCATAGATATTGATAAGCCCCCATCTTTGATTACTAGTTTGGAACTCCATTATTACAAAAAAATTGTCTCACCATATGTCAACCCCCATCATAGAAAATGGGTTCCACATGGTGGCGATACCCCCTGAGGCTCCATCAGCATCCATATGCATGAAGGCAGCCCTAGGCCAAACATGACTCACTAATCTATCAAAATTACCACTAGAAATTTTTGTTTCTTGGATTTACACACAATCAACCTTTTCCTAAAATATGCACTATTTTAAAGCATACTTTTTCTAGGGGTTATTTAACCCTCTTAAATTCCAAGAGAGGAATTTCATTTCTTACCTCTTGTTACATTCTCTAGTATAAGATGTTTGCCATTGGCCACATCCCTTGCTACTTGTTTTTTCTTGGTTGCTCTACTAGTCGATCTTCTAGCTGTACCACATGTTCCTACATCTAGTCTCCCCCCTTTCTTTCTTTTTGTACTTCTCATTTCTCATTATCACCTGCTTGTAGGGAAGTGGGGCTTAGCTCCTTTTTAGCTTTATCCAAACTTGCCATCACTTTTGCTACTATCTTTGCTAGAGAGGCCTTCCTTATTCTTAGAGGGGTGTATAACCTTTCCTAGGTAGCACAATCTGCAGCTGTATGTTCCTGTAAGGCATTACTTTTGGACTTGTAGGAATATTAGGAAGGGAGTGTTGTGCCACTATTTCACCTTCCTCCATCATGTCTCCTTCCTTAAGTCCCCCCAAAGGTAACCTTATTAATTCATTTATTTCCCCTATAAATGGATAATCTACCATTTTCTTCTTGTCCTCTAAAGCTTCCCCCTCTTTAGGTTCACTTTGCCCCCTAGACGCTTTGATAGGGGTATCTTGTATCATATTAGCCTCCAAGTTTTGGTTGACTACAACCACCTCCTCTAGTCTTGGGGCTTCTGAGGATTCCTCAACTACATCTTTTACAATTCTTAGGGATCCTTCTTTTTGTTTCTCCTTCCAAAGTTGGGCTTTACACTCAACTATAACATGCCCAAATTGTCCACACTTCTGATAGAAAAGTCAAGCATTCTCATATTCTATGGGTTGGGTATTTCTTTCCTCATTTAGTTTTGAGAGTGACCATAGTTGGGAGAGCTTGACTTAGTGTCATATTCATACAAAATCTACCATACACCAGTCTATATTTTTGCATTATCATTGTGTCCATAGTATCAAAGTGACCAAAGAAATTCCCTATCCACCTTAGAATCTTCTCATCCAAGAATTCTAGAAGTAAACTAGGTAATATTACCCATACAGGAGCTAGTTTGTTTAGCTCTACACTAGAATCAAAGCCTAGGTGCCACCTTGTTAAGGGAAGACAATGCTTTTAGTAATACCATGTTCCCAAGAGTATTAGATTTGCATCCTCCTTTGTCATGAATTTAAAACAAAAAAGGCCACTTGGCATCATAGAGATGCTAACACTACCCTTAATCTTCCATTTTTTACTTACCTATTGGATATAATTGTCTAATTGTGTGTTGTCTTTGATGTTACACAAATGTCATATCAATTTTCAGTTAGTGCTTATTGAGCTCACTTGGTCAGCAAGGTAGTTTTCCTTGTCTATCAAGCATTCCTAAAGTTTAATTTGTGAAGACAGTGTCTACCGATCTCAGTTGGGCATCGAAGGAAATTATGGCAGAAGATAATGTTAATTGAGTTCACATGGTTAACAAAGGGAAAGCTGGATTGAGTTAGCGCTAACTAAGTTCATTTGGTTACCAAAGGATTTTTGCAAATTTGTAGTGTTAACCAAGCTTTTGTTGGTTAACACAAGAAATTATCTTAGAACTAATGTTTATCGAGTATTGGTTCTAGCCAACTATGGTTATGATTAATGGTCATTCTAATTTGCATTTAGCTAGCTTGACAATCTGGATGATATAAATCTAAGGTCAAGCTATGATTTTCAAAGTGTGTGCAACTGTGTTGATTTAATTGAGAAGGAAAGAGTGAGAGCAAACTTGAAGGATAAGCAGATATCCTTGTGGAGCAAAAAAGTGTTATTCAATTAGGAAGGATCAAGTGTAAACCAAAGAAAATATGTATAATCAGCAATTCAGTTGCATCACAATCAGGTCATTTTATTGTTACTCTCTAACCATTACAACAGTGATCTAAAATCTCTTAGCAGAGTTGGCTTAATAGCCAACTGTAAATCCTCTAACAAGGTGGCAATTACATTGAACTATTTTAAGACCTCTTTCAAGGCCACTCCTAACAGGGTGATTAAATCCTCTAACAAGGTCACACCTAATAGTGTGTTTTGTAACCTTTAACAGGGTTGGCTCCTAACAGGGCTCACTTTAGAAGAGTGAAAAATAATAACTAGTTACATTGGTGGTTTTTCCCATATTGGGTGTCCATGTTAAATTTGGTGTCTCATGTATTCATTTCCTTTCTCTTATGCTTGAAAATTAATTACAATTAATGTTTAAGATCTATTAAAAGTAGTTCACACTATGCATTTACCGAGTTACAACATTTTTTGTGTGTTTATTGAGTAACAACAGCAATTAGTTTTCTAACTCTAAATTTTATTGTTGACATCTAAGGGATCTGGGATATATTTTAGTGGTAATTGATTCACCCCCCTCCTAGTTACTCCTATATTTCCAACATTACCCACTTTTGGACCATCTATCTTGTGGGTCTAAATGCAAAAAATCTACCCATAATGCATAGTTTGAGGCCAGAGGTAACCCTATCCACCACAGTATCTAGAAGGGAAATTATAGGCCCGTTTGTACCATGAAAAATCTTGGGATCCTCCACTAAATCTCTAGCCACCTGGGAACCCACAAGCACATTCTTCCAACCTCCAAGGGTCCCATTAGTCATCTTTTTTCCACCATCCACTGGGTCACCAGCCGGTTCAACATTTTCAAAGGGAGTAGGGCTAGAGAAAGTCTTCCTCCCCACCTCTGTGGTACCACAACAGACTTTCGTGACTTCCAAATCTCTGTGCATGGTTAACACCATCTATAGGTCTAGGCATGGTAAAGGGTCTAGAGTCTTAGGACCCACCATGAGTGAATTCAAATTTGAAAAGAGGCGGCAATGGGTGGTAGAGTTGCAGAGCGACAGAGTTAAAATTCTCAATAGTTATCAATACAATTATATACACATTGTTAATGTGACCTTGTTAGAGGATTCCACCAAAAGATCATCTAGACATTATCACACCTTCTGCCAGATTAAAGAGTGGCCTAATTTAAGTGACTTACAAACACTGGTAATTAATGCTACCATATAGGATTTCATAGACTTGTTAGGTCCACTCAATTATTCTAAGATATTTTTCTGCAATATTTAAATAGTAATAATATAAAATGATCTATTAAGAATATCAACTAATTTTTCTTGTTTAGATCTCTATTCTTGTTGTTATCTCTAACTAATCTCTCACTTGGATCTCCCTTCACTTTGTACTCAGACATGGCTTTTATCAACTTCTCTTTCTTCAACTTTTCTCAATTCCCCTAGCTCAATTCTTTACTCCTTATTCTTCAAGAACTTCACATTGTCAAAAACTTAACAACTCAAGAATATGACTAGCAACCAATAACATCAACCAACAACCTAAAATTGTTTTGTTCTCCTCCTTAAATAGTTTTCTCAATGCTTCTAGATCCTTTGATCTTTGTCACTTAATCTTCATCATCGATCTTAGGGTTATAAAACAATCACTTCATACAATGAATTTAGAGACTCAAAATATATGACATGCATAAAACTTCATGCCTGTCATATTCTTTATTGAATTTCCATCATCAAATCCTTTTTAATTTTTCTGAATCGTTGATCTTATAACAAACTTTGCCTCCTTCCTTAGACCATCTCGAACTTTCCAAATTTCCATCAAAAGTTGGCATTAGATTCAAATTCTAAAAATTATCTATCAAAGATCATTATATATTCTCTTTTTAGTACTTTTCATAGACATTGTACTATTGCAATCATTTCTTCTTAACTAGTGATTAACAATTCTTATTTCTACCAATCAACATCAATTTTTTTAATTTTTTTTTTGCAATTAGTATCTTTCATAGGCTAACTGCATATTTTGTTATTCTTTATGAATAAGAAAATATATTTAGTGTGATCTTATTGGCTAAAATAATTGGAGTCTTAAACAAGAATTTTTAGGAAGCACTATGTCTCTCTAGATTTTTTTCCAACTCTTAAGGACATGATAGTATATTACTTGCCATAATATTTCACCACCTTTTTTATTGATTTTATGAAATTTAAATTATATGTTACATTATGTATATGATAAAAAAGTAATCTATCTATACAATTACTTCTTCTCTATTTAGACTATTTACATTAAAATTTTGAGTTATCATTACAATAAGAATATATTTTTTAATTTAATTTTTTAATATTTTTTATATTAAAATAAAACTAATATTATTATTATATTTTATAAAATAAATATAATTTTTTTAATAGCTAACTCACTCATATACTTTTATATTATGAATTTTCATTACAAACAACAATATGATTTATAATATTATTATAAAATATTATAAATATTTAAAAATAATATATTGAATACTTATATTAAATTTAATAAAAATATAATTAAATTTACATATAAAATTATAATTATTACTATAATTATTAACTAAGGCAAGTACTGAGGCATTAGCACTTGTTTAAAATTTAGAAATTAATCTCAAGAATAAATATATAGCATTTTTTTGGACCTAGAAGATACATTGAACATGATTACAATTGTTGGAAATGATCATATATAAAAAGTAATGGAACTAGTAAAGAATGTTCTCAATCATTGTTTTGTCATTGATGTCAAACTTGTTGCTTGCAGGAATGACAATTGCCTTAGTGATCCAAATACTATCAATTGATTGATTGAAAAGGAGGACGCAATCAATAAGATGTAACCAGAACACCTAGAGAAAGGTTGAAGTTATGATGTTGAAATGAAGTATAAGGATCAGCTAAGCCATTGATGACATATTCTAAGACACAACAAAATGGGCACACTGAAACATATCAAAGACGCAAGGTTTTAGCTAAGCCATTTGTAAAGCTGAACTAAGTTCATTAGAGAGAGAGAGAGCCAAGCAAGCTAGTAAGTGTTGAATAGATTCCCAGTTGAAGTCGAGCAAGTTCAACTTCAACAAGTGCTGAGTGAACTTCAGATGCCGAGCAAATACAAGTGCCGAGCAGAAATAAGTGCCAAGAAAATACAAGTGCCAAGCAGAAATAAGTGTCGAGAAAATACAAGTGCCAAGAAAAAATAAGTGTCGAGCAGAAACAAGTGCTGAGAAAATGCAAGTGCCGAGCAACATAGAGATGGCGAGCATCAGTAAACCAATAGTGCCGAGTTGCTACATTATTTCAAAAATTGAAGATTTGTTAGATCTGAGCCGACAAAGTTTTTATCTTGAATTATGTGAATTAAATAGAAGATAAGAGTGATGAGCTAGTGGCACAGAACACCATGTAGAACATTTTTGGAGAATACAACTGGACTCTAGACAAAGTTTCTAGAAAAGAGCAAGATATGGGGTAGATACATTGTATCCTACCTAATCCATTTGAAACCCTAAAGTTGGAGAAGGAGAATCGAGCAGCAAAAGGCAATCCAGATTTCTATTTAAGGAATAACAAGGTCATGAAGCAAAGGGAGAAGAGAGGTCAAGCATGAAAGTATAAAGTGTTGAAGGAGGTGCTAAAGAGTAAGAAAGCACAGTTACTCTGCTTCAACAGATGACCATAGATATGATTGCATTGGTATGATGAGTAAGAAGGCTCAAGAAGATGAAGCTTGAGATGAAAAGCTGTCAGAGCTGAAGTGATTAAAGCCAAGCAAAGGATTGAGCTCAAGTGTGATCTGAAATCTGCAAGATATGTTGTAAGTTGTATCAGATCAAAAAGCCATTATTGTTACTTTCTAGTAATTGTAACAATTAGTTTAAATCCTATGGACTTAGGTTGGTTTAATAGCCATGATGTAAATCCTTTAACAGGGTGACAGTCCAAGTGAATGTTCTAAAGTCCTTTGATTAGGCCCATTCCTAACAGTATGGTGAAATCCTCTAACAATGTCACATTTAACAGTGTGTTGTAAGCCTTTAATAGGGCAGGCCTTTAACAGGGCATCACTTTAGAAGAGTGAAAATCAAGTAGCATGTTACTGGTGGTTTTTCCCAAATTGGGTTTCCACGTAAATCATTGTGTCATGTGTTGATCTTGCATGTTTTATCTCTACATATTGATTTACTGTAATTTGCTAAGGATGATTGATTTGAGCTTGGATGGATGAAAAGTTTATGGATTCACTATAATTTGTGAAGAAGTATTATTAGGGCATTTGGACCTTGAATAATTGATTCACCCCCCCCCCCACTCTTAGTTTTTCTAAAGAATTCTAACAACAATGGTCTCTACAATAGTAGGGACACTTATAAGATTAATTTTAGATTGTATGTATGAGATACTCATGTTATTTTTTAATTGGTTAATCTAAATTTCATAAATTGAAGTAAATTATTTATGTCTTAGTTATTAAATTAGAATGATAATGTATAAAAAGATTAGTAATTCAAATGAATTTGAATGAATTAATGTAAATATTTGGCATATTCTCATTTCTTGGTATCATTTTTTCAAATCTTAACAAGTATATAAAACAAGAGATGCAATGCATCAAAGTTCCTGCCAAATTGCCAATTGTAAGAAAAGAAGTAGAATAGTGATATATAATGGAAATAAAAATAGAAAAATATAGAAGATATGATGAGAGAATTAAAAAGGAGAAAATTATATTGAATAAAATTTATATAATATAATATTTTTTTTTAACTATGTGATTAGTTAGGTATTGTACCAAGATGAAATTATTGTGTCTTATTATAAAATAAAGTTCCACATACAATTAAATTTGTTAACATTATGAAGATAATTTTTATAACATTAAGATTTTTTAAATAAATAACTTTTTATTGTTATGAAATGGGAAATTTAATTTATAAAAATTAATTTCTAATGATTCTTCATTATGTTTAGATTTTCATTTTATTATATGCTTTTATTGATTCTAATTTTTGAATCTCCTAATACATTTATATTATTTTTCTTTTGTTATTTTCAATATTCTTATATATCATTATTTTTGTAGAATGAAATTTAAAAATTAGAATTACATTCTCTAAATTTCTATCCCACAATTGACCTAGAAATTTATAAAGAAACAAGTAAAAATAATAATAAGAAAAAAAAATAACTTCATTCTACAAAAATAATATTATTAACATATAAAAAGATATTTTTACACTTATTTTTAATGTATTGAAATATAATACTTTTGTGATATTGCTATCAGGATTTAACTGTGTGATTTTGAGTCAAGCTCATTGACCCATGTTTCATGAGTAGTCATTCAACATGAATCCATCTCTCATGAGAATAAATGGAACACTTAGAACTAATTGGATTGAGGTGATGCTCATAGGGGTGAAACACGGGGACCTTATCAATATAATGCTTTTACCAATATAATACTTTTACCTTAAATCCTAATTAAAAATTATAAATCTAAAAAAATATTGATTCCCAAATAATACTACAATTTTGGACTATGGTGCAATCATTGAACAAATGACATGTGGTGAAAATATGTCAACTATATAGCCGATGTTTCATTGTGTGCCTGTACTTCTTGAGATTATTGAAAGCCATCAAACTTTTCTAGGCAAGTTTAATTAGTTTCCGACAAAGCCTACAAATAGTCATGACAAAGCTTGTATTATAGGTAAAATAAGAAAAGTGTTATTAAATATTCTCACGTTATGATTGATTTTTCCTATTTTTTGTTACAGGAAATTAATTTTCACCTCTACAAAAATTGGTTTGGTCCAATCAGATTAAAGATAAGAGATATTTATATAATCATATAAAATTTTAAAAAAATTGGCTATAGAAATCACATTTTAGATTTTAAATTATGTACCATGATTGGTTGATTTAATTGGAAAAAAAAGTGAATAATACAATAGTATCCTACCTTTGGTAGAAACTAATAAGATATATATTACAATTGTGTATTCGACATAACACCTGAGATACACACTTAAACATGCGTATAACACATTAGATATATACTTACACATAGTATGACATTATTAAGATTATTATTTTTAAATGATACCAAAAGTTAGTATATAGCATATGAGATAGTGTAGATGATGGCCTCATGAGAAAACTTCAAGAATTTATGAACGATCAAGGGGACAATTAGCATTGAGGTTAACCAAGGGATAGCTAGCTTGACTAAAAAAGAAGTCAAATTTGAGAATCACAATATATGCTAACAACACCACCTTGGGTCCCACCTAGATCATAAAAGTGGTAGATTCTAGAGGAAGAAGACAACCCATCATGCATCCTAATGGTTGTGGGGGACTCATTATATTAACTCCAATTTAGACCATTAAGAAATAGGATATCCTTAGTGATTACATCAACCTTGCAAGTAGGGTCAACCAAAATGCCCATAATAGAGACACCCTCGATTAATCTAAGGACGTAGAGGGGAGATGGCTCTTTTTTGTGCAATTTATCTAGAGGGTTGAATATGATAGTAGTCTCAAGAACCCTCTATGAAGGTGGGGGAAATCAAATTGATCTTTACCATATTAATGTAGGGATTATCACCCAATGAAGGAGGAGACAATGAAGATATTATGATGAAAGTTGATGAATATGGGGAAAAAGGATCTGTGGGTATGTGCACAAAGATGGGGAACTAAAAATGGGATATAATATGCCATTTTTTTCTTCAAATTGATAAACTTTGATGAGAAATTGAAGATAGTTAGACTTAAAATTTCAATATGTGACATGAAGAAGAGTTGTAATACTTTGAATTGAATTTCTAAACTACTAATTTATTTTTAAAATAGTAGAGATTAAGACCTTTAATTAGAGGTAACACAAAATTTGGTCCTATTTTTTGTGAAAAAAGATAACATAACATTTTTAATCACCCTGATGAGAAGTTAGTTAACACTAGTTAGGATATTCCATTTTATTTTTTGATGAATGTGTGATGTTTTATGAATTTCTAGAGAAAACACATCCTAAGAGCATAAATGTTATGCATGCCCCCTATAAATAATTGAAAACTGATTGAAAATCAATTTTTTTTTTTTAAGTTTATAAAATGGAGTCTAGTTTCTAAAAAGGTAAATTATTTCAAGATTTTATAAATGAATTCAAATTTAGCTCAAAATACTACACATTCATTTTTGACAGAAAATCAAACATACTTATAAAAGAAATTAGATGAAAAGCTTTACATAATCAAAATTTAAAATAAATTATATATTTAAAGAGGTAACTTAGAGATCTAGTATATCATTCCACTTGATTTTTTCATTGTTGAACAACGTACATACCTTATGAGGAGAACATGCCAAAAAATGTGACTTTTTAGAATGTTTGTTGGAATCATTTCTTAAGATCTATTTCAAACCTCTAAGCCTTTGGGCTAGATCCCCAAGGAAAATCCAAGCCTTAGGCTTAATGGATCTCAATGAAGTTAATATGGGATACATATTATGTAAGATATTTTATTTGAAACATTGCATAGAGTGTGGTATGTCCACTTGAACTACTTTCTATAGGGTGTACAACCTAAATAAGATTATAAAAGGAGAGAGTGAGGCCAATTTTAGCAATAGATCTATAAGAAAAGGAGAGAAGGAGACAAACTTAACTATTAGGACCATACATCAGACATGACATTTAAATATAAGTTACACAAATTTTCATTCTTATACTTAAGTTACATTTTATGTATATACTTGCAGGTTGTTTGAGAGTGGTTTGAACTTCATTAGAGTTAAGATAAAGAGTCTATATTTTGAGGGTTTTTATAAAAATTTGAAATTAGCCAAATTTTAGGAATCAACACATTATCTTCAACATGATTCGAAGTGGACTACAAATCATAACCTTAAGCGTTTAATTTTTGCAAAATCATTTGAGAATCATTTTTCATTTTAATTATAATGTCATCTTTCTTTCCCCCTCCTCTCTCTACCTTATATCTACCCTCCCCCTCCGCCTTCTCCCTTTCTCTCATCTTGACACAAGAAAGGATGACAACTAGGGCCAATGACTCGCTTAATCACCAAACAACCTTGCAAAGTTCACACAATGGAGGAAATAAAAAAGAGACAATGCCAAAAAGAAGACAAAACCAATGAGCTTTCATTAATTCATCACATTTTCATCATATATGCTTAGCTATGAGGCCTTTCAAGTTATGGCCAGAACAATGATTATGACATAAAAAATATCCTTGATATCTTGAAAGATCTATGATTTCCTATTTATATTATAAGTCCCATACCCCTACTTCTCTAAGCCTAGACCAATACCATCCTATTATATTTTCTAAAATGACTTACAGAAGATTATAGATCATCATATGGAGGAGACCAACCAAATAACAGTCTACAAGCATCGCAATGATTGATCCAATACATTAAATCATGACCAAAAATTAAATACACAACTTGACCCTCAAATAAGAATCAAACGGACAACTTAGTGAAAGAAGAACAAGATATCATTGAACAACAAAAACAAAGAGTTACTAAGGCACTTAGTGAATAGAGAATATAAATCATTGTATGAATAAAGAACCCAAGCCACTGGATAAATGAAGAAAGAAACACCTGCACTAAGAAAATCAACAATAAAGTCATTAAATAGGTTCACAATGATAACTAAGCATATATCCACTGAGAAGGATAATAACACAATCCAAGATGCTCATTCATCACAACTCCTTCCCCCCATTAGGTCATTTATTCCCCATAATCACCATCTGTATCTACTTCATGTCTCTCAACATCTCCTACTTCTTTCTTGCTATCTCTCACATATATCTCCCCTTAATTAGCCTTTCTTTCAATATCTTTATACTCTCTTGTCATTGTATATTGTCTCCTAATTTAATCTCTATCTCTACCTCATGTCTCTTATACTCTCCTCCTTCTCTCACTCTCACATCTGTCTCTATTTAAATACTCACACTCCATAGACCCTTTCTCCTACTCTCTTTCCCTCTCCATTTCTCCTAATCTTACTTTCTTCCTTTTTCCATTCGTCCGCTCTTCACTAAGACTCATAATCTCTCAAATTTTGCATATTATTTTTTGATGTAGGAGCATCTAGTGGTGTAAGCACAATCCTATATCAACCAAATATATGCATATGGTTAGTTTCTATTTAATGTGTTTATATTTTTGGATACCCATTTGGGCCAAATAGAAATTCCAACTCTCATTGTTCCACTATTGGTTTTTTTGGGGTTAGTGTTTTTAGCACCTTGGGATATGTATTAGTGCATAAAATAGATTCTTTTGTAATTGAGATATAATTATAATGAGTTAGACAATGTAATTTGGAGGGATGATTTCACTTGTAATGTAAAGAATTCTAGAAAAAGAATCAAATCAGAAGGTTTTATGGTTACAAAGTTATTACATTTTTAAGTTTCCTAGAGACCCCCTAAGAATGTGATTTTAGACACTAAATAGCCTCGTACGGGACCAATAAATGGATGCAAGACATGCTTGTCCACAGGGATATAGAGCACTTGGATATCTTTCCAAAAATGTAAATGGTTGGTCAATCATAGTCCCAGATCAAAAATTATGCCTCCCAGAAGTTGGACTACCATTTCTAGATTCTTCTAATTTTGCACTGACTTGCTTTGGTAGTGGTTTCCAAAGGGCATATTCTAAAATTAATTTCTAACCCTAAACCTAATTTAGGTTAAGGTAATTTCTTCCATTGTAAAGTAAATTTTTATGGATTTTGGGAGAAGGTACTATGAGAAAGGTTATTCTCTAGAATATGATAACATTGTAAGCTCATAGGACATGTAGATGAGTCCATTTTCCCTATACCAAATGTAATAGCATATCAATTCTAAAAATAAAATTATACTTTTCCTGTTGTATTCATTTTGTCTTGGGTTTTTCCCTAATCACTTTCCCTCATCCTTCTCACTCTCTCCCTAAGATACCTAAGGGGTGTTAAGAGGTTTTATGTGGTCATAAATTATATTAATGTAACCTAGGGCCCCTAATGATCACTTACAAGTTCCCCTCAACATGTACTATTGTATGGTAAGGAGTTACAAGGGGTCTGTAGAGGTTTCCAAATAATTCATGTATCTTATGAATCCTTCACACCCCTTAGCGTACATTAATGTATCATAGGACTTATATAAAAAAGCAATGTTTAATTAAATCATAATTAGTCATTATTATAAGTCCTAAGTGGTCCTTTGATAAATTAATATAACTTAGGACCCCTTGACATATATTATTGTATGAAAAGGAATCATAAGGGATTATAAGGGGTCCTGGGATAAATTAGTATATCATATAGCCCCTTAGAATGTCTTATGACCACATAGCACTCCTAAAGACCCCTTGTCTCACTTTATGACCCCTTATCACACATTGATGTATCATAGGGACTCATAGGATACATCAATAGATAATGGAGATTATAAGGGATCACAATTGGTCCTAAGGATTCCAAATACTATTGGAAATACAATAGTGAAGTAAACTCTGAGAAGGAGGTGGAGGGGAAAATCAACACTTAAAACTTTCAACCTCTAAAAAATATTCACCACACATCCATCTCACAATCTATGCATATAAATTGAAATACCAAATTAGGATATACACACATAGTATGAAAGTAAAATATTCAACACATGTATGACACAATATATTTGGTTACTGTGAAACCCTCCAAGGAGAAGGTGGTGTAGGAGAAGCTAATCAATTTATGTCTCATGGATAAATTCATATTTTAAATTATCTATAATATGATTTCAATGTTATGTAAGGACCTATAGGAGTTTATTTAAATTATTTTGTAAGGCTATAAAAACCCTTAAAATCACAGTGACTTACAAGGTCCTGAAAAATGTCAAGTATGAGAAAACCACTCAAAAATATCAAAGTAGGGTGGAAATAGTTTAATTTAAGTCTTTAATTCATTTTTATCATATTTCAAGGGTTTATTGAAAGTTTGAAGTCATTTGGATAATAATTGTTAAAGTTGTTCAAAAGTTGCCAAAATTGTAATGACAACTTTTACAACTTGGTAACAACTTTTTTAATGTTGGTTTAAAGTTGTTAATGGGTAGTTATTGTAGGATTTGAGCAAAAGCGCACAACAAATCCATGAAGCCCAAGAAAACTTTCATGCAAAAAACTTGTCACGGAGAAGAAAAAGACAAGAAGAGGCAAGGGTTTGATCTGAAAAACTTAGATGAAGAAAATATTATTCAACAGATCTTCATAATGAAAAATACAAAGAGATCAATCCTTATAAAAGGAGATCGAAACCCAAAAAGGGTAACCTAAATCCTAAAAAAGCTAGGTTGCACAATATAATTAATAAAATATTAATTATATGCACCTACAAGATAGCTTAAGAAAACTAGAGTAATAGGTAACTTATTTAATTAAATCAAAGTGATTTAATTAATAAGTGAAAACAACTAATTACTCTAACACCCCCCCTTAAGTGAAGCTTAAGAGGTAAGCTAATCTAGCACAGCTATGAAAGAAAAGAGATGGGTCTCGGCAACAAGGCCTGATCAGGTATCCAATCACAACAAAATCTCTATAAAGAGGAGAAATAGAGAAAAACACATGGGAAAAACCCTACTCCAAAAAGAGATAGCAAAGAATGTTCTAGAAGAAGGAACAAAGAGATCATAAGAGAATCATTGAAGCATGAAGAACAACAAAACTCTATCAAAATGTTTATCTGTAGAACCTCCATGGAAATAGAAGGCATGAACCAAGTGTGTCTATATGGTAGATGATCCATCTCATCAAAATGCATAGGTAGCCAACCACTACAATCACCTAGTATGTAGGATCAGGTACTAAATACATAGCTCACACTAACAAACCATAAACCAAGGAAGCATAGAACAACAATATAACCTCCCCTTAATGTAGGTGAGGTGATAGGCAGCTGAAAAGGTGGGCCAAAAAATCTCCTACAACATAGGAACCAAACATATCGAGAGTGAGGTACAAACACCCATAAAGGCATGTGTCATTGACACTGCATGAGGCAAAAGAGAAAGAGGGCCTATAAGTGACAAAAAACTATCCCCCCCATGGCACTTTATAAAATAGTGCAAGTACAATGAATCACAATGATGAAAAGGATCTCAAAATGCAAGAGTGGCACTTTATCTCAGTGCATTGCATAAAGATGCTTACAATGAATATCAACAATGATAAAAAAAAACATAAGGCTGAAACAACATAAGGTAGAGCCCAAAATGAAGCATCTGAAGAAACAAAATCGATCTCCAGACCTGAAATAGCTAGGATATCCACCAGAAAGAAAAAATGTAGAAGGCTAAATAAAATGTGCCTAGAGAAAAATATGGAACAACAAATAGCATCACTAAAAACAACACAAAAGGATCTTTCCAATGATATAAAGAAGTCCAAAATCGAAGATTGGATGCTCAAGATACGCCTCCTGGAGTGAAAAATAGAACATCTAGTTTTGACTACCAAAATAGGCAACCAAACTGCATCAAAACTCAAAAAAAGCCTACACAAATATTTTTGTCTCAAAACTAGCTTTCTAGTGCATTTTTTAGATCGAAAAAATACTTCTGTATGCTCAAGTTATGGAGAAAAAACCACTAGGCCCTCTGAAATGCAAGAAAATTTATTATTTTTAATTAAAAAAAAAAATCCCACACCACCCCCGCACCGCTGGCAGAGTAGCAGCTGGGCAGTGGTCAAGTAGAGGGAGGGCAAAGCACAGCAGGGCCATGGTAGACACCACCGGCGAAGCTGCTGCGGGCTGTTGGCAGACCGCCCACAGTAACCACTAGCGGTGGTCAAGCAGAGGGAGGGTAGAGCATAGCAGGGCCATGGCAGACACCAGCGGCGAAGCCGCTGCAGGCTGTTGGCAGACCGCCCATGGTAACCACTAGCGGTGGCCATCAACAATGACTGCTAGTGGCTCCACTACGGTTAGTTAAATGTTGTACGATTAAAATGACTTTTTTTAATAAAAAAATTGCAATTTTAAATTTTTTTTTGCCTCAAATAGCATGTAGAGGTCATATGGCCCTATACGACTTTTTTTTGCCTCCCAAATCAATGTTGTCAAAATCGAACAAATTTTATATCAAAATGGGGGTTTTGATACCTTCTGAATCCATCTGTGATGTTCGTTTGGCCTCAAAATACTCCAAAAATTAGTGATCCCCTAGTTTCTCCAAAAAAACTTGAAAAAACACCAAATCTGATCCTCCAAACCCTTGTTCTCCTTTTTTCTTCAAACACTGAACAAGCTACAACAGATCTGGCTCTGATACCATGTAGGATTTGAGAAAAATGCATAACAAATCCACAAAGCCCAAGAAAACCTGCATGCAAAAAACCTATCACAGAGAAGAAAAAGACAAGAAGAGGCAAGGGTTTGATCTGAAAAACTCAGACGAAGAAAATATTATTTCATGGATCTTCATAATAAAAAATACAAAGAGATCAATCCTTATAAAAGGAGATCGAAACCCGAAAAGGGTAAACTAAACCTTAAAAAAGCTAGGTTGCACAATATAATTAATAAAATATTAATTATATGCACCTACAAGATAGCTTAAGGAAACTAGAGTAATAGGTAACTTATTTAATTAAATCAAAGTGATTTAATTAATAAGTGAAAACAACTAATTACTCTAACAGTTATTGGTTGGTTGGAGAGTTTAATGTGCTTCCAAATTATATGTATTTGGTCTCCAACACACAAAATTGTAAGTTGAAGAAGTTGGAGGAAGGATTTGGAATGGAAGAAAACTTATTTTGATGCTGTATATTTCAATTTTCTAGTTATTTTTTCCTGAAATTTCTCAGATGTTTTAGTTGATATGTACTCATTATACATGGTAAAAATAACAAACTTATATTTTAGAAAGGTATATGCATTAGCCTTGTTTTGGTTTTGGTATAGATGATTTTCATCATGTATATAAGAAGTTATGGCCGTTTTAGTGAAGACTGGTCAGATTCTATCATAATATGAATAGTTTTGAGGAAATTGCAATAAATTTTATTTCCTTGATTGTATCTGGCTATAACTTGGATAAAATGTTGTTAGCTCACTATTATTGAGTCTCACAAAAAGGATTGGTTTCATTCTTTCATTTATGGAAGTTATTAATTACTGATTAAGGGTTTTAAAATCTACCTTAGTTGAGAAATTGTTCTTAAAAGATGCAACATTTTGGCATTCATTTGACTAGTTGGAAAAGATTATAAATGTGAATCCATATCTATAATTTCAAAGTTTTGTGGAAGACCCCTATAGCATACTTTTTTTGTGCTCTCTGCATCAAGTGATATTAGAGCCCAAAAGGTTGGGCAAAGGGTATTTTGTGGTTTTTTGTTTTTCTTTTACAGGTTGAAGAGAGAGAACTTGGATACCAAGAAGCCTAGACAAGAGAGAAGAGAGGAGAAAGGCCTAAGGAAAGGTATCAAAGACAAGAGGAAGAAGGTAAAGAGAATTTTTTGAAAATGGATTTATTTATGAAAATGATGCATGGTAAATTTTAGGGTATGGATTCACAAAAGAAGAAGAAGGAAGAAAAAAATAAAAGACAAGAGGAGATTAAAAGATTGGGAAAAAAAGTAAAGGAGGTTACAAAGAAGTTGGAAGTTCTTAAAATCCTAGAGCAGCAAATTGAAAATGGTGAGGGAGATGAAGAATTTAATTTTTTAGAGGTTCAAAAAGTTGAAAAAAATGTGGGAGAAGAGAATAAGCTTAAGGAAGAGCAAAGAGAAACAAGTATAGAAGAAACAAAAGAGGAAGAGTTGATTGAATCTAATATGGAAGTTGAACCAATAAAAGACTTCATGAAGATGGAAATTGTTGAAAATGATAATGTTGAAGTATTTTCAGATATAAAGGATAATAATGAAAAAATATTAGAGACTGATCCAATTTATGATGAGAATTATGGTAAAAGGGAAGAGATGTCAAGAAGCTTTGAGAAGAAATATGCAAAAATTGGGATTGATTTTGATACTAATCGATTGATTGTTGCCCATGATTTTTTTGTTATACTCATTTCAATGTAGGTAATGAAGAAATCAGATTGGAGAGGACATAAATTTTTTCTTAATAGGTTCATATTCTCAAGAAAAAGATTGAAAGACCAAAAATGAAGATGAAGAGATCTTTGAAACCCAATTTCTAAGAGGACTTAGAAAATTTTCAAAGTTGGGGACTATGGTGCAGGACAACCTAATCATTTTATGTCTCATGGATAAATTCATATTTTAAATTATCTTAATTATGGTTTCAATTTTATTTAAGGACCTATTGGAGTTTATTCAAATTATTTTGTAAGGCTATAAAAGCCATTAAAATCATAGTGACTCACAAGGTCCTCGAAAATGTCAAGTATGAGAAAACCATTCAAAAATATCAAAGTATGGTGGCAATGGTTTAATTTAAGTCTTAAATTATTTATTATTATATTTTAATGGTTTATGGAAATTTTGAAGTCATTTGGATAATAATTATAAAAGTTGTTCAAAAGTTGTCAAAATTGCAATGACAACTTGGTGACAACTTTTTTTAAAGTTGGTTTAAAGGTGTTAATGGGTAGTTATAGGTTGGTTGGAGAGTTAAATTTTCTTCCAAATTATATATTTTTTCTTCAACACCTAAATTTTTAATTTTCAAAAGTTGGAGGAATGATTTGGAATGGAAGAAAACTTATTTTGATGTTGTATATTTCAGTTTTCTAGTTATATTTCCTAAAATTTCTCTAATCTTTTGGTTGATATGAATGCATTGTGCATGATACAGACCTAAAAATTATATTTTTAGAAATTTATATGAGTTATCTTCTTCTTTTTTTTTTTGGATGATTTTCATTATGTTTAGAAGAATTTATGGCTGTTTTAGTGAAGACTAGTCAGATTCTGTCACAATATGAATAGTTTTGAGGAAATTGGAATAACTTTTATTTCCTTGATTGTATTTGGCTATAACTTGGAGAAATTTTTTGTAACTATTATTGAATCTCAAAAAAAGGATTGGTTCATTCTTTCATTTATGGAAGTTATTAATTAGTGATTAAGGGTTTTAAAGTCTGCCCTAGTTGAGAAATTGTTCTTAAAAGATGCAACATCCTTACATTCATTTGACTGGTTGAAAAAGATTATAAATGCAAATCCATACCAATAATTCTAAATTTTGTGGAAGAACCATATAGAACACTTCTATTGTGCTCTCTGCATCATAAAGTAAAACTTGGGTAGGGATGACACCCACAAATCTTCACTAATGTAGTAATAAAGTGTATCTAATGAAGGTTACAATGTGTGATCATGAAACATGATCTATCCTATAAAAAGTCTACCCTATTAAAGGATTAAAATATTTTTATATCTTACCCTGTTAAAGGATTTAAACACCCTTCTAAAAGTGTGCCTAGTAAAAGGAATTTAACTTACAATGAAGTAAGCACCCTATTAAAGGATTTCCAATAGCCTATGAAGACTACTCTATTAAGAGATTTAACTGATTCACCTATTAGAATTTCTTAGTAATGATCTTTTGGTTAGCACTCTATTTCTTGATGTTAGATCACCTCTATCCTAATGTATACTTGATCCTTTCTGATCAAATGTATCTTTGTTGTCCTCTATTCTCCTTTAACTAATTTCACGATGTAACTCAAATCATAACACCATAGTCACCATGATTTCTTTTTTTGTGCATGAAAACTCTCTAATTCTCCTTAAAAATTATGTAAAAGTTTTAGGGTTTGTCCTCCTTAAGAAGACCTAGGTGACATAGGGTTAGGTATGAATCACTGGTAGTGATTCACCCATGTTACCACTTACACTTTCTTCTTTCCTAATTACATGCATGTAATGCATAGGGATTCATAATTAAAGTTCACTCTTATCATCAAAGATCATAAAACAATCCTTAGGTCAGCCCAAAAATGGTTTACATAGAAGTTTGTGTCATTACAAACATCTATGTCAAAACTATGTAACTCGACACTTGAAGTTTCTAATGCTCGGTATCAACTACAAACTCAATCCTATAACTTAGCCTCTAAATGAATTAACATCCACTTACCACTTGGCATCTAAATAGCTCAGTAGATATCATCTTCTTGGTAGTTGAGTGACTCGTTACTTACTGGTTACTCAGCTCACACTAAATATATGTTGCTCGACATATACTATCTGATAACTTATGCTCGACATGTACTACTTGTTCAACATGAACTAAGTAAATGAATTAAGTATATTGGCATTCATATTTCTAAAGAAAATTAAGATTAAAAATCTCCCTCTTTGGCATGAGTGGAAAAATACTTGATCATGTATAACTAAAATTTATCCTTTCAAGCATAACTCAGATAATATCCATATACATAAAAAATTTCAAACACTTCAAAAACTTATAAAATCTTATGACTCATTAGTCATACCTCAAAAGTAAATAACTTCCCCTTAGTTGATTGTGTTTTTTTGTATCTAAACTCAAAATTATTCCTCCTACTGAGTAGATTTTCATTTTGATCTATGTATTGTGTTTTTTATTTTTGCAAAAATAGTATCTCCCTCAAAAATATTATCTCCCCCATACCTCTTGTTTCTCCCATACTTCTTATTTATCTCCCATTTTGACACTGATGTCAAAGGGTTATACACTTATATTGTGTTTGTCTAAAAATTATTTGTGGACCTCAAGCATGATTTTCAATGTGGCATCCCAATTATCACATGCTACCTCCAATGACTTGATTTGGATGGCCAACTCAATAGAAAGGTGAACTAAGCCTTCATGAGTAGAAAGAATCAGATCTTTCTTCATGAGTGTTTCAACAAAGGCTAGTTCCTTATGCAATATCTCCATATGTGCAGTCAAAATGTACTAGGTGTTGATTAGTTTAACCTTGATGTTTGCTTCATCTGTGTGTACCACTGCTAATTGAACCTGGTAGTAGACAAATTTTCTGAAATATTTCTCACTCTATCTTAGAGATTTTGGTAGGGTTATACCAAATCACTTTATATGACTCTCCAAACTCAAAATATGACTCCTTATTTCTTGTGTGAAGAGTGTGGGATTGCACAATTTGGTGTACAAAGAGAAAATTTATCTAGTACCTTCTTCATATAGTTAATTTTGGTTTCTAACTCAACCTATGATAGTGCAATGGCACTTGATATATTTTCATCAACCTTATGTTGAAACTTCCTTTCAAACCATTCTAGTAGTTTTTCATTTGAATCTAGGTCTGTATCATTTAGCTTCTCCACTAAGCTAGTTAATTTCTTTATGATTGGCTTTGTTGCTTCTAATGATGGTAGGCTAAATGCATCAAGAAAAATATCCTTGATATCTATCAATTCTTCCTTCTACCTATGCTCCTATTTGAGTAGTTCTTGATTCTTCTTTTTTTGTAAGAGCTTCCTATAGTATGTCCATCTACTCAATAATGATAGTTGCATAATCAAACTTGGGCAACTCAATCACTTCATCCAAGTTCATATTAACAAACGATGTAATTTTATCTACCTTAGATGTTCTTGGACTTGGTCATGGTGATTGTAGGGGTATACCTTATATACTTGGCCTATAAAGAGCATGACTAGGAGGAGTAGAAATTTCTAGAAAAGTTACTAATGTTTACAATGATAATTTCTCCTTAGG
This sequence comes from Cupressus sempervirens, assembly GCA_028749045.1. Classification (NCBI taxonomy): domain Eukaryota; kingdom Viridiplantae; phylum Streptophyta; class Pinopsida; order Cupressales; family Cupressaceae; genus Cupressus; species Cupressus sempervirens. The sequence continues at coordinate 280,475,749 of CM053784.1, forward strand.
TTTGGCAGTCATACCTAGCTCTTTTTTCTTATCCTTTGCCTTCTCTACATTTATAGATGCACCTTGCTCTTGTGTTGTAGGTGTAGGAGTATCTATCTAATTTTCTTTAATTTGTGTTCCTTCATTCTTTTCTATCTCATCTTTCTTTTGTTCAACTATCTCACCCTTGTCATGTTCACTCTCCTTTATAGTGGCTAATATTAGTGTACTTTGTGCCAATGTACTAATGGTAGAAGTAGCTATCTCCTTGCTTTGATATACCACAAGTGGTAATGTAGGTTGTATCATGGTGAATTGAGGAGGGGATATAGGTATCACTTGTTTCTATACTTCCTCCTCTGTAGATACCTTGTTTGCCTTGTCAATTTCATCAACACTCACTAGTATAGGATTTTAACAAAATTTGGCCTGGGTAGTCGATTCCACTAGTATCTTTTTCAAGTCATCCTCTATGAGGGGATTTATGTTCTGAGTGACAATATCAGAAACATCCTTTATCTTTATAGTATCACTCTCTATATTCACCTCATGTGAAGGACTATCACCCAACACTAGTATATCTAGTACACTCTATTTTGTCTGCTACTAATCTTTGATTGGTGCTTGTCTATCTTCATTTGTTTTAGTGCCTTCCTCTTGTATAACTATCTCAGTTTCAACTATGATCACCTCAATTACCTTTTGTTGCTCTTCTTTGTCCTCACCTACCTTACGAGGTGTCTACATTATTGCCTTGGGTGTTGTCAAACCATATAATTATTTTCAAATCAAAGTGTTCTTTTGTATAACATCCTCAACCTTGTTCTACAATATGTTGAATACCCTATATTTTGGTACAAATTTTCTAGTATGCTTCTTTAAAGCCTTGGCCATTATTTCCCTATCTAGTTCTACCATCACTCTTGCAAGTGTAGTGTCTTTGATTTTTCTTTCTATGTTTAGACTATATTTCCATTTTTTCTCAACTCTATCTGATAATTCCTTTGATAGAGAGGTTGAAATCTCAATTGGAGTTTGTTTAAATGTTGCCATCATGGCATAAATTGACTCATCTACTTGGTTCATCTCAATAATTCCATGTGTATAAAATTTAATATGTGAGAGACCAAATAAATTAGCATTATTTCTTATGTTCTCACATATATTATCTAAATTTGAAGAAGGACGGTGACTTACCACTTAAAATTGGCTATTGTCATAAGATCTAGTCTTCTCTTCATCAAATTTAGTTGGATCAATGTATTTTCTCCTTGATTTCTTCTCAAGCTCCTCTTCATTGCTATCTAGTTTAGCTCTCTTCTCTTTTTCCTTAACTTCTTCTTGAGCCTTCTTTTTAGTATCCATTGTGCTTTCTCTTATAGAGGGAAGTATAGGCTTATTTTTTGCAACCTTCCTTGGTTTGCTAGTAGTTCATGTCTTAGCTTTCCTCTTCTTTTTCTTGGGTGCTTCACTAGCTTTTTCTCCCTTGACACCTTCTTCCATTTCTACTTCTTCTACTTGGTCTTCTCCTTGACCTTGACTTAAGGCCAGTGGTGCTTTAATAGGTATGAATTCTTCTTCTTCATCATCTTCCTCTTCTTCTCCTTCTTCATTTACTCCTTCACCAAATTTTTTCTTTACCTTCTTGATAATTTTGTTCTTCTTCCTAATGACTAAGACAGTCTTCAATTCCATAGTTATATTTTACTTAACCATGTCATAGTTCCCAAAGGTAGTAGCCTTAGCATCTACATCTTCTATAATTAATGTTGTTATTTCTACAGAGGCTTCATCAACATTGATTTCATAGCCTATTGGCCTTAGCCACCTTACCCTTGGAACAATAGCTTGAAAATATGTATTATCAATGTCAACTAGAAAGAAAACATCATTCAAATGTTTCTCAACTAGTGAAACTGGTATCCTCAATCTCTTCTTCATTGATTGCTTGAAATCCTCAAAATAGCTAGTCATAACTAACTCAAAATTGTTCCCAAGTTTCTCAATAAACTCACCTATCTGAACTGCAATAGATCTATTTATTTTCCATGAAACTTTACCAAATGTGGGGAATATATTTTGTACATAAAAGAACATACATACAATAAATGAACCAAATTTACATTGTGCACTTTTGGACTTCCTTATAGCTCCCAAATTTTCTAACAATTATTGCATTTGCAACTGGGCAAGGTCATAGGTATAATCCTTTTTGACTATCTCATAGCCCATGTCAACAACAATACATGGCACACTATTGAGCCTTCTAGATTGGTATAATTTATGTGCTATTACCCTCACTGTAAATGTGATGAGAGGATTTGGGATAGTATCAATTTTCATGCCTCGCTTGTTCCACACTACTCCTATATTCTTCTCAATAACCTCTTTAGATTCACTTCTCATGGTTTTAGGTTGGTCAAGTGTCAGATACCCTATTACTCTATGTACAATTTTCTTGGTGATTTTCACCAATCCATTATCCAACCATATAGAATTATCATGAATTCTACTCAGAACTATCTTAATCCATTCAGTCTTGAAAACATTTGGAAAATCCAGCATATGGGTCAACCCTTTTCTCTCTATGATTTTGAATTAATCCTTCAATGCTCCATCTTCACATAATTTCCCATAGGTTTCCCTAATCTTCATGTCCCCTATGCTACCCATCTTGCATGTATAACAACATCTTACATCTTGAATCATCAAAACTCAAGGTGATATCATTGACAATGCACCAGATGGATCTTTCTTGTAAGTAATATCTGGTATGGCTATAAAGTTTGGTTGTTTGATTTCATTGTTTATCAATTGTACATTCAAAAAGTATTTACCCTCTTTAACCTTAGCAACTGACAAGATAGATATTATTTTGTAAACTAGGGTTAGTGAAAACTCAAATTGCATAGCTTGGCACATGATAAATACCATTGCGAATCTGATGTAATGGTGTCAAGCAACTATTGAATTTGGCTAGAAAAAGCTAGTATGATCTCTTCTAGTTCAACTTTCTCTCTTCATGCTCTCCTTCAAATTCAAATGATGTCAAATGAGTATAAATCAATCATATAGACCATAAAACCTTGTAATTAATGGTTAGTGCTTACATAGTTGTAAGCTTAGCTTCGATAAAGATTTTGACTCACTCAGCTTCCATGAAGTTTCTTTTTCCACTCGGCAACCACTACAAGCTTGGTCAACACTATCACCTTTAATAGTCGGGCATCAACTAACATTTCACTTAGAAACCATAGTGAAACTTTTCATGCTTGGTAGTAACATGAAAAAGAGAAAAACTTAAAGATTTATTTTACATTCTAATCAACACCTTGCATATTTATTCATGCATATGTGATCTTTTAAGAACTAAATACTTGGAACTAATGTATAGTATATCTTCTAGATAGTAGTCCCAAAAACCTCTTGATTTCTTAATTGGAGAAGGTGTGATCACTTAACCCATTGGGTGAAGTGATCCCATCTACACTTGATATGTTGCAATCTTCCTTTCTCCTCCATGTCATTTTCATTTCACCTTTGACATTCTCAACATCTACCTTTGCTTAACTCATTTCTCAGTACCTTTGACTTTGTTGGACAATTCATGCTTATGTGACCGATCTTCAAATAGCTAATACATGTGTTTTGACTCAACCATCTATTGTAGTCACTTCTAAAATGTGTTCTTATGCCATTTTTAGAAATATGTCCATACTCTTGACAAAAGTGACAACTATACCTTGTATTATAATCCCAATAAGAGTTTCCATTGTGCTTTACCTTTCTCTACTTGTTTGAAGACCATTTAGGCTTGGATCTACACACATATGGTCTATGTCCATCCTTATGATAGTTATAGTAGTATCATTCAAATATTTGTGTGCTTATGGTCTTGGTTCTACATTCATGTGCTTGATGTCCTTGTTTGTTGCATTTGTGGCAATGACCCATGAATTTTTTTTTTAGGATTTTGATTCTAAGTTTTTCTCCTACAAACATTAGCATTATCACCTATCTTACCACAATTATGACAAGTAGGTTTGGAGTTCTTACCTTTGTTACTTCTTTCTTTACCACTTTTGGATGATTCTAGTTCTATAGTACTAGTGTAACCCAAACTAGAAGTGTCACTATTGGATCTAGGGGATCTCATCAATTGTTCAAAGAAATTGATGGCTTCACTAGATTTGTTGAAACTATTAGCACACTCCTTTTCTCTTTTGAAATCATTTTTCAGTTGTTCATTCTACAACTTCAATGTTGTAATCTTAATATCCTTTACATTCATTTCATGATTTGTAATCATCATTTGACCGAAAGTTTCCAATTTCATGTTAGCAATCCTAGTTACCTCTAGTGTTTTCTCTTCCAATCTATTAGTCAAAATAGTTTTGTCATCTTCAAACATGACTTTTTCCTCTTCAGCTTTCCTTTTCTACTCAGTCACCTCACATAGTAATATTGATTGGACTTCTTGTTCTTTTTTGAGATTTTTGACCTCTTTGGTTAGGGTTCCATACTTTTTCATCAGATCTACAACTGCTACATCAAATTCAATTTTATTTTTATTGAAATGTCTTAATGGAAAGAATGCTTCTGAGGGGGGGGTGGGGTGAATCAAAAGTACTAGCTTTTGGCCTATTTTTAAACCCTTAATAACATATTATTGAAATGAACATGCATGCATATCAACATTAAGCAATCATGAGAAACACATATGCATCACCACATAACACTTGAGATTTTGATAACCCAGAAACCCCCAGGAATAAGAAGGTAAAACTAGGGTGGGGACGATACCCACAAAATCACTGCAGCAATAATGTTTGACCACTTCTGATGGTATGCCCTATTAAAGGCCTACCTTGTTAAAGGCTTTACACTATATCAATAGTGACCTAGTTAAAGGATTTACAAACACTTTACATGAAGTGTTACCCTGTTAAAGGATTTAATCACCTATTTAAAGGATCTACTTTCTCTAATCTAATGTATGTTTGTATTCCTTTCTTAGTTCTGATCAACTGAATATTTTACTACTACTCTCTTCCTCTAAGTCTTTTACTCTTCACTCTGAACTCCATTAAATTTTTCCATTCACTCCTTCATCCATCTACATGATTCAATGAGATTTAGTCTTCCTTATAAAGACATTCAAAGACTTAGGGTTAGACATTGATCTACGATCCATATTGAATCTCTATTTTCCACTCATTCCTTGCACTTTTATTATTGGTTGCATGCCTTCTCCATTTTTCTTCTTGGCTACATGTAGATTGCATAGGAAATAGAAAAGATTCAATCTTATCACTTAAATCCTTTGATATTCATCATATGTCGGCCATGAAAATGGTTTACATCTGAATTAGTCAAGTTACAAACTCATATGTGCATTCAATGTTACTCGGCACTTACAGATTCCTAATGCTTGGCATCGTCTATGACTCGGCACCTAAATATTACCTGGCAATTATATCATGCTCGACATCTAAAGTTACTCGGCACTTGATCTTCACTTGGCACTTGAAGGCTGCTTGGCACCTGAAGATCACTTGTCACCTAATGGATTTCCTGACTCGGCACAAGCTACTCGGCTTCAATGTAGAAAGTGGTTAAGTTGTGTTGGCACTCAAATGTCAAAACCATTCTGAGACTAACAATCTTCCCCTTTGACATGAGTGACAAAAACACTTAAATAAGCATTATTTATCTAACCTTATGAGTACATTCACTACTCTGCTCGGTATATATACAAAGGTTTTAAAAAAACTTGATCGAAATTTTGTAACTTACAATATATACCTCAAAATTATTATAACTCCCCCTGAGTTAATTGAGCCATTAGCTGTTCTATCTTTGTGACCAAAATTTTGTGCTGAATATGTCTCTTATAATGATACAATTGATACTGTTTGTCTATTCTTTGTTTACAGCTTCCCAAAACATTATATCTCCCTTTTTGATCATTGTCTCCCCCCTTACAACTTAGTATCTCCCCTTATTTATATATATCTCCCCCTTTTTGACACAAATGTCAAAGGGCACTAAGGGTTAAGACCATATTTTTCCAAAAATGTACTATTTACATCCATAATCATCTTGAGAGTTGCATCCCAATTATTCAAGGAAATTTCTAATGACTTATGTTGGATGGTAGTCTCTGCAGCGAGGTGAACAAGTCCATCTAATGTAGAAAGATTATGATCTTTCTTGAGAATAGTTTCACCATAGACATGTTCTTTATGGAGTATTTCCAAATGTGGAGTAAATGAAGATTGGAGCTGCATCAGTTTGGCCTTGAGAGTGGCCTCTTCTGTTGTTAATATAGCTATTTCCCTTTGGGTGTGAAGCGTTTGAGCAAAACGCTTCTCACTTTGAGCTAGATCTTTTGGTAGCTACATGCTTGAAATATTCAGATTCTTCTTCATGCTCATTATTCTTTAGCTTGTCTCCTATGTGAAGTATGAAAAGTCACACAACTTTTTGTATAATGAGAATATATTCTCGAGTACCTTTTTCACTTTGTCTATTACCTTTGCCAATTCAACATGGGAAAGTGCAATTTGACTAGATATTTTCTCATTTACTTTCCCCTAGAATTTCCTTTCAGACCATTCCATAAGTTTTACATTTGTCTCTTGGTCTACATTTTTCACCTGGTCAATAATATCTGATAATTGTTCCATTATATGCATTGACTCATCTGGTGACTACGAACTAAAGGCATCCATAAAGATGTCTTTAATCTCATGTAATGTTTGCTTTTGTTTATAATCCTTCCTGAGTATCTCCTACCTCTTTCTTCTATTCAATGCTTCTTGCACCTCATTGATTTGATCAATGGTTATTGTTTTTGAGTCATAACTTGGTATGACTATCTCCTCATCTAATTTAGGGTCTGCATACTGAATCACCCTTGCAACTTTTGTAGTACTTGATTGTAGTGCTCACATCTGTAGTGGCATTGCAACATTTCTAGGCTATTTAGGAGGAGTCCTTGAGGTAGGAAAATTTATCAATGCTTGTATAGCCTCTCGTTCTTTGGGGGTTTTCTCTGCTTCCTTCTCCTCCTATCTACTACTTTGATCAATCGTAAGAATGTGAGGAGGTACACCTTGTGTTTGTGCTATAGGATCAGAAGCAATAGTCTGTCCTGTTTGTGCTATATTTTTGTCTCCTTTTGCACTAGGCTTCTGCACTGTAGTGTCAATTGTTCCTAATGTAACTTCTATTGGCATTTGAAGTTGACCAGTAGTATCTATAGAGATGATGGAAGGTGGTTCTTGTGGTTTCACCTTATCTCTAACTATGTCTTCTACTAACTTTTGTAAGTCATGCACACTAACCAAAATTGGACTTGTACATAATTTTTCTTGTAGAGTTGTTTGGTCAAGGATCTTAGTGAGATCTTCTGTAGTTAATGGGTTGATGTTCTGACATGAGTTGTCAAAAAAATCCTTAATTTTTATGAATTCTGTACGTGTGGCAGTAGAGTGAGGAGGACTAAGAGGTGGAAGTTGTGTGTCTTGCACACTTTGATCTTCTTACTGCTCACTAGTACCCCTATCTTCATCTTTTCCTTCTTCCTCTTCAATCTTTTTTGATACTTCTTTCTTCTCTTCTCTCCTTTTTCTTCTCTCTTCTAGCTTAGTAGTAGCTTCTTCCTTGTATTCTTCTTCAAGAACATCTTCAACCTTTTTGTACAAATTATTCCATGATTTTGTTGTTCTTTGTACAATTTCTTCAATTTTGTTTTGGAGAATGAAGAATGCCATGTACTTAGGTGTAAACCTAGTGTTATGCCTTTTGACTACTTTAGTTATTTGCTCCTTAGTCAAATCAAGAAGTATGCTTGCTAGGGTTGATTCTCTCATCTCCTTCTCCATTTTCAAACAAAAGTACCATCTGTCTTCTACAATTTTAGACAGTCCTTTTGGCAATTGTCCATCTAGTTCAAGAGGTGTATACTTGAACTGTGCCATCATTCCATAAACTAATTCTTCTATTCTATTTTGTTCCTCTTTAGTGAACTTATTGAAATCAACTTTATTCATGTTACTTAAGTCTCCATTTCCAATCTTTTCACATAGTGTATCAATTGAATACTTAGGAGAATGGCTTACCTTTTCAGATTGATCTTCCTCATCAATATCAGGTTGAGCCACATATTTTCTTCTTTTACTTGGCTCTTCCTATGCCATCTTGATTGTTTTCTTCTTTGTAGCTTCCTCTTTATCTTTTTGTGTGGAGGCCCTTGTTGCAGCTCTGGTTGTTAACTTTTGGGATGTTGGCATGGTAGTTTCCTTTGATTTAGGCTGGGCTAGAGGCTATACTATTGCCTTTCTTTTCTTTGGCTCTGCTTGAGTTGGTTCTTCCTTAGCTTCTTCTTCCTCAACACCTTCCTCTTTAGCTTCACCCAGACCTTTAGTTAATTCCATTGGGCCTTGTTCTTGTTCATCCTCATTGTCATCATCATCTTCTTCATCTTCTTCTTCTACTGCCTCAATTCCTTTAGCAAATTTCTTCTTTATTTTCTTCACCATTTTATCTTTTTTCTTAATTACAGATGTAGTCTTTAATTCTATTTCAATCTTCAATTTAACCATATCATATGTGCCAAAATATTTGGCAGACTTGTCTATTTCCTCTACAAGCAAAGCAGTGATAGTTGCAGATGCTTCATCCACATCTAGTTCATAACCAAATGGCCTTAGCCATCTCACCCTTGGAATTGCTGCTTGGATATAGGTGAAATCAATATCAACTAGGAAACATATGTCATTGATATGTTTTTTCCACTAAGGAAACTGGTATTCTTACCCTTTGCTTCATGGATTTCTTGAAATCCTCAAAATAGCTTGTCATTTGGGCTTCAAAGTTATCACCCCTTTGATCAATGAACTCATTGATTTGTATTATTTCCATTTTGTTAGGGTCCCAATTCACCTTTCCTATAGAAGGAAACTCTTCCATAACATAAAACAACATACACATAAGAACTAAACCAAATTTGCATTAAGCACCTTTTGATCTCCTTATAACTCCTAGGTTTTCATTTATCTGTTGCAACATAAGTTCTGACAAATCATATGTGTGATCTTTCTTTACCAGTTTGTATGCTATATCAATAGCTATGCATGGCACACTATTCAATTAACTAGATTGATAGAATTTGTGTGATATTATTCTCATAGCAAAATCTAGGAGAGGATAAGTGAGGGTATCAATAGTCATACCCCTCTTATTCCATTTTTCCCCTGTATTTCTTTCAATGATCTCTTTGGAATCATTGCGCAGTGTCTTAGTCTAATCTAGGGTTAGGAAACTTGTAACCCTATGTACTATCCCTTTTGTAATCTTAACTGGACCTGTTTCCAACCATAAACATCCATTGTGGATTCTGCTTAAAATAATCCATATCCATTCAATTTTGAATACTATAGGATAAACTAGGGCATTGGTCAAACCCTTTCTCTTGACTATCTTGTATTCATCCTTCAAAATATTATTCTCACACAATTTGTCATAGGCTTGGAAAATTTCAAGATCACCTATGGTGCCAATTTTACATTTATAACACTTCCTTACATCCTACACCATAACTACTTTGGATTGAATAATGGATAATGCATCGGCAGGGTCATTTTTGTAGGCAACTTCTAGAATGGGCTTGAATTCAAGTTGTTTGACTTCATTACTGACTAGTTGTACTTCAGACTTTCCTTCTCTTTAGTGGTTCTTGACCTAGATGCCATTATTTTCCAAACTAGGTTTTAAAATGTAAACAAGCTTGCAAACTCTATGTAGGTCAACACTTGAATGAAATACCTTTGATCGATAAGATTTATGCTTTAATCATTATTGAAAGAGATTGAAATCTATTTGGAACACTGGATTCTTAGCTATGAATTCACTTTGCTCTTTTCTTCTCCTTTGCTTCTGGTTCATGATGAAGAAAAGTGATTAAAATCATGATAATATACCATATTTACATTGCATTAAATGCTCAACTACACACTCAACTTCTGAAGGATTTTCCAACTCGGCATCAACCATCAACTCGGTCACTATTAGCAACTCGGCATGCACTAGAATTTTACTCGACATCCAAAGAAAGTTCGGCATCAGCATTTAAAATTTTGTCTTGGCATCTTGTCTCATGCTGATTTCTTCTTTTTAGTACTTCTTTGTCTTGGGACTGATGTATGATGTAACTTTGTATATCAGTCCCATACACCTCTCTTATGCTTAGTTTGGTGAAGTGATTCCTCCACTTGATGTGTTGCACTTGTCTTTCTTCTTCCAAGTCTTATTCATTTGTCTTCTTATTTTCTCAACATCAATCTTTTCATTTTCTTTGTTGGATTCAGTTTTTGGCGCTTTGGACCTTGTAGGATAGTTTTTACTGATATGACCAATTTTCAAGTAGCTGAAACAAGTGGTTTGACTTAGCCATCTACTATAATTCCCTCTAAAGTGTGTCCTTATACAATTTTTAGGAATATGTCCATATTTATGACAATAATGATAGCTATACCTAGTGTTATAATCCCAATGATAGTGACTTTCATTCCCTTTTGTTTTTGCTGGTTGATTTGATGTCCACATAGGCTTTGATCTGCATCAAAATGCTCTATGTCCATACTTCTTACAATTATGACAATTTCTATCAAATCTTTGTGTCTTTGTGACTTTGGATCTACAATCTTGTGTCATAGGTCCTTGCATGTTGCACTTGTGACAATAACTCTTGCTTTTGGGTGTGCTTAGCTGATTGATTCTTCTACTCCTACAAACATTAACAGTATGCTCCTTTTTATTATAGTAATGACAAGTGGGTTTAGAATCCTTACCTTTGTCACTTCTTTTCTCAACACTCTTTGATGATTCCTCTACTTCAGTGCTATTGTATCCAAGCCCTGATGTATCATGGGCTAATCTTGGGAATTTCATCAACTGTTCAAAGTACTTGATGGCTTCACTTGACTTGTTGAGATTCTCTACTATTTCTTTTTCTCTGTTCAATTCATTTTGCAATTTTTCATTCTACATCCTCAAAGTAGAGATCTCAATATCTTTCATATTAAGTTCATGATGAAGGTTCATCATTTGGGCAAGTGTATCCATCTGCATGTTTGAGATTCTTGTTAATTCAATACATTTTTTTTCAAGTCTATTTGTAAGATTTCTTTTGTCATCTTCCATCATGACTCTATCCTCAACTGCTCTTTTCTTTTGTTTAGTGATTTCACATAACATTATGGCCTATGATTCATGTTCCATCTTGAGAGATCTTATCTCATCTACTTGATCTTTGTTTTTCTCCATCAGTTCTGCTATTGCTGCATCAAACTCTTTAGTGTCTCCATTGGCAAACATTTTTTTGGTATCAATCTCCTTGTAGTTTATATCATTTTTAGCTATGGCTATATCCTTCCTTCTTTCCAAGGATTTTCTTAGTTACTTCCTAGCTTCCTCTACTTTGTGTAGAGCCAGTTGCACATCAATCACTCGATTGTCAATAATCTTCCAAGTTTGAAGACTTCCATATTTAGATCTTTTTCTCCAAGCTATTAGACTTCTCCTTGTGAGAACCTTGCCACTCTGATACCAATTGTTGGTGTATTGCATAAAATGTAACCAAGGAATAAAAGCTAGGCAACTAATGCATATTCCTACATGATTATGCAAACCTCAAAATATGCAAGAGAACATGGAAATAAATATAACATGAAATCAAAAGAGTATAAACTATTGAAAATAACACCAATGAAAACCTCACAAAATCATCAAGTGTAGATGATTTCACATTATGGGATGTGGTTGCTCACAAATCCAGCAGCATAATAATGAGGTAGATGGTGCTTGTGGAAATGAGGAGAGAGCTCTCCTTTTATAGGAAAAGAGATGCAACGGTTGAGATTGAATGCAAGATGAAGGGCTAGGATTTCTTAGGATCGATGAGGTGGCCAATGAGGTGGAGGCTAAGTAGTCTCCACATGGATTAGGGTTTTGACCATTCAAAGGGGGGGGAAGATGCTCACACATGTGTGAGCAACCTCTGATGGTGACATGATCAATGACAAGTGGAAGAGGTGTGAGAAGCATGGCTTATCACATATGTGTGAGACACCTTGATTCTCATGCAAGAGGACAAGTGTGCAAGAGGTGTGAGAAGGCATGGCTTCTCACACATGTATGAGACACCTTGACTCTCATGCAAGAGAAAAAGTGTGCAAGAGGCATGGAAGACATGAGGGATGAGGAAAGTGTGAACATCTCTCACACATGTGTGAGGATTCCTCACACGTGTGAGCACACACTTAGGATTAAAAGTGAAATAGCTAGGTGATTATGCAAAGCAAGCATGATTGAGGAAGAGGATAGGTTTAGAAAGGTGGGTTAGGTTAGGCAAGTGAGGCTTGGTGAGGGTTAAAGGTAGGAGCCATGTGCTCAAATAGGATTAAATTTAATATTTAATTCCAAGGGGGATTAGGAAAGGGAATTAATTAAGTAAATGGAATACTTAATTAAAGTGAATGGGTTAGCATGCAAGAGGGATAGGCTAGAATTTAAATAAACCTTAGTTTATTTAAATCAAGGGAAGGCGGCTATAATTAAATAAATGTAAATTTATTTAATTAAAGGTATGGTAATTAAATAATAATAAATATCTATTTAATTGGCTAGGAAATGGGTTTTGGACAAATTTAGGTGTCTACATTTTGCTCCTCTTTGATATAGCATTAGTAATGTTATATCAAAGAATAATAAAATATAGTGGCTGGGAGGATAAGACTAGTAGCATGATGCCCCAATCATGGAAGGATGAGGAAGGATGATGAGGGTGGAAAGGTATGCCCCCTCGAAGGAACGTGTGGGTTAGGAGAACATGGATGTTCTCTCGAAATGGATGGGAGAATGGAAGGGAGTTATGCTGCAATGACGTGAACAACCTAAGTTTGATATTGTATTCGACACTATGCACCAAGGTATGAGGAACCAAGATGACAATGTGTCAAGTACATGATAAAAAGGGTCTAATACAACCATATGCCTTATGAAACCATGATATGGAAGACCATTATTCTTAGGGTCAATAGGATGCAAAGACCATGATAAATGCAAAAAAAATACTAATGCAGAAAAGTAACAAGCAATCATGCACAAAAAACCAAAAGAAAACCATAATTTTGCCCCTAATCAAGCTGAAAACTCATTAATGGATTGATTGATGATGATTTATTGACAATGGAAAAGCTAACAATAAGCATAATGCACATCCAAGGATTGGGAAGAATTCATCCCATGATAATGTTTGAATACGGTTAATGGATGATCAATTGATTGAGTCAAATTGATTAATTGATTGAGGATTGATGTACAAGATTGCAAGATTAGATTGATTGGATTAGTATTGATTGCACAGTGATATTTATTTTATTTTTTTATTTTATGGAGAGGTGGATGAAGATATTGAAAATGAAATGAAAGTAGAAGAATCAATATGGATGAGATTGGAAGAATGATGGTGATAGGATGAAGAATGATGAGAGTAGAATAGATTCGATGTGAAAGAATTAGAAGAATGGAAAATTGATTGAAATAGAGGATAGATGAATTTGATTGAAGTGAGTTAGAAGAATTAGATTGAATGTGATATGAATGAATGTGGGATAGAATGGATAGAAATGAATTGATGAAATGAAGATGGGATAGAATGGATTGGGACCAATGACTAGGGAGAACCAAGGCATGGTAAATGGAGGAAAAGCAATGTGAGTTGGTGGATGAAAGGGATGGTGAAAGGATATGAGGGGCCAAGTGATATGGTGTTAGAAAGTGCGGAACCAAGGACCATGTTTCAAAGGAGTCCAAATGCCCCATACCAAGGATAAGAAAATGGAAGGAAATATGGTGGGAAAGGATGCATGAAAATGAAAAAGATGGTACGAAGGCTAGCATATGGAGGAAGAGGAGGCATGTGCTCTTCCAAAGCATGTATGAACATTTTTGTTGGTGTGCCTCTAATGGTGATCACGAGCATGGGCATGAAAGGGGAATGAATAAGGGATATGGGAGGGAGGGTATGAAAAAGGGAGAAAGATATGGAGAAAATGTGGGATATGAAGTGGATGAAATGGCAGGGATAACCAAGATCAAGGACATATAAAAGGGGGATGGAAATATGTAGGAGTATGGATGGAAAATGGACGAATGAATATGACAAGGACTATGGAATGAAAGATATAGATAGCATGTCAAGATCAACTATATGGCATAATTATGGATGTATATAGGAACATGTATGAGTGAGGAGAAAGGGACATGAAAAGTGCATATGGATGGATGAAAGGAAAGTGAAAGTCAAGATCAAAGATGGAGAAGGAGGATGAACAGTAGATGGAAGTATGGAAGATATGTATGGAAGTTTGGTATGGTTGGAGCTTGCCCCCAGTATAGAGTGCAAGTGGAAGAGGAAAAGTGAATGGATGGATAAGCGGAAGTGGAAGGCAATGGATACATGATAGGAGAATGAAGGGAGGACTAAAGTATCTATTTTTCATGGATGGTATCCCTTGATTTTTTCTTTATTTATTTTTTAAAAAAATTTCAAGGAATTTGTACTATTTTCTCCTAGATGTTGATAGGATAGGGAAAAGAAGGATGAGGTGGATTGGGGAATGGAGGATAATGACTTATGAAAAGGTTTGGATTAAGGGGGTGGAGTGTGTGGGAGGAAGAGATGGTTGATGGATGCTAGGTAGGAAGACTTGTGAGTCAGTAGATGAAGGAGGTGGAAAGATCATCATTAGCACACACCTTGAAGGGTGATGGAAAGGAGGAAATTGTGGAGGATGGGTAGGGGAAAATGTGGATTTTGGGATATAGGGACCAAAAATAGATGAAGGAGATGATGGATTTAGGATGATGGATTTGGGTATATAAGGACCCAAAATGGATGTGGAAGCCTTTGGATTAGCCAAATTGGATGTTATTTTGAATCATTCTTTGAGATTCATTGCTACACTAAGTAGCTTTGGAATCCACATAATTTTTGCATTTTTTATTTTTAGCCTTTGTGGCCTTTTGATTTTGCTTTGGATCAGATTTTTCTTTTCTTGAACATGTCATTTAGAAGGGACATTTTGATCCTTGGGATTTTGTGGATTTTTGCCTTATTTTCTTTTTCTTTGGCATCAAAATTACTTCCATTGGATATGGTAGGGGTGCATGAAGGAGAGCATATGGATGGTGAAGATTGGAAGGATTTCAAGGATGTGTACCTTTGTTTATCTTTATTAGGAGCATGAGGGGATGAAGCGAAAAATATGGATATGGTGGATGGATGTATGTAAGGACCCAAAATGGATGGAAGGGATGAAGGGTTTGGATGTGGAGCATAAGGACCTAGAATGGATGGAATATAAGGACCTAGAATGGACTTGGAAGATGAATGATGGGACTTTTTAGGTTTGGAAGGAGGAATTGTGTAAGGTGTACCAACATCTTGAGATATTATTGCTTCAAAGGCATGCTTATCATTTTTAACACAAGATGCGAGTCCATGTATATGCAGTTCATGAATGGATTGGGTAGGTGTGATAGAATCATGTGGAGGATTAGGATCACAAGGGGGATTATGAGGGACAATAGGATTGTGAGATGGAGTGGGATCATGAAAGGAAAATGAAGGGGTGCTTTGATCTTGACTTAGAAGAGGATCATGGAGTGGAATTCATGGATCATGAGATGGAATAGGATCATTGAATGGAGTGGAGGGAATGTAGCCATGAGATAGGGTGATTTGATCTTGACATTTATGAGTATTAATGGATGGCATGGAAGGAAGGTCTTCATGAATTGAAGGATCTATGGAAGTGAACTCTTGCAAGGGAGTGGAAATGGTAAGATGTGTGGTACATGAAATGTCTTGATCTTGATTAGGAAGGGAATTAGGAGATGGACTAGGAGGGATACATAGATCTTGAGGGATAAGGGAAGGATGGGATGGAGAAATGCTCAGATCTAGAGGAGAAGAGGAATCTATAGTGACATGCTTTGGAGGAAAGTCTTGAGATGGAATGGGGAGTATGAACTTGGGTGATTGGCTGTCTTCATTTTGAATTGTACACTTAGCCAAGAATTTACGTGAGAAAAACCCATTATGAGGTGGGGATGATGTTTTTGGAGGATTAGGATTATGTGAAGGTTGAACTATGATTAGTGGATTACATGGTATCCCTTCCACCCTCATCATCCTTCCTCATCCTTCCATGACTAGGGCATCATGCTACTAGTCTTATCCTTTCATCCACTATGTTTTATTTGTCTTTCATATAACATTACTAATTCTATATTAAAGAGGGGCAAAATGTAGACACCTAAATTTGTCCAAAAACCCATTTCCTAGCCAATTAAATAGATATTTATTATTTATTTAATTACCCTACCTTTAATTAAATAAATTTAGATTTATTTAATTATAGTCACATTTATTTAAATTCTAGCATATCCCTCTTGCATGCTAACCCATTCACTTTAATTAAGTACTCCATTTACTTAATTAATTCCCTTTCCTAATCCCTCTTGGAATTAAATATTACATTTAATCATATTTGAGCACATGGCTCCTACCTTTAACCCTCACCTAATCTCACTTGCCTAACCTAACCCACCTTTCTAAACCTGCCCACTTCCTTAATCATGCTCGATTTTCCTAATCATCTTGCTAATCCCCTTTCAATCCTAAGTGTGTGCTCACACATGTGTGAGGGATGTTCACACTTTCCTCATTCGTCATGTCTTTCATGCCTCTTGCACAATTTTCCTCTTGCATGAGAGTCAAGGCATCTCACACATGTGTGAGAAGCCATGCTTCTCACACCTTTTGCACACTTGTCCTGTTGCATGAGAGTCAAGGTGTCTCACACATGTGTGAGAAGCCATGCTTCTCACACCTCTTTCACACTTGTCATCTTGCATGAGAATCAATTTTTCTCACACCTCATTGATCATGTCACCATCAAAGGTTGCTCACACATGTGTGAGCATATTGCCCCCT
This sequence comes from Cupressus sempervirens, assembly GCA_028749045.1. Lineage (NCBI taxonomy): Eukaryota > Viridiplantae > Streptophyta > Pinopsida > Cupressales > Cupressaceae > Cupressus > Cupressus sempervirens. The sequence continues at coordinate 280,492,796 of CM053784.1, forward strand.
TTAAATGGTCAAAACCCTAATCCATGTGGAGTCTATGTGGCCTCCACCTCATGTAAGTTTATTATACCTAATACTCTCTATGTTTATGGTGGTGAAGTGGTGTGTACCAAGCAGGAGGTCGTAGGCAGCTACAAACGGTGGCGTTAGGAAAGAAATTGCAGGGGGCAGCGAAGGAGATGGCAGTGGGATGAGCGAAAATGGTCACGGTCAATTTCTAATAAAATTGTTAGAGAGTATTAGGTATAATAAACCTGATAGCTTAAAATCCTTGATTGCTGAATTTAGGTACTTGATCTGCTTTCTCTGATCTAGTGTCTATTTGTATTCCTTGCTTGGTTCTGATCAACTGAATATTTTACTGCTGCTCTCTTCCTCTAAGTCTTTTACTCTTCACTCTGAACTCCACTAAAGTTTTCCATTCACTCCTTCATCCATCTACATGATTCAATGAGATTTAGTCTTCATTATAAAGACATTCAAAGACTTAGGGTTAGACATGGATCTAGGATCCATATTAAATCTCTATTTTTCGCTCATTCCTTGCACTTTTATTAGTGGTTGCATGCCTTCTCCATTTTTCTTATTGGCTTCATGTAGATTGCATAGGAAATAGAAAATATTCGATCTTATCACTTAAATCCTTTGAGATTCATCATATGTCAGCCATGAAAATGGTTTACATCTGAATCAGTGAAGTTACAAACTCATATGTGCATTTTGTGTTACTCAGCACTTACTAATTCATAATGCTCGACATCGTCTATGACTCAACACCTAAATATTACTCAACACTTATATCATGTTTGGCACCTGAAGGTTGCTCAACACTTGATCTTCACTCGGTACTGAAGGCTACTCAACACCTGATGGATTTCTTGATTCGGCACAAGCTATGGCTCAGCATACACAGTGTACTCGGCTTCAATGTAGAAAGTCGTTAAGTTGTGTTGGTATTCAAATGTCAAAACCATTTTGAGACTAGCAGTTTCCATCTACAAAAAATTTAGTAGTGTGATTCTCTTGTTATTGTGTGTCATTCTTTTCAATATAAATTTCCTTCCTTCTCTTCAATGATATCTCAAATCATTTTTTACTTCATTCAACTAATGCAAGACAAGTTGTATTTCAATGTTCTAGTTCTCAATAGTCTTTTTGAACTTCTAGAATTCCATATCCAAGATCTTTCCTCAAAGCTCAAATGCTTTACTTTCTAGAGAACTTAGCTCTGATACCAATTATTGAAAATATGATAGGAAAGTAAACTATGGGGGAGGGCGGGGGGGGGGGGGGGGGATGGGCGAGTGAATCAACACTTAAAACTTTCAACCTCTAAAAATACTCACCACACATCCATCTTACAATCTATACATATAAACTAAAATACCAAATTAAGCATATACATCCATAACATGAAAGTAAAATATTCAACACATGCATGACAGAAGATATTTGGTTACCTAAAAACCCTCCAAGCAGAAGGTAAACTGGGGTGGAGATGACACCCATAAATCTTCACTACTGAAGTAATAAAGTGTATCCAATGAAGGTTATGATGTTTGATCATGAAACATGATCTACCCTATGAAAGGTATGCCATGTTAAAGGCTTACAAGATTTTTAGATCTTATGTTGTTAAAGGATTTAAACACCTTACTAAAACTGTGGCTAGTAAAAGGACTTTAACTTACAATGAAGTAAGCATCCTATTAAAGGATTTATAATAGCCCGTTAAGACTACTCTATTAAGAGATTTAATTGATTCACCTACTAGAATGTCTTAGCAATGATCCTTAAATTAGCACTCTATTACTTGATGTCAAGTCACCTCTATTCTAATGTATACTTAATCTTTTCTAATCAAATGTATCTTTTTTTCCCTCTAATTCATTTCCTCTACTGTCATTTCATTGATTATATAATGTAACTCAAATCATAACACCTTGGTCATCATGAATGCTCTTTTTGTGCATGCAAACTCTCCAATTCTCCTTAATCATTCTATAAAAAGTTTAGGGTTTATCTTCCTTAAGAAGACCTAGGTGACTTAGGGTTAGGTATGAATCAACGGTAGTGATTCACCCATATTTCCACTTAAGCCTTCCCTTTTTCTAATTGGATGCATGTAATGAATAAGGATTCACAATTAAGAATCATTCTTATCATCAAAGATTTTAAAACAATCCTTAAATCAGCCCAAAAATGGTTTACATAGAAGTTTGTGCCATTACAAATATCTATGTCAAAACTATGTAACTTGACATTTGAAGTCCCTAATGCTCAGCATCAACTATAACTTCAATCTTGTAGCTCAACCTCTAAATGGCCTAACATCCATTGATCACTTAGCATCTAAATAGCTCGGCACATACCATGTACTTGGCACTTGGGTGACTCAGGACTTACTATTTACTTGGCTCACACTAAATATATGACCCTTAATATATACTATCTAAAAACTTATGCTTGACATTCATTATTTGTTCATCATGAACTAAGTAATTGACTTAAGTATATTGTCACTCAATTGTCAAAACTGATATGAGATGAACAATTTTATGTTCTAGGACCACATAGTACCCCTTAAAACTCATTAGAACCCTAAATTGTGTCCTATAACAATTAATGTGTTTTAAGGGGTCTTAATGGGTCCTAAGGATTCCTAGGAGCACTTAGGACCCATTGAAACCTCTTATGAACCATTAACAAAAATTAGAACCCATTAGTGTGGTTTACACCCCTTAATGTCTCCTAAGGGATATTAATGGGCTCTAATATGTCATAATGGGTCCTAATTCATCTTATGACATTTAAATGGGTCTCAAGGGGTTTTAGGACTACTTAGAACCCATTATAACCACTTAGGAGAAACTAAAACCATTGTGACACATTAGAACCCTAAAGTGTATCCTATAATGATTAATATGTTCTAAGGCGTCATTGTTACAAGATAAAGTTTTCATTCCACCAAAAGATTGACCTGTTAATTCTTGATACAACCACTAGACTTATAGAACACAACAGGTGGTGAAGCCATGTCATGAATCTTGAAGGGGAACATTGGTGGTTATTTCAACAATCCCACCCTTTGTTTTACCTAAGGAGATTCAAACCTATGACCAAGCTTTGATACCACTTGTTACAAGCTAGATTTGTTGTTGCACCAAAAGATCAACCTTTCAATTCTTGATATAACCACTAGACTTATAGAACATAGGAGTTGTTTAAGCCATATCACAAATCTCAAAGGGGAAGTTGGTCGTTAGTCTAATAGTTGTAATGTGTGTTAATGGGCCATAATGGGTCCTAAGGGGTTTCAATGGGTCTTATGGCTTTCCAAGACCACTTAGGACCTAGTATAATTCCTTAGGATACATTAAGACCCATTAGGGCATATTACAACACGTTTGTGTGTCATACACCCCTTAATGTGTTCCAAGGGGCAGTAATGGATTATAATGTGTCATATTGGGTCTAAAAGGTGTTTAATGAGTCCTAAGAGGTTGTAGGACCACTTAGGACCCATTATAATATTTTAGGACATATTAGCACCCTTTAGGACACATTTGACTAATGTTCTCTAAGGAGTCCTAATGGGTTGTAATGGGTCCTAAAGGGTTTTAATAGGTTTTAAGAGTTCCTAGGACTACTTAGGACCACTAAAACCCATTAGGATTCATTAGGGAACATTAGAACCCATTAGTGTTTCCTATAACCCTCATTGTGTTTAAGGGGTATTAATGGGTTCTAATGTGTCCTAATGGGTCTTGATGCATCAAGATGGGTGTTAATGGATCCTAAGGGATATTAACCACTAAGGACCTATTGCAACCCCTTAGGATACATTAGTACCCATTAGGACACATTATAACCCTAAAGTGTGTCCTAATATGATTAATGTATTCTAAGGGGTCTGAATGGATGCTAGTGTGTCTAAATGGGTCTTAATGAGTCCTAAGGGATTGTAACAAGTTATAAGGCTTCTTAGGACTAGTTAGGACCCATTATAATCTCTTAGGATACACTAGAACCCATTACAGTACATTATAACCCATTAGTGTGTTGTACACCCCTTAATATGTTCTAAGGGGTAAGAATGCATTTTAGTGAGTCCTAGTGGTTCCTAATGTGTTTGACAGAGTTGTAACAGATTTTGATGCATTTTATAACCACTCAGGACCCACTACAATTGTTAGGATTAATAGGCATAAATATAACAATTACATGCAAATATAACCAATAATGTAAAAGAAATAAAACACACTAAAATACAATAGAACAAATAGACTTTACTAAATTCACCCAATCTTGTACTACATCCACCAAATAAAGAGTCTACTATTATTATCCTATAGTTCAACTTGATTGCAATCTGCAATCTCTTACAACTAAATACTACTATAGGAAGCTACTAAATAATGATATGAAAATCTCTAACCCTAGGCCATTGTATACAAGAATTATGTTGATAACAAAATTAGGGTTAAAATATTTAGTCCTTCTTAGGGGGAAATAAAATCAATGAGTTTAATAGTGAAAATCATATAAGACTAGTGAAATGCTTTCACCCTAGTTCATTCAATATAAGATAAAGAGGGGCTTCCAAAATAACTCTCAATGCAATTCAAGTTAGATTGAAAAAAACGAAATAGGATTAAGGGATGAGAATACTAAACCCAAATCTCATTAAGTAAGTATGCAAGAAAATCTCCTTCATGTGATATTCATTAACCAAAAGATTCAAGATGTGATTTGATTGAATTGGACTGACAAATTTTCCTTGGAAACCTAGATTTATGCACATGTACAACCCAAGAGAAATATGAAATTAGATCTAAAATATCAAAGGAAAAGAATGAATATGACTTATTTCAAGAAGAAATGAGGAAAAATACCTTTCTACACATAAAGCTATTGTTCTAGGACTGCGACTAAGGATCAAACTATAATTGTGTGCTAAAAATAAAAAACTTGGAAACCCTTATTTTTCCTAGGTCTCTAGGTATAGGTGTTGGCATATCTAATTTTTTTTGTCTATTAATGTCAAACACATAGTCATATACTAGGAAGATTCAACTAGTAATCACCATGATTGAGCTACTCTATATAGGCTAAGTCATGTAAAGACTTGTGTATATAATCATGTATATACCGAGCTCTATAGGAGCTAAGAATGTTTTTGGTCACTGATTATTTTAAATGTAATCTGAGTTTAATATTTACCAAGCACTTCAAACACATTGAATATGAGTTACATAGAAGGTTCAAAGCATAATAAAGATCAGTCATTAGCAACATATTTAGTGAATGTTGAGTATTAGAGACAATAAGTGCCAAGCAACACAAAGTTGGCTTTCAAGTCAGGAATGATACAAACTTTGCATTTCAATCTAACATGGACAAGACAATTAATACTTGTAGAGGTTATTATATATAGTTTTACACATTTTATGACGTGGATCATAGATCCCTATTTTTTTGATGAACAAATTAGATGAAGTGGTGAAAGAAGGAAGCATCTAGAAAACTCTTTATCAAATCTTTAAATAGAGAAGATCTTAAGCTAGTTTCTATATGGTGAAGTCTATGGTGATGAGAAGGAGTGAAAAACTTATTCATATAGTTTAACTATGAATGTGTAAACATTATAGAAGAGGCAAAGTGTTATGTTATTCTAGAATAGAGAAAGAAACCTAGTCAAGTAGTGAAGGATAGTAATGCTAAATTAGACTAGAGATCATATCAGACTAAAGTAAGGATATCCATAAATAGCTTATCATGAGAAAGTTGAGGATCAGGTACTAAATCAATTTTAATAGATCAAGAAAGGGTAAATCTCTTAATCAAGTGGTCTTAACCGATCTTTTTAAATCTCCTAACAAAGTCCTTACTTTGTTGTCAGTGTAAAATCCTCTGACAAGGTAAGGTCTAATAGTCTAAAAGTATTTTAATAGGGCATACCCCTCCTGGGATAGATCATTGGATATGGTCAAACATTATAACCCTAATAGGGTAGCTTTATTACTATAGTAGTGAAGATTTGTGGGTGTCATACCCACCCTAGTTTTACCTTCACCTTGAAGTGTTTATGGGTAGCCAAACTCTTTATGTCATGTGATTACTTTTCATGACTATGATTGATAGATTAGATTTATATGCTATCAAAGTATGATTATATATTTTATGCATGCATAAGAAATTGGATATGAGATGGTAAATATGGTGAATGCACTATAGTATTGCGAAAAGGTTAAATGTGTTACAGATTTTGATTCACCACTCCCCACTCTTCTTCCTCAATATCTGGTTTCCAATTTAGATTTTCAATAATTGGTATTAGAGTCAGGTTCTCTTGGATTTTAGATCTTGGAGATGGAGGCTTATATATTGGAAAAAGTTATTGAAAATTAGGTGATTGACACCCAACTCATACTCTAGCAACTTGAGACAACAACGTGAAGAAATCCCTAAAAAGGAGAAAGGAGTTGGCTATCCAAATAAAAGAGTTGCATTCTAAATAAGTTGAAACTGAAGGATTATTTGGAACTATAAGTTAAGGTGAGAATGATTCAGCATCTACAAAACTACTAGATAAGAACAAAATCTTGAATGAAGAAATCATAAGACTAAAAAGGGACCATGAGATTCAATTAGTAAGGCTATGTGAAGTAACTAAGTGAAAGAAGAAAGCTAAGGAACACAAGGTTGTTGATAAGGAATAGAAAAGGATAATGACAAATAGACTTGAAGAAATGATATCTAATTTAAAAAATCTCACAAACACTCAACTAGATATGATGAATCAACTAATGCTTGCAAATCAAGAGTTCGATAGAAAGGATGTGGAAATAGAAAATTTGGTATTACAAAAGGACTTATCGAAGGATGAACTAAAAACCAATAAAGAACTTGTGGAAAGATTCAAAAAAACTAATGAAGAAATGAAATACTTTGAAAAAAATATGAAGTCATCTGACAACACTATTGGTTCAGGACATTTATCTACCAAGCAAGGACAATCATCCAGGAGTGGAGAACTAAGAAATGAAAAGTCAAAAGTCAAACCAACATGATATCATTGTGGAAACCTTGGTCATACTACAAACATTTGTAGAAGCAAAAATGGTATGAAAAATCCTAAACCTATGTTCACTAGCTATTGTTTTTACTGCAAGAAGCAAGGACATCAAATACATGAGTGTAGATCAAGAATAAAGAATGCATCTACTACACCTAGATTTGACAGCTATTTTTAAAATTGTCAAAAGTATGGACATAAATCATATGAATATAGATCATAGACACAATCCTATTGGACTAATAAAAGGAATTATTATGCACCTAACAATGTATGTTACAAATATCACAAGTTTGTACATTTAAGGAAGTATTGTAGAATTCAAGTGCCACCAAAAAATCACAAAAACACCAAGGGTAAAGAAAAAGTGAAAATTGATAAAAACAAGGATATGAATCAAGCATGGAAAAAGAAGTTAGAAGATGGAAAAAGTGGAACAAATAGAGTCAAGGTCACCCAATCTAATGGAGAAGGTGATCACATCATCTCAAACTAATCAAGAATGGTATGTATGGAACTATATTTAAATGATATATCATACATCAATCCCTAACATAAAATTAGCTAAGGTTCATATTTTCATAAGTAGGGATGCATAAGAAAATATCTATTATAGGAATAGTACAAAAGAATCATTTATGGAGACAATGTCAAACATCAGTAAAATTTTCATATTGACAGAGCATTGCAATATGGATTGAGTACTTTAAAAGCTAAACAAGTGTATAGGTCACATTAGATGGAAGAGACCAATATCTATAGTGAGGACTTAGTTCAAAGGCACAATATTGACTGAGACAGCTGACTTCTACCTACCTAGATTCACAACATTAATGCCAATAGAAACTCTAAATTCAAAAAAAGGAAGTATTTATCATAATTTGAAGACACTATTTCATCCCTTTCGTATAGAATTTGAAAGCATAGAGAGATTTTAGTGAAAAGAGATCCTAAGGTGACTTAAAGAGAAAATATGAGACGTGAGCTTGATTGAGTGAAGATATGAGAAGTGTTGAGTCATCTAGTGAGAAGAATTTTTAAAACCCTATCAAAGAAGAATGGAGACTTTGTCATCTGTAGGCGATAACTACGGAATAGAGGTTAGTAACATTCCATTGGTAAGGAGTGATAGTTATTCTCCACCTAAGTTTCATGTTATTCCTAAGATCACAATGAAATGTGAATCAATGGGTGTGTTACCTTTGATACCATCCAAGGTGATCATGATACATGATGTGCAGAGTTTCTTCATGTGTAAGACTGGAGAAGTGGGTGATTAAGAGATTCAAAATGAATATGAGAAATTGTGTGACAAAGGATTTTTGAAAGATAAATTCAAAATTGTTGAAAGTTGAGGTTTAACTCATGCCCTAGAGTTTCCAATAAATTTTAAGATCAAATGGATCAAGGTTGTACTAAGAAGGATGCACGACATGAAGTTTTGGCTATATAATTGACCTATTGAAATAACCAAGAAGATGATTCACAAGGTTACTAGTTATCCTACACTAAATAAGAAGAAAGCTATGAGAAGTTAGAGTCCTAAGTAAGTCAAAGCTAATACAAGTGCCAAGTAGAATGGATGAGGGTTGTCCATCACAAACATTTCTAATCCATTCATTGAATTTGTAGTGATAGTGATTGCTCACAAATTCTATCAATCAATTAGATTGAACAGTGTGTCATGTATGGTAGTGGATCAGACTTGGAAGACAATCATGAAATATCATGAATATGATCTTTCCAAGTTGTAGAGACTAAAATTAGCAAAAAAAATTGATATCCATCATGAAGGAAAATAGCTCAATGTATAAGTTTAGATCACTTGTAAAGAGTACTTTCTTTTTTCTTCAGAAGTATTTTCTTGGTATTAGAAACATTTTCTAGCAACAAGGAAAACCAATGACAAGGAAAATAAATGAATACAATAATAAATTAGGAAATATTTTTGAAAATATAATGGATGCATATTGTGAAAAATTCAAACAAAGAATAAGAATGAGGATGAGAATATCAAAAGAATTGGTAAAGAAACATTATAATCATGTATGTTTCCTAGTAGACTTGGATAACACATTTTTATAGGTAGTAAAGCCAAGGAAGGAATGGCTAACAATATTAGCTTATGAGATTTTCAATGATACAATGAATGCAAACATTGTTGCATTATTGAATGAATAAATTGATAATGAAGTAGACTCTTTTGGGAAGTATGAAGAAGCTAAGACAAGAATAACTATAGATATTAAGATAGCTTCTAAGGAAGAGAAAAAGAAGAAAATGATTGAAGACCTTGAAAAAAAGATAGGCATCCAAGGCAAGAGAAATGAACCTCTATAAATTACACAAGGTCTTGGAAAAGATTTAGAAAAGGATAGTGGTGATGAGGAAGAGGAAGAGGAAGAGGAAGCAGGAGTCAAGGGTAAAGCCCTTGTTGTTGTCACACCAGCTAGCAAGAAGGATAAAGGAATTGTAAAGAAGCATGTGGTGACAACCCTCTCTCCTCCACTACCTACCAAAGCAAGGACAAGAGCAGCAACTAGTGCTAAGAAATTTGCAAAGAAAGAAAAAGTAGAGAATACAGATTCAAGCAGATCAAACACAAAGAAGGAAATATCTCAAGCCTTTGCTAGCAAACCAAAGAGAAGAAGATTGATTAAGGGACTAGGTACAAGAGGACCAAAAGCTATTGATGAGGTATGCACTAAAATACAAGGTTCTATGGGCTTGTCTAGTATTGGATATGTAAAATATAATACACTAAATTATGAAGACAAATCTAAGATTAAAGATGCCATGATAGACATGATGGAAAATTAGAATTTGGCTTCTTCTAAATTAGAGAACAAATACTAATATATTTGTACGATGGTCTTAATAGAAGGTGGTAACATGACCTGAAGTAGAGAAAGACATTAGAACTGGCACATTAGCCAAGGTTATGCCTGATCTATCACAAGAAAAAAATAAACATGTTTCAAGAAATACACGAACAAATTTGTTCCTAAGTTCAAAATTTTTATGATCTTACAAAACAAGACTAAAGTTGTAATTCAACAAAGTGAGCTACTATGTAAATGAATTTTTGGTCTCATAACAGGTAACAAAAGAGAAGGATATTGAGATAGTAACTACTCAAGATGACGAAAGTGATGAAATGAGTTTAGTTATGTCAAGTCCACAAGGCAACATGCTAAAAATCTATGTGAACACCCCTAACATTGTAGACAAGCCCTCAGATGCAAACAAGGAGGAACAAGTGATAGAAAGAACAAATAAAGACACCTATGTAGACATTTCTACCATAGGTCAAGAAGGACTAGATGTGTCAGAACCTCACAATGAGGAGAGTGATGAGGAAAATAAAAATTTTCATAAGGCTACTATTATTGTCTCTAGCATTGATGTACAAGAAATACTGAGATGTGATACCCCCTCACCATCTCCTAAAGCAATTTCAAGCAGGAGCACTTCTACACCCTGCAAATGGAAAGAAATAAAAGAAATATCTCTAGATATTGAAGTTAGTATAGATGAATTTATTGAGATACCACAGTTGGATTTGATAAATCTCACTCTTGATCAAACAATTTTGTTGCAAGATATTTTGGCTAAGAAGGTGAAGCATGAAGGACTAAGGAGAGAACATCAACAAATGAAGGTATTACATGATTTTAAGGATATTTTTGTTGAGGCATTTGATATGAAATTTTTTTATGGACAAGCCCCTATCATTTCATAGTTTTTAATATTTTTTAACAAATAAGTGTTGGTGATATAGAATCAAATGGAAAATTGATGAATTGGTTAGCAAGAAAATTTTCGAATAAGGTTGTGGACAAAACCCTAACAATCTTTTCCAGGCACAAAGTTCTATTACAATAATGTGTATAGAACAAAACAAAACTAATACAAAGAGTACAACATATGTACACCACTTTTTGTGATGTTCCAAGATTCACCAGTGATCTTTAGGAAAACATCTAACAGATTCATGTTGATATGAAAAAAACTAGCAGCATGAGATCAAAGTTGATCTCCATCCAATCAATGTTGGTACCTCATTTGGAGGTTATGCAAATAGAAATCAAATCAGCATAAGATCTTATCAATAAATAGCATAATCTTTTGGTGGCTTACAATTTGATTGATTTGGAAGCTAATTTAGAGTTGCAAAATCCCATTTTAGGATCAACAAGAACTAATTTGGATCATGCACTTGCTATGATAAAAAAAAATCACAAACCTTTTATTGAAAAATATAGTTTGATTCCATCCATTCAACCATAATAGAAGAGACAATTCACAAAAACTAGGGGGAATGTAATGATGATTACATATTTTGAATGGAGACAAGAATAAAGGAAAAAAGCACAAAAGGAATGTTAGATTAGATGAGTTAGAATGAATTAACATGCATAGTTCAACATTCAAAAATAAGAGTTTAGAAGGATATCAAAATGTAGAATGCAAACATGGTATGATACTGAAACAATTAGACTACTTAGAGTCATGTGCATAGATGTATTGATACATTGTTCATCATTTATTTGGCATAAGTCAAACTTCATTAATTCTCTTATAACTAATTCATATGCCCACGGGGAGTACTCAGATTATCATTGTAATGATGTAATCATTTAAAAGTTTTTTTTCCACAAATTTCAATGGGGGAGATTGGTGGCATCTCTAAGTGTTGTTGTCTATAAGTTTCAAACACTTAGTCATATGCTAGGTAAAGTCAGTTAGTCATGTCTATGACAAAACTACTCTATATAGGCTGAGTTATGTAAAGACTTATGTATATAATCATGTAAATACTGAGCTCTATAAGAGTTGAGAAAGTCTTTGGTCACCGATTATTTTAAATGTAAGCTAAGTCTAATGATTACCAAGAAGTTTGAGCACATTTAAGCCAAGTTACATAGAAGGTGTTGAGCATAGTAAAGGCTGAACATCAATAGCATAATCAGTGAATGTTGAGTATCAGAGATAGTAAGTGCCAAGCAAAGTAGAATTGACATTCAATTGAGGAATGATACAAACTTTCAAGGAAATAATTTTAGGCTGACATGGACAAGATATTTAATACTTGTAGAGGTTGTTACAAAGAGTTTTAGGTTTTTTATGATGTGGATCACAAATCCCTATGTTTTGTGATGAACTAATCAAAAGAAGAGGTGAAACAAGCAAGCATCTAGAAAAATGTTTATTAAATATTTAAATGGAGAAGATCTTAACCTAGTTTTTATAAGGTAGTGTTTATGGTGATGAGAAGGAGAAAACAATAAACTCATATGAATCAAGTGTGAATGTGTGAACATTGTAGAAGAGGAAAAGAGTTATGTTATTCAAGAATAGAACAAGTGACCTAGTCAAGAAGTGAAGGATAGTAAAGATAAATCATATTAGAGATCAAATTGGACTAAAAGGAGGAGATTCAAAAATAGCTTATCAAGAGTAGACTGAGGATTAGGCACTAAATCAGTTTTAATAGATTGAGATAGGGTAAATCTCCTAATAGATATGGTCAAACATTGTAACCCTAATAGATTAACTTTATTACTGCAATAGTGAAGACTTGTGGGTGTCATCCCCCCCCCCCCAATTTTAAATTCACCTTGAAGTGTTTCTGGGTAACCAAAATCTTTGTGTCATGTGATTACTTTTCATGCATGTGATAGATAGATTATATGTTATTAGAGTTTGATTATATAAGTTATGCATGCATAATAAATTGGATATGAGATAGTAAATATGGTGAATGCACTATACTATTGTGAAAAGGTTAAAAGGGTTATAGATCATGATTGATCCCTCCCCTCTCAGTATCTTGGTTTCCAAGTAATACTTCCAATAGTAGGTTGACCATAAGAAAAAACTAATAATAGGTTTCCAAAATATTGGACATTCTCTCAAGGAATAGTGAAAAGGTTGACCTATATTTTTTTGAAATTCCTTGAAAATTAGTTTTTAGATCCGAAGTTACAATTATGATAAAATGCAAAAAAATTATTGAAATTTTGTGTGTGTCTAAGTGTGTGCATCTATATAGGGGTTTAGCCTTAGTCAACCCCCAATTTTTGGTAATTTCCACCTCCATGAAAAGCTATTAGAAATATTGTTGTGTTTCTGTGTGTATCTAAAATGTGAAGAGCTAGAAAATTCTAAGCATCTATTCTACAAGTGAAACCCTAGCATGTAAGTGTAAATGTATTGAAGATACATAGAGATACATATTATATCTTAATATAAAATAGAAATAATACCACACCCATAAGGATTAAGTACTCTACCCATCTTCATGATCCCCTTACATCTCTATGTTGTCATGTAGTGTTCTAATGCTTGAATTGAAGAATGTAGATGAAAACCTAAATTGTGAAATGAATTAATTAGATTCATCCCTTCTCTTCCACCTTGAAATTTCTCTATATTAGATTAGGGTATCCATATGGGCTTGTTCCTAATTCCATTCATATCAAATAGGACCATTGATGTCTTTTTATAGTGAATTCTTAGATTACCCTTGTAAGAGCTAACTATGGTGGGAAGGAAACTACATAAATTTTGAATTAGAACCAAGCCTAAGAGTTAAAACCTTAGGAGTATAGTTAAACTTGGTTGACTTGTACATTATAGGTTGACTTGGTTGACCTCTTCCCTAAGATGTCAAATTCTTGGGGAGATATAACCCGAGATGCAGGGACTATAGAAGGTTTGGGTGTAATGTGCATAGTGAAATGATAAATCAAGAGTAGAATTGGGAAATGAGACGTTGAAAGAGGAGGATGCATCATTTAGATCCTACCTTAGTCCTACAATAAGGGAAACAAAGAAAATGGAGGTTGTGTTATGTCCTACCTTAATTTTTCCTAGGGGAGAGAAAGAGAAATAAAAGATGCATGCTCCTAGTGTAAGTATATGATTGAAACACACTAATTAGAAGCTACAAGGTCATAAATTAAACTGATTCCAATTTAAGATGGTACATTTAGCCCCCAATTTAGTGTTATATTATGTTACATGTGAATATGTAAGATAAAGCAATAGAATCATATATAAATGAAAAATGATATGTCTAAGTTCATATGTGCAGTTCCTAAAAGAAAACATTAGTAACTGCATCCTACAAGATCACATGTTAGTGATAATAAAAATCACCTAAGACATATTAGAGAAATATGATGAAGTTTGCACATAGCTATATGTAACATGCTCCATCTTGTTGATTCAAATGGTGAAGAAGGGAATCATGTTTACCACTGTGAACTAAATATCAAATGTTTTGACAGGTAGCCTCCAAAATAATTCAAGATTAATTTGGAGAACTTCTTGAAAGTAAAGGAGGCATAGCAAAAAGATATCAATGAAGGAGGAACTATCACTGACACAGATTGGGATGTTGTCAGGGGTAGTGGAAGATGGTGTATAGATAGACAAGGTAAGACTCAATGTTCATGCCCATTTCTTTCATTTTCACAAGTTCCATAGATTTAGAAATTTTTTATACATGTCATAGGAACCTATTTTTGATGTCTAGTTCAACAAGTCAACATGTACCTCAAGGTACAAGTTGACCTATACCTAGAAAGTTGACTTATACTTGAATCACTAAATTTACAAAACAAATGCTTAGATGTTTTTATTTTGTATGAGATATTGATCAAGTTACATCATGTTTCTAATGTAAGAAATTCCAATCATGAGGGAGCATTACATGTCTCACTACATGGTTGATGTCCATGATCACATAAGAGATCTATGAGAACATGATACACAAGTCTTGAGAGATATTGGCTTTTACTATATATCTTGGCCACCACAAATTCACTTCCATAAGGCCTTACTTTTGGAATTGATGGAGAGATGGGATGAGGAAACATGCATATTATATCTACTAGTAGGAGAGATGATACTCATGCTAGAGGATATATATTGAATCCTACATATTCCAATCTAAGGATTAACGATTAGACCATTTGATGATTGGGCTTTAGAAAAGATCAACATAGATTATGAATATTGCATGCGGATGTCATACATATATAGTGAGATACCCAATCAGATTAAAGTAAAGTGCATCCTATTTGGTAGGGATGCTTCACTCAAGTTCCTTGTGATTTACATAGTTTCCATAATGGATAATGAAGGAAAAGGTAGGAGAGTCCCCAAAGGAGATGTTTGAGCCCCTAGAAAATAACCAAACAATGGGAGATAAAAAACAAAATAAGATTTGTAGCCAAGCCACAATGATTTATTCATATATATAATTGATTAATGCAATGTGTTAGGCTATAAAGCCTTCTCAGTTATGGAATAATACAAAGCAAGTAATAGTTCTGCACGATTCCTCAAGATCCAATCTAAACCCTAGCTAGTGTAGATCCCTTTAGTAGAAACCTCCAAGAAATATCCAACTGGTACTTGCAAGCACACCAAGCAATCTCCTTGTTTCCCAAGCCTCAACTACTAGGATTTCTCAAAATTTGCTTGCTCGTCTACCACCTCCTCTTCTCAAAGATTGATGAATAATGACTAAAGACTTCACTAAAACCCCTAATTATACCAATCTAAGCCACAAGTCTGAAATGTCCCTTTTCTGATTTTGTATGATATTTCCAACCTTTAATCAGATCTTTAAGATCAAACAACTAATATCACAAAGATCCACCAAATTTCTCAAGAAACCCCAAATCGGGTATGCTGAAAATAGTGCCAAAAGCTTCACAACTTCACAAATTATTAATAAATCTGAAAATGGAAATTTTTACAGAAATTTCAGCAGAATAACAGCCTACAAAATGACATTTCTAGATCTGTATAGCCTTTACACAATAGTTCACAAATGTAGGACAAAAACTATGCTCATCGGGCTACTTAAATTAACACAAAAATGCCCGGAAACACCACAAAAATACTAGTAATCTATCTCAAAAGTTTAATCACATCCCAATACATATATTCAGCTCTATTTTAACACCTTGAATTCTGAAATACAGTGGCAACCCAAACTCATATGAAATACTCAACTGTAAACACCAAACTCATAAAAAAAACACACCTAAAAACCCACAAATCTGCATTGTTCAGCACAAAGGCAAACTCTGTATGAGCATGCACATGGAATGGCTTCAGACTCCTGTCCTTAGCCTTCTTGGAAACCTAAAAAATCCCATTCTTGGGTCTCCCTGGAAACTTGCAAACTCCCATTCTTGGGTCTCCTTCTCCACAGGTTTGGCAGCCTCTGAAGAATAACAAAGAATGAGCAAAAATCAAGTTCTGGAATCAGCCCAAAATGCCTCCAAGCCCCTTAAAAGAGGGCATAACCATAACTCACATCCAAGAGAGGTTAATGAAACATATTTTAATAATAATTTTCATTTATTAGTCCAACATTTTCCAAAGATTAACCCCCTTTTTTTGAAACTTCACTTTCTTGGGCCTGCCTGCCTTAGCAAAGATTATTATTTTTTAATTATTTGAAAAGGGGACATGACAAGTCCTCCCCTCCCAAAAATTTCTTGTCCTCAAGCAATGGCTGAACAATAAACCAATCAATCCACCTGGATCCCAAATGTAGTCATGAACTATACTACTACCAATTAACACAGGCTCCTGCAATATCCTCTGCAATATGACCAAGAGGAATCCATAATCAAACTAAAAATTATAGCTCAACCAAACTCCAAAATCACCACTACCACAGTCAAAAACCCATGAGACACAAACTCTTAGAACATCAAAACCCAAGTAAAGTGGACAAATCAAACTACCAACACAGTAAATACCATCAACACATCCCACTGGCCTATACGGAATGTACAATCCAACTCTGCAACAATGGTGAATGCTCTCAAATGAAACTGTACCAAGTATGGAGAATCCACACACTGTACAACTCCTGCAGTCAACACAACTCTTCAAATCACCGGCCACTATCTCATAACCATAACTCCCATGCACTGCTGATGGTGAAAAGACATTACAAGATAAAGAATAAGAAATGGAATCCAAACCAAATTTTCCTTCCATCAACTCCTCAAAACAAGGATCAAATGCTAACTGATGTACATACCCTGCAGTATAATTTTTATTAAAAAAAATAACCTCAGTCAACAGCTCACCATGAACAAGTGGTACAACCCACTATGACTGATCACTAGCTAAGTCAGGAGATGTCATAGCCAAAGGAGTAGAATCAATAACAACACCCACTAAAGAATCACTCCCAAAATCCTGCTCTAAGTCACATATTATCAAGCTGTCAACTGCAGAACCTATCACCATGTCATGCCCTTCACAACTCTCATCTTGAGGCATCAAACTATCCCATAACTAATGATAAGCACTAGGAACCAAAGTACATCTCTGTATCATCATCTCATCAACATGGTCATCAAAGGTAAATTGATGAGCCCACCTCACAATGTAATGCCGATAGAATTCGCCAATCTCAGTCAGTGGCTCAGACTGTAATCTAGATGAAACTAACTGCAATTGATCATTAACCATGTTGGAACTAACTACTACCTCTGAAGATATCACCAAGGGAGTAGTATTACTAGTAGGAACCATGTCGACTGTCAACTCACCAACATCACACATGATCTTTGATACATCTCTAGTCTTTGCGCCATTAGTACTAGAGGCTACCACCATGTCAGGCATACAATAATATGCTACAACACCCAACTCAACTAAACCTGACTCTAGTGGGAATGAACCTGATATGCCAATGTTAGTATCAAGGATGGATGCATCCCCATCTCCACTATCTCTGACAATCTCAGCCATGGACATCCTCGGATCACCAAACACCATAGCTTGTGACTGTATAGAATTAGGTAAAGACTGTAGTTGCTCTAACTCCATGGTGACCTTAGCCAAATGAAATTGTGACTCCTTGAAAGCCAACTATGTACTCTCAAGAATCTCAAAAGTCACCTCAAGCTGCTGAGTAAGCTCACTCACCTCATCTTCCTTGGCCAACAATGCATCATATGCTGTACTGCCCCACTCCATAAGATAATCTCTGTCGGCTACCAATTGCATATAATTCTGTCTCAAAATCCGAATAGCCTCCCATAAAGAGTGGATCTTTGTCAAGGAAAGATAACTGCCTTCCTGCTCATCACTAGTAGGAGAACCCCATCCATAAACTGCTAACAACTGATGAGAAACATCGAAATGCTGGAAAGTGATAGCAATGTGTCGGTCACTAACTCTCAACTGATTAGACACATGATGGCACTGGCTTGACTGTCTCCTACAAACCTCCTCTGATGCACTATCTAAAAGAGTATCATCAAAGTTAGTAGTCTCTAGAGTATTACCATCCATATCCTGTGAATCAAATCTAAAGCTCATATCAACATACGGAGTATCAAAAACATTAGCATTGCTGTCCAAGTCCTCTATACCCAAGGAAACTAAGTCTTCAAAACTACCCACTGCATCCTCTTGGATGTCATCAATGCCAATATGATCCTAGGACTCATCTATACACACTGCCAAATATGAAATATCATCAACACATTCTAGCAAGTATGGTCATCTAGATATATGAACAAGGCCCAACATCGATGTATAAAAACTAATACCAACATCAGACAAGATACTGGCACAAGAAAAGACAACACCGTGTAATCTGCTAATCAAATCCATGATAGCACCCAAAGAAACACTGCTACCAAAAAGTGTTAAAGATCTCCAGTCAACTGAATCCCAAACGCCAATATAACAATCTCGAGTCCATATCCGTAAACTAGAATCAACTAGTAACTCAAGCAAACTCCTCACCTGAGTAATATGACCAATACAAACTAACTCCACATGCTTTTCATGATGAGATAATGAAGTCATAATACTATCTTTGTTCACCTTCAACTGGCTAGACAAATCATGTGAATTACTACCAGCCTCAACCTCATGTGATGAAGCATCTAACTATGCCTGGTACTCTTTCTCAGCAAAGTCATGAATGTTCAATGTCTGCTCATCTCTACCAAGTATCTCACCATCCTACACAACAACATCCTCATAATCATCATCTGAACCCACTACATTGTAGTCACTGCCTATTGTAACTATACCATCCTGAATACCTGTGGCATCACCCTTTGACAACCTGTAAACAATTGTCTCAATTTGAGTATCAAGTTAACCGTTACTAACAATCTGTGTAATATCTTTTCCCACCACCTCCTGTGGCAGAGTAGAATCTGAGACCTCTACCTGGCTATCAGCTAGTTTCTCAAACTCCTCATGCAAGTTCTTGGGAATTGTGTCATCTGTCCTCTGAGAAAATATGCCAAATAGAAATCTAGTCAACTTATCCACCTTAGCTGGGTCAAACAACATGTCATTCATTATACGATGGCGCTCAATCAACTATTCAGACATGTCATGGCTTATTTTCATAAGTTTATCTCGAATGTCTAAATAACCATCCTTTCTACTATTTTGACTTTGGATATCAATTGTCCAAGATCGTGTCCTCTGAGACTTTGTACTATACATGTCCATTCTAGATAAAGTAGAGTGTAACCCCAATAGGATATAACTTCTTCAAACACCAAGAACTAACATGCAAATGATTAGAAGTAGCATGCAACCATAGATTTTGACATGCAACTGATTAGAAGCAACATGCAACCACCAAATTCACCAAGAACTAATATGAAAATGATTAGAAGTAGCATGAAACCATAAATTTTGACATGCAGCCGATTAGAAGCAACATGGAATCATAAATTATGACATGCAAGATCTGGGTAGTTGTCAAAACTGACATGCAAACTTCTACAACCACCAAATTCACCAAGAACTAACATGAAAATGATTAGAAGTAGCATGCAACCATAAATTTTGACATGCAGCTGATTAGAAGCAACATGCAATCATAAATTATGACATGCAAGATCTAGGTAGTTGTCAAAACTGACATGCAAGATCTGGATAGTTGTCAAAACTGACATGCAAGCTTCTACAAACCCTCAGGCTAGAAAGATCATGGCTCTGATACCACTCAAATGTCCCTTTTCTAATTTTGTATGATATTTCCAACCTTTAATCAAATCTTTAAGATCAAACAACTAATATCACAAAGATCCACCAAATTTCTCAAGAAACCCCAAATCGGGTATGCTGAAAATAGTGCCAAAAGCTTCACAACTTCACAAATTATTAATAAATCTGAAAATGGACATTTTTACAGAAATTTCAGCAGCATAAAAGCCTACAAAATGAAATTTCTAGATCTTTATAGCCTTTACACAACAGTTCGCAAATGCAAGATAAAAACTATGCTCATTGGGCTCCCGAAATTAACACAAAAATGCCTGAAAACACCACAAAAACACTAATAATCTATCGTAGAATTTTAATCACATCCCAATACATATATTAAGCTCTATTTTAACACCTTAAAGTCTGAAATACAGTAGTAACCCAAATTGATATGAAATACTCAACTGTAAACACCGAACTCATACAAAAAACACACCCGAAAACTCACAAATCTGCACTGTTCAGCACAAAGGCAAACTCTGTATGAGCATGCACATGGAATGGCTTCAAACTCCCATCCTTAGCCTTCTTGGAAACCTGCAAAATCTCATTCTTGGGTCTCCCTAGAAACCTGCAAACTCTCATTCTTGGGTCTCCTTCTCCATAGGTTTGGCAGCCTCTAAAGAATAACAAAGAATGAGCAAAAATCAAGTTCTAGAATCAGCCCAAAATGCCTCCAAACCCTTTAAAAGAGGTCATAACCGTAACTCATCTCCAAGAGAGCTAAATGAAACATATTTTAATAATAATTTTCATTTATTAGTCCAATGGTTTCCAAAGATTAACCCCCTTTTTTTGAAACTTCACTTTCTTGGGCCTGCCTGCCTTAGCAAAGATTATTATTTTTTAATTATTTTAAAAGGGGACATGAAAAAGTCAGCCTAGAAAGCTAAAAACTAAATAAACCTAACATTAAAAGCTTGAAGAGCCACAAGTCAGCCTCTGATAGAAATTAAATACTAAATTTTTTTAAAGGCTTACAATACTTATTAAATACATTAGAATTAATTAGCCAAGACCAAAATAGGCCCACTCAACCATACTAAGATCCATTAATCATGCAGGCTATCCAACTATCCTGGGATGGCCTTGCATTAGACTCCCTAGGTGCAAAGAGATGTTCTTAGTAGCTAGAAGAACATATTCTAGGATCCAACACATAAATCCCAAACTGCTTCTTCACATGCATGTCCTCCAAGTATTCAACTTATACACTCTTTCCCTTTGTCTTCTTCTGCTTCTTCACCACCATCCTCGATGCTTCATAGGTTTTTTTCCCACACTAATCACTAACCCTTTTAGAATCTGTCAACCCAACTTAGCTACAAATACTTAGGTTCCTTCTACCGACCTCTTTATTTTGCAAAGGAATCAGGGAATGCTTCATGCCACCTTTCTCAATTATAAACACATTATTAACACAATCATGCACAACCTTTCAATCATACTACCAAGGTCTACTAAACAACACATGACAACTATTCATGTCCACAATATCACACAACACTTGATACTTATATTGTCCAATCTAGAAACCAACAAGGCACTGCTCTCTCACTTCTAAAGTATGCTCACTTTGCAATTAGCCAATCCTATAAGAATAAGGATGTCTCACTCTCTTCAATCTAAGTTATTAAACCATCTCCTTAGCAACAAGGTTATCAATACTACCACAATCCACAATTACATTGGAGACTTTACCACTGGACTTACAATAAGTCCTAAAAAAATTACTCATCTAACAAGATACCAATGTCCACTAACAAACCACCACTCGCAAAGTTAGAAAACTCTCTCCTTTCTTAGGTTCATTGTCTTCAACCTCATTCACAATACCATTTCTTCTATCACCAACCTTTTGTGGACACTCATAAGATCTATGTCCTTTTTTATGACATCTAAAAAAAGTATCCTTAAACTCACCTCTACGTATCCTCCTCTTTTGTTCAAAAAGTGTTGGTTCATCTTCTATACTTTGTTTAGCCTTTTCTAAGTAGTCCTACTTCTCCTTCCCTTGATAAATACCTTAATTCTTTCTCTTCAACTTCTCTTTTTCTCTCAAAGCATACTGATAAGCATCCTCATCTAAAGAAATATTTAGCATACCAACCTCATCCTGAATATTGAATCTCAAACCATTAATGTACCACACTACCTCCTCCTTTGACAATTCTCTATGCCCAAACCGAATAGTGAACTTGTAGAACTCCTCGATGTAATATTTCACAATCATATCCTGTTGCTATAGATTTTGCAACTTCTTGAACAACTCAATTTCATAATCATTAGGAATGAAGTTAGCCTTCAACTTAGTCACCATCAACCTCCATCTAGTAATCTTCATTTCACCTTCCTCTTCTATGTCCCTTTTAGTTCCTTCCACCAAGAAGGATCATGTCCCTTAGCTAAGTTTGTGCCAACCTCACTCTAAGTGGATCCTTGATATCCTCAAGCTCAATGTAGTCTTCCAATTCACCAATACAATTAATTAGGTCTTTAGGATTTAAAGTACTCAATAAATTAGAAACCTCTATCTTATGCTTCAACTTCAACTTAGACCCAAGTCAAGCAAACTGGCCAACCCTATTTTCCATTGGTCTCTCTACAATCATTTCTAGCCTCAACACTAAATCTAGCACCTTCAAAGTCTTCAACAACTTCCTCATAGCTTCCTTTAGTATCCACATGCTGAGGTACACTACCTAAAGCACTCAAAATTTTAGAAATCATGTCACTCTTCACCAATACAATCTCAGATCTAAAATTAGCTTTAACCTCCTCTATTTTAGATCTAAAATCCACTTTAACCTTCTCTGAGATCATTTCTTCCATAGCATCACTAAGACCATTAATCGCCCTAGGGTCCAATCTTCTTGGAGGCATCTTCCAAGATTTCTACAAACCCCAACAAATTGACTTCATAAGAATTTGGTGCAAACTACCTCAACTTTAGCACTCAATCTACACACTTAGGAACAACCTTTTCTCTACTACATCTTAATGTAGTGCAAGATAGGAGAATCTCTAAAGGAGATGTCTGAGACTCTAGTAAATAACTAGAAAATGGAAGGTAAACAACAAAAAAAGATTTATTTCCAAGTCACAATAACTTATTCATAGATATAACTCAATACATGCAATGTGTCAAATTGTAAGGCCTTCATAGTTACGACCAAATATAAATAAAGTAATAGTTTTGCAAGATCCAATCCAAATGCTAGCTATTCTAGATCCATATTTTGGTAGAAACCTCCAAGGAAGATCCAATTGGTACTCACAAGCCCACTATGAAATCTCCTTGTTTCCCAAGCCTTAGCTACTAGCCTTTCTCAAAATTTTCTCCTCTAACACCTCCTCTTCTCCAAGAAGGATGAATAATGACTAAAGTCTTCACCAAAACTCTGACTTATACCAATCTAAGCCACAAGTCATCCTAGAAAGCTTAAAACTAAATAAACCTAATAGTAAATACTTGAGGACCCACAAGTCAGCCTCCAATAGAAATTAAATACCAAATGCCTTTGAAGGCTTCTAATACTTATTAAATACATCAATATTAATTATCCAAGACCAATATAGGTCCACTCAACCATATTAAAATCCCTTAAACATTTAGAATATCCAACTACCCTAGGATGCTCTTGCATCAATAGTGATGCCCAATGTGAAGGGCACAATCTTTTGTACTCTTCTAGCACATGTTGCTTGGTTCATGGAGAGGGAATCAATAGTGTACAAATGGGATCAAAGCATGCTCACATACTTATACTATGAGATAGGAAGATTTTTGAGATTGTAAAGGAATAGACTAATTATATGTACACTCTTATCAGTATTTTCATTTGAACACAATGTATGCACTAGGCTATTTAGATACCCAATATATTTGTCAGGCAATTCATCGAGAGCATTTGCATACCTATTTATCTATATGTGGTAGTTTGCAGAAGATTTGTATCAGACAACCAAACTAGACCATCTAATAGCTACAAAGTGGTATGGAGACCTTACTATTACATGATAGCATGGTCCAACTTAGTCATGGATCTTTGATGGACATAGAGATAGAGGCGACTAGAGGTAAAATATGAGAGCATTATGATTCCCCACTATTATGATAGAGTTATGAGGTAGTTTGGTTTATATAAGGGACCTCCCCTACATGTACCCTATTATAGTCATGGACATAGATACATAGATATTCCTAGGACCATACCATGGTGTAGGATGGATGATATTGATCTAAAAGATATAAAGAGTCGGGATGAGATCACAATCCCTCCTATAGGTGAGGATGTAGAAGTTTTGAGGGATTATCTTCAATATATGAGTGTACATGGTATGAGACCTATGTTGCTTTATGACTATCCTACTAGAGTAGTCCTACACTTTATGGATCAATATAGAGAGGTGGACGAGGAGGAACAAGAGGATAAAAATCTACAACTAGGTGGGGAGGTCATGGTTGCAAACGGTGGGGAGGAGATGTAATGCATGAGCATCTTGGGTTGTCTTACTATCCTACTCATTTTGTTAATTCTACCTATTAGAGCTAAATTCTAGTGGTTTCCAAGTTGTTTTTGTGACTGATCTATTGAGTGTTGGCCAATTTACTATAGCTAGTGTTCCCTAAGTTAATGTAGCTAGTATTCCTCAAGTTACTATAGCCATTGAGTTCCAGTTACTGCCGATTGCCAATTAATACCAAGCTATTCATTGTTGCGGGAATTTTCCTTCATGTTCCAAGTGAACTTGCTATTTAAAGATGCTTGGCTTCTTCTTTCACTAATTTTTTTTGTTATAGGTTTTTAGTTTGAGTGGACTTATGTAATTAACTTGGATTATAAATTTAATGTTATGATCTTATCTTGGGATGCGTACATCCCATTTTTAGGTCAACTTTTCCATTATGTAATGATGTAGAATATTTTGTAAGCCATTTTGGCAAGTATAAATAGGGGTATTTGGTTTACATTAGGTAACTAATTAGATATTTGAGAGAAGATGTTCCTAGAATAGCAAATTGGAAGCTAGATCATGGATTTTGAAGTTGTATTTTATTGGTCATAACCTAGGAGGCCTTAAAACTAGGCATGTATAAAAATAATTTGATGAATTAATACAACATTTAAAATTTACTACTTTCCTTAGTGTTGTTCTCTATGTTTTTTTACTTCCATTGTGTTACTCAACAAGGTTATTTTATACCTAGGTGTGCCTCCAGCCCTAACTTTTTGATATACTCTTTGGGTGAATGGAAGAAATCAAGTATTGTTGCCTATGTTTGAAACTCTAGATGAGGTTAATTGTACTATTATTCAACTTTATGAAGTTAATCAAAAAAAAATTGAAAGGGGTTTGAAGAAAAACCAAGTGTGTTTTTCTATAATCCCTAATGGACTAAGTTGTGGTAGTAGTGACCAACTGACAAAAAATAGTGATGATCGAGTGATAGCAACAGCTAACACTATTAGTCGATTAAGAGCATAAATTGAAGGGTTGTTGAATGAGTACAAGGAGATTATTTCTAAAGATATATCTAATGCTTTACCACTAGTAAGAATTGTAAGTCATTGTATGGACCTAATTCCTAGATATAGTTTACCAAAAAAATTACCATGTAGATTCACACCTATAGAAAAAGAAGAATTTAATAGACAAGTGCAAGAATTATTATAGAAAGGTTTGATCAAAGAAATTTGGAGTCCATGTGATGTACCTATTGTATTATCACCTAATAAGAATGGAGAATGGAGGATATGTACTAATTCTATAGCTATTAACAAGATTACAGTGAAATATAAGTTTCCTATGTCGAGGATGGGTGACATAATGGATTGTTTGAGTAGAAAAAAATATTTTACCAAGATTGATTTGAAGAGTGGTTATCACCATATTAGATATAGAGAAGTTTATTAATGGAAGACTTCTTTCAAGACAAAATATGGTTTGTATGAATGGTTGGTTATGCCTTTTGGCTTGACTAATACACCTAGTACTTTCATGAGGTTGAGAAAGTTGTAAGGTATCTAAATGGATTAAGATCAAGAATTCAAGGTAAGTTAAGTTTTGTGACTTTGGAAAGTGTTGAAGAAGTATATCAGTGTGCCTTGAAGGTTGAGGAGATATTGAGAAAGAAGCATAAACAAAGATAGAGAGGTAGAGGTGGTAGATTCTAGAGAGCCAGAGGTAGAGCTTAGGGAGAAAATGGTAGATTTGACAATTCTATGAAAGATAAGGTTAAATCTGAGTGGTAAAATAATGACAAAGCCAAGACCAAATGGAAACAAGGTAATTCTTATTGAGGAAGTGCTAGTTCTTATCGAGGAAGAGTTAATTCTTATTCTAGAGGTAGCTTGTGTGGTAATTGTTTTAGATGTTGCAAAGAAGGGCATAGATTCTTTGAGTGTAGATGTTCTAGTGAGAATGAACAAGCTAATATAAATGTTGTGGTTCAAGGAGACCTTGAGGGTTCACCAATTGGACTCGAGGTTGGAGAAAATCTGATGGTGAGAAGTTGAATGATGCTAAAAGGAAGTATTTTATGTATGATAAATATTTTTATGCTATTATTCAAGCCTTGAAGAAGTGCAGACATTATTTGATTCCTATGGATTTTTTTTTGTATACTATTCATAAAGCTTTACAATATTTGGGAAGTCAACATAAGTTGAATCAAAGACATCTAAAGTGGATCGAGTACTTGCAGAGTTGCACATTTGTGATCAAGCATAAAAGTGGAGTTAATAACCAACTTGCTAATGCATTGAGCCAAAGTCATTCTTTTTGATCGAGATGGCAGTTGAAGTTCTTGATTTTGATGAAATGAAGGAATTGTATAATACTAACCCTCTTTTTTTGAGGTGTGGATGGAGTGGAGATCACCAAATTTATCAAGTCAAATGAGTAATTTTGATGATTATTTCATTTAAGAAGGTATGTTGTTCAAAGGAATTCAGTTTTGTATACCAAGAAGTTCTATGAGAGTTAATTTGGTTAAGGAAAAATATTATGGTGGTTTGGCTGGACATTTTGGAATTGATAAGTCATTGAGTTTGCTTAAGGATAAGTGTTATTGGCCACATATAAATAAGGATGTTCAAAATTTTTTAAGAAGTTGCAGGATTGTCAAGTTATGAAATGAGTATGTTAGAATACTAGATTGTACACACCTATTTCCATTCTTGAGAAACCTTGGAGTGACATCAGTATGGATTTTGTTCTTGGATTACCTAAGATAACAAGAGGGTATGATTCCATATTTGTTATGGTGGATAGATTTTCTAAGATGGCACATTTCATACCATGTATGAAGACATAAGACATTGTGCATGTTGCTAAGATTTAATTCAAAGATATTGTTAGATTGCATGGATTACTGAAAAGTATTATATCTAACAGAGCCAAAAAGTTTTTTGGTTATTTTTCAAGGACTTTGTGGAATAATATGAATAATGAGTTTAAATTTAGTTTTGCATTCCATCCATAGACAAATGGATAGATAGAGGTTGTGAATAGAATCATGGGTAATTTTTTTGACATGTTTACTTAGAGCTCAGTTGAGTAATTGGGATATGATATTGGCACTAGTTGAGTTTGCAAATAATAATTATGTGAATAGGAGTATAGGAAAAAAACCTTCCAGATTGTTACTAGAATGTAGCCTAGAGGAGTATCAAATTCAAGGGATGTTGATGGTGAAGAAAATAGAAGTGTTGAAGGGGAAGGATTTGTTGGTTTTATGAAATCTTTTCATGAGGAAGTGAAGTGGAACAAAGTAATCAAATGTATAAGGCTCAAATGTTAATAAGTCTAGGAGACATCATATTTTTGAAGTTGGTGATGAGGTGATGATTCATTTGAAGAGAGGTATATTTCATATTGGAACATATAATGAGCTAGAAATGAAGAATTTTGGACCTTATAATATCTTGAGGAAGTTTGATAGTGGTAATGCTTATGAAGTTGAGTTACATGATGACATGTATATATCTCCCATATTCAATGGTTCTAATTTAAACATGCATCATGAGTCAGATGATGAATTTGTTGTACCTGATGATTATCCTAAGAACTAGATTGAAGAGGTTGAATAGATATTAGATCAGAAAGTTGGTAAAGGTACAAGAGGAAAAGATTACTATGAATATTAGGTGAAGTGGAAGAAAAGACCAGTTGAAGATGCTACATGGATTTCTCAATCTAAGATGGATTGAACTCAAGTTGTGACATCTCAATGCTTTAGGAGAACCATTTATTTCAACCCTAGTTATTTGATGCAAGAGCATACTAGTTTGTCTTTATATCCTTCTAATCTTTGTTCACTCTTCCTCTTGGAGCCAAGTGCTAGTGGTTTCCAAGTTGTTCTTATTACCAAGTTGTTTAGTGTTGGCTGAGTTAGTATAGCTAGTGTTGGCCAAGTTATCGTAGCTATCGAATTCCAAATACTACCAAGCTATCTAGTATTGGTTGGGTGTTCCTTCATGAGATGAATGAGCCTAATATTTTCTATTGCTTGGATCCATCTTTGACCAAGTTTGTGTGTACTTGGTTCTTAGTTCAAGATGACTTATGTAATTAATTTGGATCATGAATTTAATGTTAGTGTCCTAACTTGGGATGTGTGTAGACCATTTTAAGGTCGGTCTTTCTATTATGTAATAATATAAAATCTTTTGTAATCAATTTTGTCATGTATAAATAGGGGTATTTTGTTTAGATTAAGTAATTACTTAGAGAGTTGAGAGTAGATATTCCTAGAATAGAGAATTGGAAGCTGGATTGTAGATTTTGAAGTTGTATTTTATTGGCCATAATCTACAAGGCCTTATAGCTAGTCAAAAGTGAAAATAATTTGATGAATTAATAAATAATTCCAAAGTTCCTTCTCTCCTTTGTGGTATTCTTTGTGTTTTTTTCTTCCATTATGTTAGTCAACGAGATGATTGGATAGTTAGGTTTACCTTTGGCCCTAGCTTTTTTATTCTCTTCTTTCATCAAGATGCTAGAAGTGGGTGTGCTCTTAGAAAAAGATCCATAATCCATGATAGAGGTTATACCTCTATGATATTGAGCATCAAAATCTCACAAAATGATGCCCTCACCCAAAACGAAATAGATAGAGTGGGAAGAGACTAGTTGATTAGTGCCCATAGTACCCTCTCAAGAGAGAGAGAGCCCAAATTCTATGAGGGAGATTGAAGTATGAGAGAGATTTAATATAAGAAAATATTGGTTTATATATTAAAATTAAGTATGATAGATGATGAATGCACATCTGATACATAGCTAGCACTGAGTGGTCGATATCCTTTGTGAGGGATTTTGTTAGAGACATGGTCTTATCATCGAGGATATTTTCTATGTCACTAGAAAACTATGAGGGGATGCAAGATATAGGAAGATAGATGGATATTTTACACCAATAGCATTGGATTTATATATGAGGAAAGAGGGGGAGGAGCAACTAGAGCTTGAGATATACAAGCTATAGAGTAGACTATGGAATTAGTTAGAGAGGAGCTCATTGAGGAGCCATATCTACACTTCAACTACACACAAATTGACAACATCATCACACCATATATCCAAGAGGTCCAGATCTTATCACTTCATGGATGAGATATGTTCCACTATTTTTATTTAGAGCACATTTTATGTAGTGCCTACTTTTTATGCAAAAATAGTTTAATGATATATATGATGGACTTACATGTTTTTGTCTCTTTTAATATTTCTATGACCTTTTTTTGCATTTTTAATAACATAAAAATTAAAGGAATAAACATGAGATGATGATAAAAGACATGCACTAACATTTTAAAGTAAAATATTTAATAAAAACATTATACATCACATTTTGAGAAAGTATAAACAATACTCAAAAACAAAAATCCAAGAACATAATGAATTTTTTTAAATAAAAAAATCAATATTAAGCATAATAAAAATTCAAATGCATTATATTAATAGGTTCCTTAAGAGGTATGCATTCATATCAAGAATTATACATGAACTAGTGTCATACACTTGTATGACAATGTAAGGAACTAGCCAATTCAGACTAAAATTTTCCATCTCCCCAGGTAAGGCATTCACATTTCTCTAATTTTTATAGAGAACTAAATCATCAATAGAAAATGAATGCTCAATTACTTTTCCATTATATCTCTTTTTAATATATTTGTGATAGACCAAACATGGTGTAGATCATTAATATGGTGTTCATCTAACATTTCCAATTCTAGTAACCATTGTTCTAAAAAAGTATCCTAATAAATTATACCCTTGAATGAAACTTGCAAAGAAGGAATCTCTAGCTCTAATGATATAATCATGTCTTCTCCATAAACCAAATAAGAGGGTGATGTTTCCATTGTTGTGCAAACACATTTTCTAGAGGCTCACAAAGTACATGTTAATTGTGTATGCTAATTCTTATAATGTTTGTCAATTAATTTCTTAAGGATTTAGTTGATATCCTTACTATAGTCTTCAACTTGACAATTAGATTGAGGGGAGTAAGGAGTAGAAAAGTACTGTTGATGAATGTAGTATTTCTCCAGTAAACTTTTCACTTCTTTATTCTTGAATGGTGTTCCATTATTAGAATTAATTTCCATGGGGATAGAAAATCTAGCAATAATGTTATGAAGAATGAAATTGCAAGTAACTTTAGTCGTAGTTGAACTAAGAGAAATAAATTCAACCCACTTAGTAAAACACTCAATAGATGCGATGATATAAGGATATCTTTAAGAAGAAAGGGGAGATATCTTACCAATAAGATTTAAATGCTATACAATAAAAGACCAAGGAAGAGCATATGAATGTAGTGCATTAAAAGTTAGAGTGTGAATAAGATTGTTATGATGTTGACACTACAAACACATCTTGGAAAAAGAAAAAGAATCTTTTTGCATATTCTATAAATAGTATCCCATGTGAATAAGTTTTTCAACTAATGAATTTCCACAAAAATATTCCCCATAGGATCTAGTATGAGCTTCTAGCAAAGATACAAAGATCTCATTTGTATTAAGGGTCCTAAAAAAAAGGCCATAGTAAGAAAACTTGTAAAGAAAATTAGAAAGGATGATGTAATGAGTTGTGAGATTATAGATTATATTCCTAGAGTTCTCAGTTGTTGACTTGTGAAAGGAATCATCCTTTATATAGTGAAGGATGAATACCAATAGTCAAGATGCATATTAAGACAAGTAGTATCTAAAAAGATATTCGTAGAGATAGAAGAGTGAACTAAGGTTTCAATAGTAAATTGAAATTTTGTAATGTCATCATGTAAAGAAATGGGGAATACCAAACTAGCCATAACATTAACATGCCTATTATCCTTCTAAGTTAATGTTTGAATAAAAGTAGAAGATAATTGAAAATTTTTTTTAGTGTGGAGCCCGATCAATCCCCAAGTGGGAGATTGTTAGATTGTGGTGACTGATCAGGAAAGTACTATACATATTTCATAAATTCTTTGGGGCTCGAGGCATCACCCCAAAAAAAAAAAAAAATTGGGCCCTATTTTATCAAAATTTTGGGCCAACATGTAATTATTAATTATAACCCTAAAGTAGTAAAAATACTTTTATAAAAGAACTTAGGGTTAGGGACTATTTCATAGTTATGAAAAATTTGGTTCTGATGATAGTATTGAGCTATAAGGGATTATGGATTGCAATCAGGTTGTAACCACTAGGTCATAATAATATTAGACTTATTTTTTGGTGGATGTAGCCTAAGGATTGGGTGAACCATGTTAAATCTTGGTGTCTTTTGTTCTTATCGATGTGATCTATTATTTTCTAATATTGTTTATATTTTCATGTACAATTGTTATTTCAGTCCATGGTTTATTTCTAACAAGTGGTATTAGTGTGAGGGTGTTTTTTAGTTATCCTCTATAGGAAAGTCTCATGGTTGAGTAGGAGCATCACAACTGAGTGAGAGTGATGGAAAATGAGGGTAAGTTAAGGGTTGATAGGTTTAATGGGCATAACTTTTAGTTATGGAAGATGCAAATGGAAAATTATCTTTATGGAAGCCATTGGAAAGAAAAACCAAGAACCAGGGATCTATGTTAAATGAAAAATGGGATCTTTTGGATAGAAAGGCATTTAGAAGAATTTGATTATGCTTGGCACTATCAATGGCATTTAATATCACAAAAGTGAAGACAACAAAAGAGTTGATGAAAACCCTAGCGAAACTCTATGAAAAGCCCTCTGCTTCAAATAAGGTATTTCTCATGAAGAATTTATTTAATATGAAAATGACAGAAGGTGACTCTTTTGTGGATTATTTAAATGAATTTAATACTATTACTAGTTAATTATCTTCTATGGGTATTAGTTTTGATGAAGAAATTAGGGCTCTCTTTATTTTGTGTTCTTTTCCTGAAAGCTGGAATGTCTTGGTAATGGTTGTGAGTAATTATGTTCTTGAATCTATTACCCTAAAATATGATGATGTGATTGGTGTTATTTTGAGTGAGGAAACTTGTAGGAAAACCTTAGGTGGATCTACATTAGGAAGTGCTTTGAATGCACAAAGTCTAGGCAGAACAACTAAGAGAGGTAGTAAATTTGGAAATCATGGGAAATCAAGAGGAAAGTCAAAAGGGAGAGGGTATCAATCAAGAGGACCGAACAACTATTGGTATTGTGAGAAACTAGGGCATAAAAAGAAAGATTTTTTGAATCGAAAGAAAAATGAAGGAGATAAACTAGAGGGAGACAAGGAGGCAAATGTGGTAAGTAACAAATCCAAAAAGGATTCTTCCCTTCTTTCTTTAGAAAGTGTTGATGATTCATGGGTTTAAGATTCTAGTGCTTCGTTTCATGCCACACCTCATAGAGGTTATTGCATTGATTATGTCCAAGGGGATCTTGGGCTTGTTTATTTGGGGGATAATGAACCCTGTTAGATTGTTGGAAAGGGAAAAGTTAACATTAAGTTGTATAATGGGAATCATTGGCTACTACATGAGGTAAGACATGTTCCAAGGCTAAGTAGGAATTTAATTTCAGTAGGGAAACTTGGTGATGAGGGTTGTGTAGTTACTTTTAATGATAAAAATTGGATGGTTTCAAAAGGTTCCCTTGTAGTAGAAAAAGGTGTGAAAGTAGGCATCTTATATCTTTGTATAGGTTATATCGTTCCTTCTACTTTTATTATTTCAGAGAAAAATGAATGTTCATGAACAGTTGTTGCAATTGAGTAGGGAGAACAAATAGTTGTTGTAGATTCTAATACAATGTTGTGGTACAATAGGTCCTTGGGTACATGAGTGATAAAGGTATGAAAATACTTCATTCAAAGAAAGTTTTACCAAGTCTAAAATGTGTTAACATGGATTTCTGTGAAAGTTGTGTGTATGGAAAACAAAAGAGAGTGACTTTTGTGAAGATTGGGAAGGAAAACAAAAAGGATAAATTAGAGCTTGTGCATACAAATGTATGGGGACTGGCTTAGGTATCTTCCCTTGGTGGCTCTCATTATTTTGTTACATTCATTGATGATGCAAATAGAAAAATATGGATTTATTTCCTTAGATAAAAATCAAATGTATTTCAAACTTTTAAGAAATGGAAATGCTTTGTTGAAAATGAGACTTGTAAGAAATTCAAATGTCTCATATTTGATAATGGTGGTGAGTATTGTAGTCATGAATTTGAATATTATTGCTCCACTAATTGTATTTGTAGATATAAAATTGTTCCAAGGACTCCATAGGAAAATGCAGTGGTTGAACGCGTGAATAGGACTATAATGGAGCATGCAAGGAGCATGAGGTTGCATATTGCATTTCCCTTACACATGTAAGTGGAGGCTGACAATACTACTATATATTTGATTAATAGATGTCCCTCTACTCCTTTGGGTTGTGGTATTCTAGAGAAAGAATGGACTGGTAAGAACGTGAGTTATTCATTTCTCAGAACCTTTAGTTGTGAAGCATTTCCTCACATAGATTCTAAAACTAGAACCAAGCTGGAAGCTACATCAAAGAAATGTGTATTTTTTGGATATGGCATTAATGAATTTGGTTATATTCTTTGGGATTTTGAAAATCATAAAATTTTAAGAAGTAGGGATGTCATATTCAATGAGAAAGTGTTTTAGAAAGATTTGTTGTAGCAACATGAGAAGAAAGAAGATGATTATGTAGTGCTCGATGATACTCCAAAAGATGATATTCTAGCCATTCCTCATGATGTGCAACAACTACAACAACCAATACCACACACACTAGTGAAAGTTAGATGGTCAAAAAAGAAAATTAGACCTCTAAAAAGATTTTCTCCCTCTTTGTATTCTATTTTTCTTACTAATTTTGGTGAACCTAAATGTTATGATGAAGCTGTATAGGTGGATACTAAGATTCAATGGGAGTCTACAATGAAAGATGAAATGAACTCTTTGCTAAAGAATAAAACATGGGATTTATGCAAGTTTCCTATAGGTAAAAGGGCTTTACAGAATAAATGGGTTTATAGGTTGAAAGAAGAGGATAGAGGTAATAAATTTTTTAAAGCCATGTTAGTTGTAAAAGGATTTGCACAAAAAAAAAGGAATTGATTTTGATGAGATATTTCCTCCTATTGTTAAGATGACTTCCATCTGTACTGTTTTAAGTATTGTGGCTACTGAAGATTTTCATTTATAGAGCTACTTGATCTTAAAATAGCCTTCCTTCATGGTGATTTGGATGAAGAGATATATATGGCTCAGCCATAGGAATTTGAGGTTAAAGGTAAGGAGGACTTAGTGTGCAAATTGAAGAAAGGTTTATATCGCTTGAAGCAAGCACCTCGGCAATGGTAATTGAAATTTGATAGTTTTATTCATGAGCATGGATATAGTAGGTGTCATTCAAATCATTGTGTTTATTTTAAGAGGTTGGATGATGACAGCTACATTATTTTATGTTTATATGTTGATAATATGCTTGTAGCTGGGTCTAACATGGATCATATTAAGGGGCTAAAATTTCAGTTAGCATATGCATTTTCTATGAAGGATTTGGGGGCAGAAAAACAAATCATTTGTATGAAAATTTTCATAGATAGGAGGAATAGAAAATTCATGCTATCTCAAGATGATTATGTTGAGAAGGTGTTGCAACATTTCTTTATGGAGAATGCTAAAGCTATCAGCACACCTTTACGTGGTCATTTGAAGTTGACTAAGAATATATGTCCCAAGACACAGGTAGAGGAGGATAAGATGTCCAAGGTACCCTATGCTTCCACTATAGGAAGCTTGATGTATGTTATGGTATGTACAAGAACAAATATTGCACATGCAATGGGAGTCGTTAGTAGGTATATGAGTCATCCAAGAATTGAGCATTGAAATGTGGTCAAATGGATTCTCAGATATTTGAGAGGAACATCCAATAAGTGTTTACACGTTGGGGCTCTACTATTGATTTATAGGGCTATGTTCACTCATATTTGGTAGGGGATATTGATATCAAGTAGAGTACTACAGGTTATGTCTTTACTATTAGTGGGGTAGCCGTGAGATGGATTTCTAGGTTACAAAAGGTTAATTCTTTATCCACTATAGAGGTAGAGTATTTTTCTGCTACAGAGGCAGCCAAGGAGATGATATGGCTTCAGTTCTTATTGGAAGAATTGGGACACCCTCAAAAGGATAATTATTCGTTTAGAGATAGTCAGAGTGTCATCCATCTTGCAAAGAATTCAGCTTTGCATTCAAAGACCAAAAACATACAGTTGTGGTTCCATTTCATTTGGTTAGTTTTGGAGGATGGATAGTTAAAGTTGAACAAGATACATATAGATGAAAATCCAACACATATTTTTAAAAAGGTAGTAACAAGGGAGAATTTGAACTCCTCTTTAGCTTTGGTTGGTCTTCTAGATTGAACATGAATAAAAGAACAACAAATTCCAGGGTGGTTTGATCCAGTGGGAGCCTTATAGAGTAGCAACATAGCTACAAGATCAGTCTCCAAGTGGGAGATTGTTGTTTAATGTGGAACTTGATCAATCCCCAAGTGGGAGATTGTTAGATTGTGGTAACTGATCAGGAAAGTACTTTACATACTTCCTAAATTCTTTGGGGCTCAAGGCATTTCCCTAAAAAAAAAATTGGGCCCTATTTTATCGAGATTTTGGGTCGACGTGTAATTATTATTAATAAACTTAAAGTGGTAAAAATAATTGTATAAAAGAGGTTAGGGTTAGGGATTGTTTCATAGTTGTGATGCAAAAATTGATTCTTGCAGTAGTGTTGAGTTGTAAGGGATTACAAATTGTAATCTAGTTGTAATGACTGGATCATAATAATATTGGACTTGTTGTTTAGTGGACATAGTCTAGGGATTGGGTGAACCACGTTATATTTTGGTGTCTTTTGTTCTTTTTTGTGTGATCCATTATTTTCTGATATTGTTTATATTTGCATGTAATTGTTATTCTAGTCTATGGTTTTTTCCTAACAGAAAACTTATAGAAATTTCACGATACTTGGTCCATTTATCATTCTTTGCTTGATAAGATCCATTGATCTATTGTACAATCAATTACAAATATCTAAATATCTTAATATTCTCGATGGTTAGAGATAAAGTTTCTTTTAATCTAGTGATTAGGGCTTTCATACTCAACTATATTATTGGTACAAGAGAAATTAAGTTTATAGGATGCAAGATAGGTTTCTTAGATAAGGGTATTAGGATGACACTCACACCAAATCTAGTTTGGCATCTAAATCCAACAAAGTATAATTCCAAAGTATCATTAATCTTTATAATTAAGAAAAATTCATCAAGAATTTTAATGGGATTCAATGTGGAAAAGGATGAAGGAGTTTCAACTACATGATCAATTGAGCCTTGTTTTTTGACAACTTTCTACGGATTTAATTTTAAATCAAACTTTGTTAGGAGAATGACACACATAGAAAGGTGCCTAGAGAAATATTTTTTTGAAAAGAGGTGCTTTAAGGGATCACAATTAACATTAACATCAACCTTTTTATTAAGGAGATAATGTTTGAGTTTTTGACAACAACAAAAAAGAAAAAGCAAGACATTTTTTTTTTAATCATGATGTATTTGTATCATATTCAATTAATGTATGACCTAATACACATGAAATCCTTTATCATGTTGGAATAAGAAAATAATAAACACCTTTAAAGAAGTTGACGTATAAAAATATAATGGTTTTTTTTAACTGTACTAATTGTAAGATAGGATGATTAGAAAGATAGGTCTTGAATTATTCAAAAGAGATACTACAATATTCATTCCAAGAAACAAAAATATACTTCTTGAGTAAGTTAATGAAATTAAGAGTAAGATGTGCTAGATGTGAAACAAACCTATGAATAGTTTATATCTTCCCTTGTAAGCTATGAAGTTGTGAGACATTTTGTGAAGGAGGCATGTTAATAGAAGTGTCAATCTCTCAAGATCAACCTCAGTGTCTCTATTAAAAATTATGAATCCAAGGATCTTTCCACTTTCAACCCCAAAGGCACACTTTCATGGGTACTCATCTAGTTCTATTGTTATGGTAGCAACAACCTCATAAATTTTTATCTCATACCCTAGTGGCCTCAACCATGCAATTCTTGATATAAATGCTTGAACAAAAGTCTAATGTGTATCAACTAGGAAATAATTTTTTTCATAGTACTTTTCTGCCAATGATTTAGGTATTCTTGACCTATTTTTCATCTTTTTTTTGAACTCTTCAAAATACTCATCCATGACTTTCTCAAAATCACCTCCTAATTGTTTAATAAACTCATTAATTTTCCTTTTCACTAGCTTCTTCTTACTCCTACTTACATTACCAATGGTAGGGAATGAATTTTTCATGTAAAAGAATATGCAAACCAACAATGAGACAAACTTACACATTGTGTTATTTTCTTTCTTGATTCTTTTTAGGTTCTCCTCCATTTTTTGAAGTTGCAAGTCAGCTTTGCACACTATGTCAACTCCAACACAAGATATACTCCCTAGTTTATTGGATTCCTAAAATTTGTGAGCCATTACCCACACTGTAATGTCTAGTTCTAGATTTGTGATGGTGGAAATTGACATTCCTTGCTTCTTCCATTTTGCCAAAGTATTTAACTCAATTACTTCCCTCCTCTGGCACCAAATAGATTTCACTTTATCTAGAATAGTGTATCTAGTAACTTGGTAGATAATTTTTTTGGTGATACCAATTGGTCCTCCTGATAACCATAGTTTCATTTTATGCACATGATAGAAGAATTTTTTTATCCATTCTACTTGAAAACTCTCAAAAAAATTGGGGTAAGAGTGAATCCTTTCTCAACAATATGTTTATGTTCCTCCTTTAGTTTTTCATAAATGTAAATCTTCTCATATACATTTCATAGTTCAAAGTCTCCTATTTTAGTAATTTTGCACATAAACATCATGAATTAAGATTAATCTAGGTGGGATAGAGGATAGGTTTCCAAATGCATCTCCTTTAATTTCTATCTCAAGGTATGCCTTAAATTTAAGTGGATTGCAAGCTTCATTATGGATCAATTGATTGTCACCAACCTTGGATGATGCCCCTTTCTCCACTATAGTGGAAGTTGGTTCTATTCTTCACATTTGGATTTAATCACAATGTGACCCTTGAATCACACTCAATTTTTAATGACACGCTATGAAATCTTCACCCAAATTGCTGCTGAATAGTTTTGGATTACTCTAGATCTTTAATCTCTTGAAAAATAGAGTTCAAGGTGTGTAAAATTATTGATGAAATCCATTATAAAGGTTAATGCATTTGAATTAGGGCCTCATTAATGTATCATGCATATAGTGGGTGAGCAACATCGATCTCAACCATCTCCATAAAACTTAACAAAATACTTCCTTTAGTTTTGTTGGGTCGATACCACTACAATCTTTAGCCTAGTCTAAGTTCTAACTTGGTAACTATAGAAGCTTAGTCATCACTAGAATTTTAAGACTCCAACATTAGCACTCGGTCATCACAAGTTATTCAACTCAGATCTAGAATACAAAACTTTAGAATTGTTCTCTTGCATCTAATATCATGTTGATAGGGACTTTAATACAAACAATCTTTGGAACTAATGTATGATGTAGAAATTTGAAATATGATTCCATTTATACCTCTTTATTTAGTTTGAGGTGGGGGAATTACATAATCCATTGGATTAGGTTATCAAAATTTTACCATTCGCTCTGCTGCTTCCATAATTTTTCTTCTTCCATGTTTGATTCATATGAGTTATTACTTCTTATGCATTGACCTTCACTTTTCTATTATTCTCTTCAACATTAGGCATTGGTGCTTGGTTCATATAGTCTCTACTTAGGCAACTGACCTTTTGACAGTGAAAACATACTCGTCCAAAGTTCATTCAGTTTTCCTAATCTTTCTCTAAGATGTATCCTTGCATAGTTTATTGAAATTTGCCCATACTTTCCACTCAATTGGCAATTGACCCAAGTAATGTAATCCCAATTTATGATATTGCCTTGCCTAGGTGTTTATCCTTGCCCTTTAGGTTCTAATTTTTCTTTACTTTAGATCTAAAATCTTATGCCTTATGACCATACTTGTTACATGTGTGATAATAGTCTTCAAATCAAGATGTGGCATGTGTCTTATCAATATTTGATCTAAATTCATGTGATTGGTGTCCATACTTATTGCAACTAAAATAATTTAGATTGAATTTGCAATTAGTATTTGACTTACCAACTTTCCTTGTCCAAACATTTGGTAAATGGCCTAGTTTCCATAGTGATAGCATGTAAGCTTCTTGTTCTTTCATTTTGCAATCACATTCCTTTGTTCTCCTTGATTTAATGACTCTCCTTGCTCAACATCTGATAGGAACTTGACATAGCCTAATCCAAAAGTGTCATGTAGTCTCTTTGATGCATTTCTTTTTTTATTAAGAAATCTCATTGCCTCTTTAGGTTTTTTCATCTTTTACATGATATATTTCCCAAATCTCAATTTGTTGGTCAGTTGATTGTTCTCAGATCTTAGATTTACAATATTTTCCACCTTTCTAACAATCTCATGATTAGCACATAACAATTTAATGACCATGTCAAATTGATTTTGAGTTAGCCTTTGTACCTCCCTTATCCTTTCATCAAGACTACTAGTCATCTTACTTATGTCTCCATTAGCCATTTCCTTGTCTTCTTTAGCCTTACTAATTATATTTCATGTTCTCTTTTTAGTGCCCTTTCTTTTACACCCAAAATGTTGTTTATCTCCACTAGATATGCTATGACTATGTGAGATTCACTACATTCGCCTTCATCAAATAAATCTTCAATAGTTTCTTCTTTACATTGTGTTTCATTTTGTTGAATTGAAATTTATTTCCTTCTCTTCAAGGATTTCCTCAGAGTCTCCTTTCTAGTCATAACTTGTTCAAATTCCATCTGAACTTCAAGCTTACAATTTTCAATGATCTTTCCCAATTTGTAGGCTTCCATTTTTCAATATCCTTAACTCCCAAGTGGTTAGACTTCTTCCAATAGGCCTCAGCTCTAACACCAATTGTTAAAAAACTAATTGGGAAAGTAAGATATTGAGAGGGAGTTGGGGAAGGAGGGGGATGGGGTAAGGGGTAGGTGAAAATTATGATCTATACAAATTTAACACTTCAAGCATGAACCATATATGATATCTCCACCATAAACCCTCTCTAAACATTAACCTTATACCAAATTAAACATTCACTACAATGTAATATCAAATCTAACATCTAATTGCATGAATAAACTCCCAAACACATCAAAAAATTGACACAAATATTTGGTACTGTAAAAACCATCCAAAGTGAAGGTAAAACTATAGTGAGGATCACACCCACAAAGATCTTCACCGATGTAACAATCAAGTGTGCCTAGTAAGGCTATAAAGTTTGACCAGTTATGATAATTTACCATGTGAGAGGTTTGCCCTATTAATAGATTATAGGATTGTTACATCTACCTAGATTAAAGAATTTTACATCACAACTAAGTGAGTACTCTCTTAGGATATTAAAAAAGGCATGTTAGGACAAATCTGTTAAGTGATTTACTATGAAATAGTTGCTAGAATGTAGCACTACATAATCCTTAAGTTTTCACTTCAATGCTAATGACATATATCCTCTATCCAAATTAGTATCACCTCTCTATTATTGATCTTTAATGAGTCTTCATTGCACTACATGGTCACCTCCATCTTTTACCTCTTGAATTTACCTTAAACTTTCCATCCAAACTTCTAATTCACAACTTCTTTAAAATAGGTCTTAAAACTCTCCTAAAATAGTTGTTCAAAAAAGCTTCTAGATCATGAAAAATGATTTGGATTCATCCCTTTTTCCTCTTGGCCCTAAATTTCTAATTGGTGGATTACATGTCATAAGGATTAATGATTTTTGATTGCACACATAATTGTTTCCTTGATTAACTCCTTGATCTGTAAGACATGCTTCCAACTTGACGTAATTGGTTTACATAAGATTTTATGCCATTACAAACTCATAAACAAAAATTATCTTACTCGGCACTAATAGTATTTTGATTCTTGGTCATCCCTATTCTTCATGTTGTTCCTATAGAAGTTGATGAAAGCTAACTTCACAACTCACCAAGATCACCTGCATGCAAACAACCTATTGAAGGGAAAAGAAACTAAACAAACTAAGAGAGAAGATATTGCAATAATGAAAAAAGAATTGCTATACAATATGATATGCAAAAATGGTATAAAATTATAATAGGAGAGCTTGAATGTAAAGGCCTGTAAGAAGCTTGTAGAACAAGCTAGAAGGTGCTAGGAGATAAGTATGACAACTAAGCATATGTCCACAAAAGGTGGATTATCCCCGATCAAGGTGAGAAGATAAGTATGACTTAGATAGGAAAAAACTCCCATGTTGTCAACAACTCCTATAAAAAAACTAATAAATAAATGCATTAATCTAAGTAAACTTAAGTAAAAGTATAAATAATAATTATTTACTCTAACACTCCCCCTTAAGTGCAACTTAGGGGAATGCACTTAAGCTTACAAAAGCTAAGATGAAATGATGAATGGGTCTCAAAAACGAGGCCATGTTAGGTACCCATGTACAATGCAAATAAATGCAACCTTTGAAAATTAGGAAAGAGGGAAAATCTCATGGGAAAAACCTTCCCCCAAAAATAGGTAAGAGAAAACCTAGTGAAGGACTGAAGAAGCCTCCAATTAGAGGAATGTCCCAGAAAATAGGAACAAGAGAAGATCGTGAAGAGAATCACTGAAGCATGAAGAAGATGCAAACTCTATAAAAAAGAAATTATTGATCTGAAGATCCTCCACAAAAATATAAGGCACAAACTAAGAGTGTCTATATGGTAAGTGATCCATCTCACCAAAATGCATAGGTAGCCAGCCACTGCAATCACCTACTATATAGGATCAAATACTAAATACATAGCTCACACTATCAAACCATCAAACCAAGGAATTATTAGAATAGAAAAATAACCCCCCCTTAATGAAGATAGGGTGAGATGATAGGAAACTAAAAAAGTGAGCCAAAAGTCCTCTATAGAAAGAACCAAGAACAATGAGAGGAAGAGGTACAAACACCTATAAAGGTACATGTCACCGACACATCATGGGGCTAATGCCATGGAAGAGACACTCACTTGATAAAGGAAGAGGGCACAAAAATGACAACTAACCCCCCCAGGGTGCTTTATAAAATAATGTGAGTACAACTATCTCAAAACAATGTTCATGAATCCAAAATGCAAGAGTCACACTTTATCTTAGTGCATTTGCATAAAGATGCTTACAAATGATATCAACAATGATCAAAAAGGGAAAAAAGATGATATAAAAGATAATACAACCCAAAACAAAAGTCCCATGCCATGAAAATGATCCTTGGACCTGGAACACCTAAGATATCCACCATAGAGAAAAAATGCCAAAAACATGATAGAAAGAGCATGGAGAAAAATTTGAAGGAAATGATAGCATTTTTGAAAAGTAGACAGAACCAACTTTCCAAAAATATAACGTTTTCACAAAATGGAGATGGGATGCACAAGATAAGCTCACCAAAGTGAAAAATAGAACATCTAAATTTAACTACAAAAATGGACAACAAAACAACATCAAAATAAAAAAAAACCTACACCAATGTCTTCATCTCGGAACTAGCTTTTTGATGCTTCTTTTAGATAAGAAAAATAACTTTGTATGCTCAAGTTATGGCCAAAAAATTGTGAGTAGGTCAAAAAGGGACCTAGAGTGTTGGTAGGAAGGTGTTGATGTAGTGATGACATCATGCTACTATCAACATTTCATACCATTAAATTTGATGGCTTGACAACCATTGTGGCAAAAAAATGCTACCATGTGGCAGTGCCACGTGACATCCATGTAGCAGTTGGTTGATGACTGGGCAACCATGTGGTAGGTGTCAACATGGTACCCATGCTACATGGAATGTGTAGGAAAGGCCCATGTGTTAGTAGCAAGTTGAAGATCTACAGGGGTAGTGGCTAGGCAGAGCCACTAGAGGAGGCAATCGTATGGGCAAAGAGCTCTGGTGGTGCCAATTGGAAAGTGGAGGGCCAACAACATAGTGGTGATGGCACCTGAGCTACACATTGGTGGGGCCATTGTGGCACAATAGTGGCTGTTGGGCAGCTCCGCAAAAAAATTAATTTTTTTTGCAAAAATCACATTAAATGCGTTTGTATGAGTTTGTATGGCTTTTCGGGTAAATTTTTTTTGCCTCCTGGAGCTATAGTCACCAAAATTGAAAAAATTTATATGAATCTTGACTGTAATAGACCTTTGCAACTCTATGTCAGCATCTGTTTAGGCCAAAATGCTCCAAAAAAATGCTCTTCCTCCTGATTGAAGAAAAAATCACAAACAAACTAGGGTTTGTGTCTCCGAATTGTGGGTTCAAAAATCCTTCAGTCAGGAAGCAACAAGGAGGCTCTAATACCATGTAGAAGTTGATGAAACCCAACTTCATAGCTTGCCAAGATCACCTGCATGCAAATAACCTATTGAAGGGAAACCAAAGAAGGAAGGGTGGAGCTTGGAGAAATTAAACAGACTGAGAGAGAAAATATTACAACAATGAAAA
Organism: Cupressus sempervirens; assembly: GCA_028749045.1. Lineage (NCBI taxonomy): Eukaryota > Viridiplantae > Streptophyta > Pinopsida > Cupressales > Cupressaceae > Cupressus > Cupressus sempervirens. The sequence continues at coordinate 280,537,116 of CM053784.1, forward strand.
AAGAATTGCTATACAATATGATATGCATAAATGATATGAAATAAAAATACGAGAGCCCAAATATAAAGGCCTATAGGAAGCTTGTAGAACAAGCTAGAAGGTGCTAGGAGATAAGTATGACAACTAAGTATACATCCACAAAAGGTGGATTATCATCAATCAAGGTGAGAAGATAAGTATGACTTAGATAGGAACAAACTCCCGTGTTGCCAAAAACTCCTATACTACAGCTAAAGAATAAATTCATTAACCTAAGTAAACTTAAGTAAAAGAGTAAATAATAATGATTTACTCTAACAATTCCTTGGCTTAAACTTTGCTCATCTTATACTGAAAGTCTCTTTCTCTTTCTCAACATTAATTGAATTGCTTTGCAATTATTTTGTGTACTCAACACTAACTAGCACGTGACATGAATTGATTATGTACACTTCACCATTATAGTTGTTCAACCTATATAGTGGCTTGATCATAGTGTTGACCAACCAACATTGCCTATATAATGATCAAGTGTTTTACACTAATATACAAAAAATAAGATTGCCTTAAGGGTCAACACAATGTATCTTAGGTTTTTTTATCTTAATTCTTCTAATCTTTAGCCCCTTACAATTTTTGAAAGGACAATAATTTTTTTTAATCACCTTTTCATTTGAAGTTAGACCATAATGTAGCAAGTGTCTCTTTATTTCTTTCTTTGCTTGTATTATCTGACATGATCTAATGGCCATGATAAAATTAAATCAAGCTATCAAAATTTAGTATATAACTATCACAAACTACAAAAAATTATTGCATAAGTAGAAAAATCATCTTAGACCTAGTTATATATGGAACTTGAAATATTAGTTATTAAATAATGTTTTGGTATAATATACCAAATTAAAATACTTGAACATAGAAAAATTGCAAAATGAACTAAAAATATTGAAAATTCAATACAATAACATAGTATCTTGGATGTAAACTAGAAACCACCTTGGAAAATGATAATTTTTATTCCTTTTGATACAATAAGGCCAGTCATATGTGTTTTTAGTTCATTTAGACCAAACTAGGTGAGTGTGGTAGACCAACATAGGAATGTGGTTAATCAAACTAGCTGAATTGGTCAAACAAGTTGAAATTGGTCAAACTATTTGAATGTGGTAAAACAACATAAGAATGATGTTCTTAAGTTATTTGAGTCATGTGGGATCATCCATGAAGCTATAAGAGTCATTATAATGGCATTATGTTAAAATGCCTGAAATTGCAAAATGTTCATTTCCAAAATATTTCAAATTTATTTCAATCTCTACTAGCCTTTGAATGAAGAAAAAAATTCAAGAATTACCATATATTCATTGACAAGGCTCAAGAAAATAACCTTAGTAAAAAATCCTCTCAAGTTATGTGAGACGTGAGGGTATGAAGTGGAGATATAGTGCACGAGGCTTGATTATTGAAGGTTATTTAGAAGGTACAAGGGAAGTTTTGAGCAGATAGGGCATGATCATTTTTAAGAGAGGATGTTACCACATGAATATTTGTATGAAATTATTGAACATGATATTAGTTATACTAAACATACACTGCTATCAAACAATCATATCAACACATACAATTAGATTTGAAGGGAGTCATGTAAACTAAGAGTTGTTTGAAATTTCAAATATATCATAGTGGGAAGCATTCAATATCCTATTAGAGAATATGGGAATTTCCATCAAAGGATGTAGATATAGAAGTAGAAGAAGACATGTATCATTAGGAGTGATGCTAAGGCTAAGTTGTAGTAGTAGGGCATCATGAGTAGTCCTAGAAGAAAACCTAGATATAAGATTTTTCTTTTTACCAATTGACTATGAGGTTTTTAAATTTTCTTAATAAAAGTTTCTCAAATACAATGAAATTGATCATTTGATGAATGATTTTTGTTTAAATCTCATGGAATGATCTAACATGACTTGTACAATGAAAAAATAATATATAATATGTAGAGAAAAATATGTCTAAAGGTGATCACCGTATAACAACACCAAAATTACTGAAATTGGGTGCAAATGTATAGTAGTAGGAGATTTGATTGAAGGAAGGTATGGTTTTATGTTTAGATAAGTTGTATAAAGATAATCAAAACAGTTGAATTATTTTAATTCAATAAAGATAATAATTTCGTGTTGAATCTATGTAGGATAATCTAGTCGCATAATCTAAAATTGAGGAGTCTATGTTAAGGCACACTCATGAAGATCTTCGTAAACAAGTTGAAGGATTGTAGATGGATTACTTTACAAAGCTTCAAGATCTTCCTTAATTTCCTTAATTCCTTTTATTTATCTAGTTGTTTTCAAACAAATAAGCACATTTAATTTAATATGTGTAGGTTGACAAAAGATAAATATTTTAGAATTTTAACTAGCCTGAAAGGAAAGTTGATGCATTGAGAGAGACATCCTTTGGATGCCATTATTTGAAGAAGTTAGAGACCAAATTCATCACATATATGAAGATGATCTAAGTTAGCCTTGTGACATGGCTTTGCTGAATTGAAAATGTTATCCCATAATCATTTGGAGCATATGTTTCACAATTATACTTGTTAGAAGATAATACCCATCTAAAATATTAAGTTTCTACACCCACACAATCTTGAAGAGGATTTCCTATTTCTTGATTTTTCCTCTACAATGTACCAATCCTGTAATTTGTTGATTATTTGAATCTTATAGCTTTATAAATATAGATAGCAAGATGTACATTAAAATTTTTCACATCATAGAATTCATGCTTACTAATTAATTATAATTAAATCATTGCTCTATAGTTGTTCTATCTAGGTTTGGAATAATTGAATTGATCTCTACTTACCTCTTTTTGAAGATTGAGCAAAGTGTTTATAGCCTTATGCTATTGAGGAATACAACAATGACATAATACAAAGAGTTTTAGCTACCATGCGATTGGATGCTAGATATTGGAATTGTTAGAAAGGTACTTATTGAAACTTGGGATAATGTATTGAAACTATGTTCATTTCACATACTAGCACTAATTCATTTTGGATTATTAAAATTAATAATGATCTTATCACAGTGTGATGACTAATTCTTATTAATTCTTAGGGATATGTATTTCACAATTTCCATATATTAAGTCTTTGGGATCATCATTCTTAATAATTGGTGTTGTAATGGGAACTTTATAAGGCTCTAATAATATGTTTCATTTATGGTATATACTATTTACTCTTATTAAGACAAGCATTTAATATCCTTATTATCAAATTCAATTCATCCAAATCAATCTTCTCTACTCTAAGCATTGGATCAATAATTGTCATTATAATTTGCATGTCTTGGCTCAATCTATACTCTTCACTCCACTTTGCAAGGGTCTCAAAATCTCACATATCTTTGTGACCTATTATTACGTATAATAGAACCACCCCAAATCCATACACATCACTCTTTATAATATGTTTCCCTATTCTAATCTATTGTGGATCAATGTATCAACACATACTATTAACTACTATTGGTACAACTTGGCTATCTCTATGTCCTAGTTTTAGTACAAGTTGGCTATCTCTATGTCCATAAAATTATTGTACAATGAAGGATTCAACTTCAATATATTAGTTTTTCAGCTCATGTTATGAATATTATTAATAAAATCATACTAAATGTTGATGAGTCAACATATAATAAAGGTGTAGAAGAGAATCTAAGAAGTTTGACAAGTTCACAACTATTGTTATTGTCATTAAGGATACTAAAAATGTGACAAAATTATCCATAGATGAATCATTTGAATCACTATTGTTATGAGCATTGGGTGAAAAAATAAATAAATAATTATTTCAAGACAAATAAGACATTTGACAGAGAGATTCAGATAAAATAGTAGAAAAAGCCTCAAAGAGAAGGAAAAAATAACCTTTGATCTCAAAAGAAAGAGAAACCAAAGTTACAATGCTAGAGTACAATATTAAAATTTTAGTGAATTTGTATGATAAAGCTTAAAAACTTCATAAAAACAATATAATCTACTTCATACCACAAAAAAAAGATATTTTAAGAAACCTTAGTTATACTCAAAGACACAACCAAATGTGTGTACTGAGTAAGTGTGTGTCAGCTTTGAAGTCAAAATAAAATGGAGTCCATGGTAGATTTTGTGGTTAGGGTGTTTTTTAGTGGTGAATATTCATAATTTTTTGAATTTTATAATTTTTTTGCTAGTAATTTGACTAATAATTTAAGATTTAATGCAACCTAAATTGCCACATTTTTATTAAATTTAGTTCTAAAATATTTAAAATTGCTCAATAATATATTTTATTAAAAAATTGAAACTCAAAGATTCATCACAATATTTGATACATGATTAGATTTGATTCACCTAAATATTATATATTATCAAAGAAATTAAAATTAATTCACCAAAAATTATCATAATTATTAGTTACTTTAGGCATATATTACCAATATTTAGTTTTCACTATTGATTCAAAATATAATGTAATTATCCTCATAATTTCCATGAGATAAAACATGTTCAATTTTGATTCATAATATTCCATGATGATTAGCGAACTTCCTATTACTGTTGAGATTCACCAATATTTTCTACTCAAAATTTATGTTTCCAAAATAATTGTCAATGTAAATAATATTTAAAATTTAAAAATTGAGAGATTCGCTAATAAGAATAATTTAGTTTTTCAAAATAATGAAAGATTTGACAATAATTTATATCTTTTTTCTGGAAGGGGATTTCTTAAAGTTTACCCTATTTGTGGTTGAAAGTAAGATGTAGGTTTGGAATTTGTGGCTAGAAGTCAAACTAATCCAAGGATTATCCAAAACACTGCATGGGCAATATCTTTCTAAATGTTGGAAGATCACATTTCTAATTTCTTTCTTGTAGTAGGACCTATTTACGTAGACCCTTGATAAAGAACCCTTGGTTAGTCTTGTTATTTCAAATCAAGGAGGTCATGATTATATTTATCTTTTTTTACAAATATGATCACAAAATATGTAGGTATTTGATGAGGATCAATCTTTGTATGTATACTAGAGCTTCTAGGTAACTATGATGAAATCCTTGGAGGAGGAAAATTGTATGAGAAAAGAAAATAATTTTTATTTATTTCCTAATGCATTCTACTTTGGATATAATTGTAACTAAAATATTCCTTACAATTTAATTTTCTTCTCCAATTGACACTATATAGATTGTAGATTCTTATCTTGCACCAAAATTATTTTTGGAGGTGAGGTTTCAAGTTTGTGGGTATGAATCCTAACACAATAAAAGTTCATGAACTAATCCCATTCCTTCATTCGTTGACTGGCTTTCCTAGAGATGATAGTAGGTTGGATGCACTTGATTGGTGGGAGGCCATGAGACTCTTCATTTATTAATGGGAGGATTTGGTTTTTCTAGAAGTACTAGAACCAACTATTAGACCAATTATAGAGTTTTAATCACAAGAATTTCAACATTTATTAACCCTAACTTACATAACTAAGTAATAAATAAGCATTTTTCTTTGACCAAATTCTATTGTGTTGCATAAGTTGAATCATTGACATACTTGTAATAACATCCTTACAAAAATGCACTATAGGCTTGCAACATATCAACACCCCCCTCTTGCTTCAATGTGTGGCACTAATGCAAATTAATAGGTGTATTGATGGAGATGGGCACTAGTTTTCTAGTTGCTTTCCCTAATTAGAAAGGTATATGACTTTCATGGCATAAAATAAATGTATATGACATTCATGGCATCAAATAGGTATATGAATTTCACAACATTAGTAAAAATTATGTTGTGATTTCTATTTTTTCCTTAAATAGCCCACATTTTTCATAATTTTGATGGATACCTAATTTACTATTTTTTATTGGAATTTTGACAACCACAAAGAGATCTTGTTGGAATTCTGACAAACATGGGCAAACATCCCCCCAAAAACAAAAAAATATAAGTTGTGTCTTTGTCATCAAAAATTGGGTTGAAATGTACTAGTAGTTGTATGGGTTAAAAATTAAGAATAGGATGGAGGGTTTAGTGTGAGGGGGGTTTATAGGTTATTTAGGGAGAATGGTGAATAGTCAGGAGCTATGAGTTAGAGAGAGTTTAGGGGAGGAAGGGGGAAAGAGAGAGAGGAAGGGGATGAAGTGGGTGAAAGAGAGTGATTAATGGAGAAATATTTATTGGTGGAGAGAGAAGGGGATAAGATGGTGAGAGAGAGAATATGGGATAGGAAGAGGGAAAGGGGATAGGATGGAGAGAGTGAGAGAAATAGGAGAGAGAGAGAGAGAGAGAGAGAGAGAGAGAGAGAGAGAGAGAGAGAGAGAGAGAGAGAGAGAGAGAGAGAGAGAGAGAGAAGGTTGTAAGGCATATGCTCCATTTGGCACTAAAATCATGTTAGATAACCAAGAGTGAGGAGGAGGGGATGAATTAGTTATAAAATGGAGAGAGTGAGAAAAATAGGAGTAGGGGATTGGGAGAGAGAGAGAGAGAGAGAGAGAGAGAGAGAGAGAGAGAGAGAGAGAGAGAGAGAGAGAGAGAGAGAGAGAGAGTTGTAAGGCATATGCCCCATTTGGAACCAAAATCATGTTAGATAATTGAGAGGGAGGAGGAGGGGACGAATTAGTTATATCCTTTTATCCTACAAACCTTTGAAACACTTTAGTACCAATCCAAACTTTATAATCTTTCATATCAATAACTTGGTAGCCATATTCAACTTCTCAAATCATACTTGTAACAAATTTACTTTAAACTATTATCTCATTGTTCTTTACATATATTGAGTATCATATTAATTACTAATCTTATACCGAGTTGCAATATTAAACAAATAAAATGAAAATAAGTATTGAAACACATAAGCATTCACACATTTGACACATATTTAATATGGAAACCTTGTAAAGGGAAACCATTTGGGAACTAGCAAACCAAATATTTTACTCTTCTAAATTGAGCTTTATTATGAACCAATCTTGTTAAAGGTTACATGCACATTTTTTGTCTGACATAGTTAGAGGATTTTATCCAAAGATCATCTATACCTTATCACTCCTTGTTATTTCTAAAGAGGGGCTTGCTCTAAAGGACTTCCAAACATAACTAATTGATGCTATCATATAGGATTTCAAAGATTTGTTGTGTTCACTCAATTAAGTGATTTTCTCTGCTATAATGGTAAGAAAGTAACAATCTAGTGATCTTAGCACTACCTTTCTTGTTCACATCTATACTTTACTCAACCTTTTCCTTTTGAGCTCTTACTAGCTGATTGACACATTTGAATTCTCACTTAATACTTCTTCTTTCTTGATCTTGGCACTTCTATTATTCTAGGTTCACCTTATATCTTCTTCTTCCTTCAGTTTGCATAGTAAAAAATAATCAATATGTCATCATCAACTCATCTAAAACCAAAAATAGTCTTGATCATCTCCTTAAATAGGTGACTTTTCCATTCCAGACTCTTCCAAATTTTGCTTCTTAATCACAATTGTAGATCTCAAATTCAATGAATTTAGTCACTTGGAAAATAGTTACACCTTGAACTATGTTCTCATATCTTCATTCTACTAAATCACCTTCATCATATCTTAATTGCATTTCTTCACCTATAGATCTGATAACTAACTTTGACTTTATCCTTGAGCTCCTCAAATATTCTTAATTTTCATGAAATATCAACCTCATATTTATCTTTTCTTAACTTGTTCTTTCTATTTAGGTTTGGTGAACACTACAACTTACTCAGGCAATACATCACTTAACTAACACTAAAATTTCTTGGTTGACACTTAACTTATACAATTCTTTTCTTGGAACTCCATGAAAACTATAGTAGCTCGATTAATACCATGTTCCTTCTTTCACTATGTTAGTTTAATCAGTGTGACTTGAACATACATGATCTTCAATACTAATCACATCAATAGATGATTGTAAAAAAATAAGACCAATATTATACTGTCATAGTCCAACTCATTCAAGTACCCATTGAATACCATACTTATTATCTCTTTCATCATCATACTTTCTTCAAATCCTCTTGATCAAGAAAATGATCTGGTACTCTACTGAATTAACATAATGTCTAACCAACTAAGGCTTGATATCAATGGAAACATAACAGATTATATGAATCTTTTAAATATAATAATAATATTATTAGTTGGGGCAAACAAAACATGCCAAAAAAACCTTCTAAATGTGGCAATAAAAATCCAATAGGCCATGATAGGTAAATTATGATAATCAAGACATTTAAGTATAAGTTATATACTCTTCCTTTCATATACTAAAGGTACATTTTATGTATATAGTTCAAGATGTTTTAGAAAAGTTTTAGCTTTATAGGAGTTATGATAAAGATTTTGGATTTTAATAGATTTTAGGAAACTTCAAATTTAGCTAAATTTCAAGAATCAACACATTGTTTTCAACATGATTCTGAATGGACTATTGATTATAACCTTAAGCCTTTTACTTGTACATATTTTTTGAGAATTTTTTCTCATTATATTCATTATAACTCTCTCTCTCTCTCTCTCTCTCTCTCTCTCTCTCTCTCTCTCTCTCTCTCTCTGTCTCTCTCTCTCTCCCTACCTCCCTCCCTCCCTCTCCCTCCCTCTCATGTCATTTATGCCTCCTAACTATCATCTATCTCTACCTTATGTCTCACCTTCTTCCTTTCTACTCTTCTCTTAGCTCGTACTAACATTTCTCTCTCCCTTAAATAACCTCTTTGATGCTCTTCCATCCCTCTTTTCACCATATTGGCCCCTAATTTACCTCTATTTCTACCATATTCCTCTCACCCTCTTCCCCTTATCTCACTATCACTCTCACATATATCTCCCCTCAACAACCTCTTTTACTCTCTTCCCACCCTCCGCTATATCATCCCCTAATATATATATATATATATATATATATATATATATCTTACTTCCCCCTCCCCCACATTAATTATCCTCTACCAATCTCTACCCTCCATCCTCTCACCATTTGTACCACAAATTTTTGGGGATAGAGAGTGAGAGAGGAAGAGAGAGGGAGATCAATAGAGAGAGGGAGGTAGAGAGAGAGTACACTAATCATTGTAGGACACATTAGGATCCCGTAGAACCCATCAGGACCATTTAGGACCATTTGGGCACATTAGAATCTCCTAGAACCCCTTAGAAAACCTTAATCATTGTAGGCCACATGAATGGGGTCAAATGTACCCTAATATTTCTTAATACATTTTATTAGGTTCTAAGTGGTCCTAAGATCCCTTAGGACCCATTAAAACCCCTTATAACCCATTAGGACCCCTTATAACACATTAATAATCATATAACATGCTTTAGAGCTATAAATCCTAAGTGTTCCTAATAACCCTTAAGACCCATTAAGACCCATTAGGACACACCAAGACCATTAGGACCCCTTAGAACACATTAGTCATTGTAGGAAGGGAATACTTTAGGGTTCTATTATGTTTGAATGTGCCCTAGTATTTCCTAAGGGGTTGTAATGGGTCCCAAGTAGTCCTAAAACACCTTAGGAAAAATGAGGATCCCTTAGGAAACATTAGAACCCATTAGGACATATTAGAATCCATTGGGAACCCTTAGAACAAATTAACCATTATATGACACACTAATATGTCCTAATGTGTTATAAGGGATCCTAATGGATCCTAGTGATTTTTAAGTGATCCTAGGATTTCTTAGGATCTATTAGGACAACTTACAAATCATTAGGATACATTGAAGAACATTATAATACATTAGGACACATTATAACTCATTAGGACCCCTTCTAGAACACATCAACCATCATAGGACTCACTAATGGGTTCTAATTTTTCCTAATGTATCATAATGGGTTCCAATTCAATGTAGGACCCATTATAACCCCTTAAGATGCATTAGGAACCATTAGGAAACATTAGAAATCATTAATATCCCTTACAAAAAGAATTGATCATTAGACACACTAATGATTCAATATGTCCTAAAGTGTCCCAAGGGGCCCTAAGTGCTCCTAGGAACCCTTAAAACCCATTAGAACACATCTAGATCCATTGGGACCTCTTAGAACACAATGATCACAATAGGACACAGTATAGGGCTCTAATTTTTCCTAAGGGATTGTTTTTGTTATATGGAGGTTAATCAAACCTAGAGGTTAATGTTTCCCCAATTTTATTAGTGCAATTTTCTCTCAAATTTTTCTATGAGAGTTTAGGGGAAACACTACATGTTGTAATATAGGGAAAGCTTAAGGGGAAGTGTTCCAAGAGGGAAACAATGATTTTATTATTGTTATAGATTTTGAGAGGTATTTTTTTCTTGGACTTTTACCATCTTAAATTGGAAGCACTTTACATTTATGACCCTTTATCTCCTTGTTAATATATTTTCATTATAGACTTGCACTTAGAGCAGACACCTTTCCTTTATGTTTCTCTCTTCTAACTAGGTTGAGTTAGGCCCTAACTTATCCTCCTTGATTTACTTATTTTCCCTTATTCTAGGACTGGGGAAAGCTTGAATTTCTGCGCATCCTCCTCATTTTAGGTCTTTTCTTTTATATTCTAGTCTCAATTTCTCATTTCCCAATGGACATTACACCTAGACCTTCTATAGTCCTAGGATCCTAAGCTATCTCCCTAAGAATCTAAAATCTTAGGGTATAAGTCAACTTGGATAATCTATACTAGTATAGGTCAACCAAATTAACCTATACATGTACAATTTAGGCTCACCAACCTATACTCCTAGTGTTGTAACTCTTGGACTTTTTTTCTATTTCAAATTTTGAGTGGTTTCCAACCCATTGTAGTCAGCTTCTATGGGGGTAATCATGGAAATCAACTATGAAAACACATCAAAGGTCCCATTTTAAATGAATTGAAGAAAGGCATGAGCATACATGATAACTCTAATCTAACATAGAGAAATTACAAGGTGGAAGGAAAGTGCTACATCTAATTCATTCATTTCTTAAGTGACATTTTTATCTACATTCTTTAATTTAAGTATTCAAAGACTACAAGGGGATCATAAATATTGGTAGATTAATTTATCCTTGGGCGATCAGTATGTTTTTTATGCTATGTTTAGATCTTATCTTTGTCTTCATATCTTGCACACATTTACACTTACATGCTAGGGTTTAACTTGTAAAGTAGATTCTTATCACTTTCTAGCTCTTTACATTGTATATTTTTAATCTAGGATTCACAAGCACAATGTACATGCATAAAAATATCTCTAATGACATCTCATGAAGGTAGACATCACCAAAATGGGATGTTGTCGAGGGAAAATACCCATGTAGCCTCCCACACACAAAAAATTGTAGCTTATCAAAATTTCAACTTCAAATCTAAAAACTTCTTGCCAAGGGCTTTTGGAAAAATACGGATCAACTTTGTTATAGTGCCTTCTGAACATGTCCAACATTTCATAAAACTACCAATAGGTTTTCTTTTGGTCAACATGTACCTAGAGTCAAAGGAACAAATGAATTTCTAGGTTTTCTATTATGATTGCACATCTACAATTGGATCCTCAGTCATTGTTATAGACTATCACTTTTTCAAGAAAAAGTTTGTTTTCCCTCATTCCTTTTTGAGATAAGTCATATTACTTCTTTTATTTGGTATCTTATATCTAATTCCATATTCCACTTGGGCTGCATATGTGCATAGGTTTGAGGTTTCTAGGAAAATTGTCAATCCAATTTAATTAAATCACATATTGAATCTTAAGGTTAATGATTATCACATGAAAGAGGACTTTCTTGCATACTTCCTTAAAGAGATTTAGGTTTATTATTGGCATCTCTTGATCCTATTTGGGATTTTCCAATATAACTTATATTGCATTGGGAGTTATGTTTGGAATCCCCTCTTTCTCTTGTATTCAATAGCTTAGGGTGAAAGTGTTTGACTAGTCTTATATATTCTCATTGAACTTTTTAGTGTCGTTTCTCCCTTGAACATTTTGGCAAACCCTACATAAACCCTCTTTTATTTGATCTTGGTAGTTATATCTTTCTTTTACATGCATTACATTTATGTTTGTGTAGATAGATTTCATGAACAAAAAAATAAAAAAATGGTTAATTCTTTGTTGTATTTTAATTTCATTTCTCTTAATAAGAAAATACAATAAAAATTTGTATTTATTTTTATTTTGAGTAATTTAGTTTAGTTCACAAGAGGTGTGATTTCTTTTGTGATTATCTTGATGAAACACTTATTAGGAAAGTTCATGTTGTGTTTGTTAATAAAGTTGTAGATGTAAAAACTGAGGTCCTAACACACCCCATTCCTCCACCATCTTCCTCTAAATCTTTTCAGGCCAACTTTAATGACAGGATTTTTTCATAGATTTCTTTGTGTTAGAATATTTGTAACATTAAGCTCATTAAACTTCTTATATTTTCTAAGCCTCTTGTAACCCTAAAAGGATTTCCTCCTCAACAACCACTCATTACTCTTAAGGCATACCCTCAAAACAATGAACCTCTCATAGTTCTTAAAGGAAATCTTGAATCCACTACAATGGTTTGTACTTATTGAACATATAATAATCCTCAACCTACTATTTTGGTTTCTCCTACTTTTGTACCCTCTTCTCAACCAATTCTTTCTCAAGCACAATATTTTCTTAGTTCCTTAGGAAAGGAGTTTGACCTTCTTGAGAATTTTCATGCTATTCCTACTAAGATCTCCTTGTGTGTACTTCCAACTTCTAGTACTTATTATGAGGCTTTATAAAAGGTTCTATCTAAACTTTATTTTACACCTCCTTATCAAGATAACACCAATTTATTTTTGGATTGTATGCATACCATACTTTTTCCTTCTCAAAACATATTCACTCCAGAAGACTTATCTCTTGAAGAGGTGTAAACTCAATATGATTCCCTTGTGGTTGTTGTTCTCATTAATGGAAATATCATTCCTAGAGCCTTCATTGGTAATGGATTAGGTTTGAATGTGTATAGTTTAGAAATTTTGAAGGTACTTAAGGTTGACTTGTCCACTATTAAGCCTACTAATATTTTTATCCTTGGCTTTCGTAACATTTCTAAGAATACTTTTGGGAATCATAATTTTTCCTATCAAGGTGGGTCTATATATCCTAGATGATAACCCTAATAGTTTTCCAAATACAAAGTCCACAAAAACATCAAAACATAGTGAAGATAAATTATATTCTAACATTGAAGCTATAAACCAATTGGATGAAGGACCTTCTTTTTCTATTATATCTTAAGATGATAGAGGTACCTTAAATTTATCTTCTACTTTAATTTGTGAATAATGGGTTTCTAATATTTCTTTTATGAATCTTGAAGATGAACTTAGAAATACTTTTTTTTTACAACATCTTTACTCCTCTTTTAGGAAAATTGAGTAATAGATTTGTTGCTGCTTCATCTAATAAAACCATTGAAATAATTTAACCTAATTATTATGGCATGCCTATAAATATTCTTTAAATAGTTTAGATATTGCTTCTCACTATGTTCACGATTATAATTTACTCATAAAGCATGGTTTTGATGGTCAAGGTTGTGGGAAATTTGAGAAAGCAATGTATACCCCCCAAAGAACTGAAGGGAATGAATGTACTTAAATTTTGGGGTTCAATCCTTATAAAAAAATCACACTTTTAGTGGTCTTCTTAAGCTTGTGAATTTTCATCTTGTCATTTTGGACCAAAACTGTGATAGTTATGTTCTTTTGGGTTTATGATGATTTTCATTTTTTCATAACAATAAGAGAAAACCATATTGTTTTAACACTAATGAATATTTTGGAGTGATCTTGAATTGCATTTTTATATCGCTTCAGCCATGGAAGACACTCAAAAGGAAATTTCTTAATCCTTGATTTTGTGGATGTTCAAGTTGACTCTAATGACCTCAAGAAGATTATTGAAATTAGTAAGTACTTATATGAGAAAATACATACATAACTTAATAAGCTTCTTCATGAATTTTTGGATTTCTTTACTTGGGAATATTCTAACATGCCTAACATCAATCCTAAAATTGTTAATCATAACATCGTTCTTGTTCCTAGTGTTAAACCCATTAAGAAAAAGATTCATAAAATGAAACCCAACATAATTAAGGATAAAATTGAAAATCTTTTCAATGATGATTTTATATGTCCTCTAGATTATTCCCCTTGGATTTCTAACATTGTGGGTATTTCAAAGGGTGAAAATAAAATAAGGATGTGTATGGACTTTCATGACTAACAAAGATATTGTTGAAGGATGATTCCCCCTCTTTAAAATTAATATGATTGTAGATTATATGGTGAGGCATGTGTTTCTATATTTCATGGATTGATTTTTACGGTATAATCAGATTTTCATTCCTCCTTATGACCAATACAGGACCACATTTATTACTTCTTGGGGAACCTTTTTCTAGGTTGTTGTTCCCATTGGGTTAATAAATGTGGGTTCCACTTATTAACACACTATAATATTGATCTTCTATGATTACATTCATAAGATTCTTAAAGATTATATTCTTGTCAAATCCGTTTAGCAAAATGAACATGTTTAGAAACATATTTGAGAGGATATTTATTTACATCTATTGGAAAGGATGTCAAGCCATTCAGAACATGTAAAATAGAAAAGATCAAAATCATGATGAAAACTAAAGTTCCAAAGATGGAAAGAAAGAGAAAGAAAATGATAAAGACCCTTGAAGGTACATTATGTTAGGCACCATTGCAAATTGCACAAGGAAAAGGTGAAGATTTGAGAAGGGATGAAGAAGATGATGATAAGGAAGGAGAAGGCAGTGAAGAAGAAGAAAAAATAATAGAAGGTAAAGGAAAGGAATTAATGGTTGTTGATTCACAAGACACTAGAGTCAAGAGAATTTTTATTACTGAGCTCAATATAAAGAAAAGTTTAAAGAAGTCTACCATAGAATTGATGCCTACACCACCAAGGATGACAAGACAAAGAGCTAGGGTAACTAGAACTATAGTTTCCAAACATTAAAAGAAAGTATCTATCAAGATAACCAAGCCATCTCAAATGAAGAGATCTATAAATAAGAGGGCAACCTCTAAGGTAGCAAAGTCAAGAAAACAAATGAAGAAACCAAGGAGAAGGATCGTTGTCAAAAAGGATGATGAAGAAGAGGAAGCAAAGAGGACCGAGTCAAATGAATTGAGTGAATTTAGGTATGTTACACACAAGAAGCCACAATACCTAGATTTGGTATTTAATAATATAAGGAGTAGCGCCAATCTATCAGGTTTTCATTTCTTAAAATATGATGCACTAAGTAATGTTAACAAAAGTAAAGAAGAAGAAGCAATTTTAGTTTTGACGGTTAATTTCAAATACATAGCTATAGAATTAGGAACGATGATTCTAGAGGAGCTATAAAATAAAATTGATGCAAAATTTAAATTGGCACTAGTGACTTAAAGATGAGTAAGGAAATCCTCATTGCTCAAACTATATCTAAACTAATAAAGCAACAATTTTTTTAAGCCATGAAAAATCATACAAATAGATTTTTACTAAAAAGAAGAGCATATATATTATTTAATAATAGAGTACAAGAGATAGTTCAAGATAAAAACATGACATGAAAGAATATTTAGGGCTTAATGCTTAGTGATGAAGTGACCAAGGATGAGAAAAAGTAGGAGGTGGGAGAAGTAGAACTATATAAAAAAGAGGATATCTATGATGATGTTATGTAATGAGTTGATACAATTCATAAGATGGCTTGAGATAGTGAGAAGAAAAATTAAATAATCACCATAGAGGATGAACCTATAGAAGATCAACCAAAATATGGGAATGATGAAAAGGAAGAATGAGAGAAGACGATGATGACCAAGCTAAAACAAAAGGAGAAAGATCCAACACAAAAGTTAACAAGATAAGGGTTGATGAACATGAATCATGTGTTAGTACAAGTGAAAGAATATCCTAAGATTGACACATAGTTAACTTCTAAATTTATTGAACAATTTCTTTTCTTGTTTGTTAGTTTGAATCTAGTTGAGAGACAAGTACATGCAAATGTGAGTATTTTGGCTAGTGAAGGTGAAAGTGTACAAGGACCTAAATAGATTTTTTTAAAATGGAAATAAGGGAAGTACAAGTATTAAGTTGAATGGAGAGAAGAAGGAAGAGATCTTACATGTTCAAGTAGATCAGTCTACTATAGATGTGACATCAAGTGCCTCGAGAGCTAGGACCTTAGATTGAGGGAGCAAAGGAGGTTGCACAACTGAGTTCAACAAGTGACCTCATTTCCACTAATGAGAAGAATAAGGACAATGGACCTAAAAATTAGGAGATAACCACTATATAGGAACAACCTAATGTGGATCAAAGGATAGATAGATCTAAGGAGTTATAGAGACTAGGTGTATAAATTTTCACTAAAGGTCTACAATTATCTATGTCAAGCACTAATACCCTAGATTCAAAGGGGAAGAAATCCAAGAAAAGAAAATTGAAATCTCCTAGAGGACAACAAGGAAGACTAGTGACATTTTATGAAGTGATTGTGATTCCAAATTGGGACACAAATAACTTAACTTGTAATCAAAATAAGAAACTTCATGAGTTTTTAGCTAGGAAGATCACACAAGAAGAGATGAGAAGAGAAAAATAATAGAATGCACAAGCTCCAAATGAACAATTGGTTCAAATAGTGGAGAGACTAAATAATCCATCTATTGACACAAATGAGAAACTATTGCAATGGTCTAAAAGAAAGTTTGAGAAAAAAGGCCATGGAGAAGATTGAAATAGAGATTTCTATCAAGCCTTTCAAAACTTGTAGATAATTTTGAGAAAGTAATTCAGAATGTACATATATTGTTTATAAATTAATGTGATGTTTATTTCTTCACAAATTAAATAAGAGCACAAATAGAAAATAATGAAT
Organism: Cupressus sempervirens; assembly: GCA_028749045.1. Taxonomy (NCBI): domain Eukaryota; kingdom Viridiplantae; phylum Streptophyta; class Pinopsida; order Cupressales; family Cupressaceae; genus Cupressus; species Cupressus sempervirens. The sequence goes on from CM053784.1 coordinate 280,554,103, forward strand.
CTGATTTATAGTATAGTGCAAATAAACTAAACATGGATGCAAGTTCTAGTTCAGTTCATTTTCACAAGTTGAGATTTTGGCAAGGAAGATAGTTGGAATTGATGACAAAAGATGGTAGAATAAGATAAAAGCTCATATCAATTCAAGTGATGTTGACATCTCATTTAGAGGTTATGAAAATGCATTTAAAGAATGCTAAGGAGTTAGTTTAAAGAGATTTGAATATTGGGATAGCATATTAACAATGATTTTCCATATTCATAAATCATTTTTGGACAAGTATGGTTTAACCCATGATAATAATCCACAAAAACTGTGATAAAAACAAGGGGGAAATATGTATGATCAAGTACAAGGGGAATTAAAGTTAGAACTATAACATGCACATAGTTTCCAAGCTAAGTTAGGGTATGGAGCACATCCTAATGAGGATTTTTTGTAGATTTTTAAGTTTTAAAGTTTTGTTAAGTATGAAATGTTGACCATGATAAGTCTGTTTGCAACTAATTCCAAATGGGGATATTGTTCACCCTAAAGGCAATAGTAGTATTTTTTATTGGTGCAAAACACTTAGTCATTATCTTGGCAATGTTGATTGGTCATTATCAAGTGTATATAACTAGTTCTTGCTAAGTGCTAGTTATTTTTGAGTACACATAAGAGTCATTGAATAGTTTGGTTAATTCTAATTGATTTAGGATACAATGAATGTCAAGAAAGACAGAGTAACTTCCAGTAAAAGCCAAGTAGAGTTAAGCCAAGGAACATCATGAATAACATGCATGACCAAGCATTAGAGACTATTGTTGTTGAGTAAGATAGTTTTTGTTTATGAGTTTTTAATGAAACAAAATCTTATGTAAATGATTTTTGTTGAGTTGGAAGTTTGTTTTAAAAATGGGGTTAATCAAGGAGACCAGTATGTGTGTAGTTATATATCATTAATCCCTATGAATGAAAATCCACCAATTAGAAAATTAGAAGGATCAAGAAGAAAAAGGGATGATTCTAGATCATAGATCATGATATAGAAGCTTCTTTGAATTACTATTTAAGGAGAGCATTAAGACCTATTTTAAAAGAAGTTGTGAATTAGAAGTTTGGATTCTAATTTTATGCTGAATCAGTGAGGTAAAAGATAGAGGTGACTGAGAAATGAAATGAAAATTCATTGAAGATCAATCATAAAGAGGTGATACTACAGTGGATAGAGGAGATTTTTCATCAACATTGAAGTGAAAACCAAAGGATTGGGTACTAATACATTCTAACAAGCATTGCGGGTAAATCTCTTAACAGATTAGTCCTAACAGGTCTTTGTAAATCTCCTAATAGAGTACTCACTTAGTTGTGATGTAAAATCCTCAAATCAAGGTAGAACTAATAGTCTTGTAGGCTCTTAAAAGGGTAGACCCTTCACATGGTAGATCATTAGAAGTGATTAAATTTTGTAGCCTTAATAGGCACACTTTATTGATGCAATAGTGAAGATCTTTATAGGTGTCATCCCCACCATAGTTTTACCTTCACCTTGAAGCGTTTCTACATAACAAATATTTGTGTGAATTTTGTGTTTGTGATTTTATTCATGCAATTAGTTGTTATATTTGATATTAAATTTTAGTGAATGTTTGATTTAGTATAAGGATAATGTTTAAAAAATGTTTATGATGGAGATATTATGTATGGTTTGTGAAGTGTTAGAGTTTTATAGATCTTTGATTCATCGGTTTCCCATCCCCACCCCCTCTCAATATCTTACTTTCCCTATTAGATTTCCAACATATTTTAGTGACACTAGTCACATTGAAGGGAGAAATTATCATCATCCATTGGTAAGTTGTTCATTATATCATTTTAACAATTTATAGAGATAATAAATCTCTTGACGATGCAATCATGATTATGGTTTATTTATGTTTATCATTTTTTTATAAAGGTTGACCTCCTTAGGGAACATGATATGGACCACTAAGGCACATGATATGGACCGCCACAACATACAGAATATGGTTTTAGAAGTAGGGGAACATAGAGGTGTGAGTATCAAAGTTTAAGATAATGTTTCCATGGAAGATGATGATCATGTACCAGAAAACACTTTTAAAGATGATGGTAAAAATGTATTGATTCATGATACATTTGGTACTAGAATAGGTGATCATGATGATAACAATGACCCTAATGTTCATGATATACCTCTAATTGAGAAGGTAGACATGACCCTTTATGAAGGATCCCAAAAAACTCTTCTCTCTATTGTATTTTTGTTGCTAAACTTGAAGGTTGTGAATGGTTTATCCAACATAACAATATCACATATGTTAAGGTATTGTCATATATGTCATTATATTTAATAAAGGGTGAATCATGTATCATTAATATTATTTATATGAACAAATTATATTCTTTTTAGTACATTAATAGGTGATTTTTTATTGTCATCATCAAATATTCTACCTCACTCTTTTCGAGAATTATCTACCATTATAAAAGATATTAAAATGGAGTATCAAGAAATAGAAGCCTATTCCAATGATCATATTATATACATGAATTTGGAAAATAATTCTCTAAATCTCAGATGAGTAGATATCAAACATATCAAATAACAAAAAATGTGCCTCACAAGGTTTTTTGTTATATTCCCATTATTCCACATATGAAATTATTATTCATGTACAATGGTTTGGCTCAATTTATAGATTACCATGAACATAATAGAATTCAAGATGACATTATTAAAATTCATGTGGATGATTTAACATTTATCAACGTAGAGGAAAAGTGGTCGCACTTTAAAGAAGATCCTCATAATCTTAAGCTTTCATTTGCAATGGATAATTTCAATCAATTTGGAGAGATGAGATCTATTTACTCAGTGTGGCCTATTTTTGTTATCAACAATAAAACCCTCTATTGATTTTGATAAAGAAGGAACACATCATGTTGGCAATGATTTTTCTAGGTATTTTTTTAATTTAATATTCTTTGATTAAGAAGTTAGGTTCTGACGGACCTATGAACCCTATACAAAATATCCTAAAGGATAAACATTATGCCATAAGAAAAAATAGGATAGAAAAGAGATAGAGCTAGTAGTAAAATAAATCCAACAACAAAAAAGAAAACATCTTGACCACTTAATAAAAAATACAAAATAAATAGAGAAAGCAATAACAACACTAGGAATTAACCCATTTTCTTCAATAGCTTTATTTTTTGCTCCTCAAGTTGGTTTATCTTCTCAACAACCTCCTTAATATAACTAATGTCTAAAGTCATATCCATGACCATCTTCTTGGTATTTTCTCTAGTCTTTCTCTCATCCCTCTCTTTGTTCTCAATAGAAGAACCTTGAACCTTAGGAATGACAACAATGTAGAATTTTCTAGTTTTCTTATCAAAAAATTAATGTGCTCATTGGAAGGCTTAAGAATCTTATAACTTTGATTAGAAATGTTTTTCAAATAATTCTCAATTCCATTAACCCTTTTGTCTAATCCCAACTCCTTTTCTTCCATCCTATAGAAGGCCTCAATTTCCATCACAACACCCATCATGTAATTATCCTTATCAACAACTTCAAGTAGGTTGTGGTCATCCCTCATTTCTTGCACAGTACTCATCTTGTCCTTCAGATCCATTATTTGATGGAATAGCCACTTGATTGACCTAAAGTTATCCAATAAAGTGTTCTTGGCATTGTTAAGAATATCCATGTTCTCCTCTTTACTATTATAACTAAGAATGAGAAAAAGGGGTCAATAAGTTCCTAGAGGTTCACTTTACCTGGGTCAACCTCACCAACCATGAGGTCAATTTTATCCCTAGTTATCCCCAACTTGACCATGTTCATATTCATGTCCTTCGAAGCCATTCTTCTGGCCTTAGTAGGGGAAATAAGGTCCTCCACCATGGTGTTAACCTAATTAGAATAAAAATTATCATCCCCATCATTTGATTAGTCCATAAGAGAATCATCCCCATATTGATCTTTAATGAGGTTTAGAGGGTAGTACAGGCCTTTGTTACCATCAGTATTCTCTTTCTCATTTTGTTCTTCTTCCATAAAGGGTTTTTACTAGTACCTTACTCTTTAATGTTAGTATTGATGTCATTACCCTCCTCATCATAGTCATCAGAGGATATAAAAAAAAATTTCTTAGACATAGAGTTTCTCAAATTCTTTCTAGCTTGACCAATCTTCTTATTCTTCTTATCAATCCCCTTCCCAAGATTCTTCATGTTGGACCCAACCTCCTCAATATTAGTCTCCATTCCATCATCAAACTCCATAGCCTTCTTAACCTACATTTTGGGTGGATAAATATTTTTCTTAGCAGAGGTCCTCCCATGAATCTTAGACATGGTAACCTTCCCCTTACCTTTATTTTTAGGATCTTCCTCATCCTCCTCCAAGTGCATGCCCTCATGATCTTTTGTATTAGAGAAATGCTAAGAATCCTGTTAAACCTCCTTAGCTTCATCCACTAGACCCTTCATCTTAAGAAACTTTCCAGGAGAGTGAGATTTAATGTACTCATATATGAGTAACATTAGATCATCATAGAGAGGGGGAACGGTGAAAAAAATCTGACTTGGCTCTTTAGGAAACTCCTTAATAGCTACATCCAAAAATTTCCAATCTCTATAGAATTTTCTACCCATAATTAGAATGTGAGTCACTTTGGAAATGAGTTCATCCATGATGGTGAAGTTTTGGTCACAAAATTTCAACATTCCTTCATTCCATTTCCTCAAGAAAAGCTAGGTAACTTGTAGATTCCCACCATGGAGTCTCTCCATGAAAGTAGTCAAACCACCTCTCTCTAGAATTTCCCAAACCTTCATCCTCCTCTATTTATCACAATTTCAAGGTTCCCTTCTCCTGTTCTTACCCCCATGGTCTTCCCCTTGCAATTACTAAATATAAAACTAGTCAAACATTATAATTTCAAGCATAAACTAAATGCAATGAGAAGCAATGGTTCTCATAAGCATTTTGAAAGCATGCAAACAAATGGAAATATAATTAAAAATGTCTCCCTTTTGCATCTAGCTACTTCTTAGAATCAACAATTGATCACTTCTAATTACTTCTATTTCGTTTAATAATTACTCCTTTACAAATTATGATATCATAATAAATGCATGAAATGACATTGTTAGGCAATTGCAACTTCCTTTCTATTGGCTTCTGATTTAATAAAGTCTAAATAACCAAGCATGCAATGCAATAATGCATGTATGGGTAGCTATCTCCAATAATGGACAAAATTCACCAAGAACCTAGGCCAACTGTAAGGCTAAACTCCTTCTTCACTTCAGGTTCTATAAAACCTAGGTGGGTGAACCTCTTAAGATCTTATTATGTGACCAGTGCAATGAGCATAATCAAGATCTAGAATAATAGATGAAACCCCTAAATATGTTATATTTAACCAAGATATCACAAGCATGAAATAGCTAATAGCATGACTCATGAAACTAGTAAGTTAAGTGAGGGTTAAACTTTGAATAACTTCAACATAAAAGAGAAATACAATTGATTAATGATGTTGAATATCAAAAAGACCTAGATATGAACAACAAAACCTAATGATCCTATCTTTGATCAGTGTCTTATTTATTGGGTAATTGCATGAGTTACAAGCATACATCTTTCAAAAATATCTAACATAACCCTTACATCAAGATCCTTGATCTATCTTTCACCTTGTGAATAGACATCTGCATCAAAATGAATCTCATACTTCGAACTATCCCATCATGAAATCTGAAAACCCTATGATAAACATCAAGCAATTAAATGTCTCTTTGTTCTATTAACAAGATACTTCAATCACATACATTCTTAAACAAAATGAAACCTAGTTTATGCTCTTTGTTCACAAACTAGAAAAGATTACAAATCCATGAATAGGAGACAAGATTTAGACTGAAATTAAAACCCCTTGCTATTTTTTATTCATTTTCCTTGAAAAAAAATACATGAAAGATGCACAAAAATACTTCATAATCACCTAACAAATCCAAACTATATGTATTAAAACTATTTTTGTTGTTCATACAAGAAGAAATGTTGGGTGTGTGGCTTTCATAGCCTAAGCAGAGCTCCTAGAGCTGAAAATTGAAAATCCACCAACAACCTTTACAAAAGAGAAGAAGAAAGAAAATATAGCAAGGAAGCAATTCTCGGATTTAATCAAAAGATGAGAAGTGTCTCCTCAGAATTCTTTCCCAAGAAGCTAAAAAAACCTCTCTCTACCTTCTCTCATCAACATCTAATAATATCCTTTTTGTTTTGTCTTTTCAAATGCAAAATATCTTAATAAAAGACAAAAAATTGATAATTGAACCCGAATATATGCCAATTGATCCATTTGAAGCCAAAACACAACAAAGACTCAAAATAACTTGATACAAGAGTCACTAAACATGTTTAAGGTGTTTCTCCAGTGAATTCTGCAACTAACAATTCAAAACACTTGATAAAACACACAAATCACTCTGAGAGAAAAAACCTCCTGAAGCATGTACTATTGACATCCTATGCAAAAACCAACTTCATAATCAGATAGCTCGTTTCCTCCCGATTCCAATAGTATATTGAAGTGCCTATTTTGAGCAAAAAGCATGCCTATGGTGGCCATTTGAAAATTGGGCTCCCATTCATGACTTTCATAGCACTTTATTATTGAAAAAATTTAACTTTTTCTATAGTTTCAAACTATAGAATAAATTAGACTTTATTTTTAAAAAAATGACCCTACACATGCTTTTCTGGGAAAAACATAAAAAAATTAATTTATGAATTTGATTTTTCCTTTGCTTTTCATCTAGGTCAAACTTGGTTTGACCATCCTCACCACATGTCAGTACTTGGATTTTTGCTTTTTCATCCAACCCCTCCAACTAGATGCCATGTAGCATCATCTCATTGGTCCTCTATTTCTCCATGTTACTATGCCATGTCACCATGCCACATCATCAATTGCTATGTTGCTATCCTAGTTAGCATTCTACTGCATCATCAGCAACATAATGACCTTGTGACATGTGTCACTCTCTGCCATGTCAACACCTTGGGAAGCTTGCCACATCTGAAGCCTCCACCACATGTCAATTTCTAACTCGTCCACCTCACTGCTAGCTCACTGCCACTTATCAATCTTTGATTGAGTCACCATGTTTCTATGTTAATGGTCATGCATCTTTGTCTTGGCAATATAGTGACAACCATCTGATGTGCCATGTGTCAAAATCCTGTTAACTCAGATGAAATTTTTGCATGCCACATTTCACATCTTTATTGGCCAGATTGCCACATCAACACCTCACTTTGGATGCCCATTTAAAAGTTCTCTTGGGCAACCCACCAGCTAGCATCCACCTGTGTGCTTCGTCATCATTGGGCCCCACATGCGAGCTTGGCGTTTACAAAAGCCCTTGTCTTTGAAGACAACTTACAATATGAGTGTTGTGATATTTAAAGACTTGACCACTTTACCACTTAATGAATGTGGGTCAAATGTTATTTATGGTTTTCCCCTCCTATCTGTCACCTATATTCTATCTTTGCAAATGCCCCTCACATTGTGCTTCATATTATCTGCTAAACTTATCCATGAATTCATATGAGAAAGAAAAGTGAGAAATGCATTTCAAAAATAGAATTCTTGGGCTCTCCAAAAAGCTCATGAGATTTCTATACTCTCGGGGCTCCATATTTTTGTTGCAGTTGAAGATGAAGATGGAAATCAATTTGTCTATGAAAGGGGAAAATCTATTTCAAATATATCTAGTAAGCTCAAACTCTATGACCATATTCTTCATAAATTCATGGACATAGAAAAAATTCAAATCAGTAACTTCTTCAAAGTAATTGGCAAAATCCAAACCCACTTCAACTTGATAAACTCATGGATGAAGAAAGCAAAGCAATCAATGTTGACATGGAAGGAATGACAAAAGTTCTGAAGAGTCCAAACTCAAGACCCTTTTATGAGAGAAAGTTGAACTCCATGAAATTGGTGCCCTCCCTCTTATAAATATGGATGCCTCTATTATTTCAACATCAAACTCTTGTATAACCTTGCTCTGGAACTGTGCCTTCTTTTTAACTTGTCGTGACATCTTCTTTCCTTGGTTTGCATCTTACAACATCCTCCTTTTTTTCTACTTGCTACTTGTCTTTTTCCTTGAAATTTTTTTGCAAAAACATTTGAAAAATCTCCTAATTTTTTACCCCCTGTGATCTTTCTTTGGCTTTCCAATGTGGACCTTCTTGCCTTGGTTGCTATGGCTCCCTCCACTTCTAGAATGTAGACCCCTTTTATTGCTGCTTACAAGCATATGATAAATATAACATCTATTCTTCTATTTTTTAAAGCTTTATCTTAGTGAGTCTAACTTCAATTTTAGGCCAATATTAATCTAGAAGGCCATCCCATTTGTTGTACAATTGGAAATTGTATAGCATGGTTTGAAATTAGAATCTACCTGTTGTGGGTATTTTATATGCTCAAGTCACCCAACATATCAGAATAGCAGAAAATGCATAGAGAGCCATGAATGCTGAATTGATAACCTACTTTTTCTTTACTATACTTCCATATAGAATAACTAGACCTGGCATGCTTTGCATACCCACCAATGTCACTGCTACCACTTGTCATGCATTGTCTCACTTGGTGGATTTTCTTTCCTTCATGGTTAGTGTCCTCCATCTTTCTTCATCCCCACTCAACAATGGCAAGTAGTGGTTTCTTTCCTTTACACAATTTTTTAATCATTTAAAACTTTTATGAAGTTCTAATAAGGTTGGAGTACCAATCTTATTAATGAATACCATGTTTTACTTTCTACCATAGATATAATTTTACACATTTTATCGCCCTCAAAAAAAATGACATTCCCCACTTAATCTTGATCCCCATGTGATTTCTTTATAAATCAATATCACTTTAAAAACTCAAGGCATTTTTAGGAACCCAAGACATTCCATCAATCTGAAGTAGTTAGTTGGAACCCACAATGGGTCCAACTAAACAAAAATCATTTTGAAACAATTGATCCATCAAATTGACCCATTTGGACATCTTAGACTGACAAGATTCAAATTCAATCATTGATTCATTATTTAAAACTCACTTTTAATCAATTTTGTAGATTGTGAATTTATGTCTGGAGGCCTGCTAGCTAGCCTTAAAAATTGATTCAATCAAGTAACTAGGCCATGAAAATCAGCATGAGTGTTCAATCATGAATGCTCTACCATGCTACAAATTATTAGCCCATGAATAATTCCCAATCAAAAGATTTTAATCTCTGAACATCCATACTTCAATTATCCTACAAGCAAGCAGTGTTAAAAAACATAAACTGGGCTTGGGTTTGGCATTATAAACTAGGTTATTGATCACTTGGGGTTCTGAAAACCAGGGTATAGGTTATTTTCCATTCAAAGGATAAGAATTGATAATTAAGGATTATGAAAAATAACAGGATGAATTTGGTGAATTTCTAAAAATAGGTACATGGAAATTTTTAACTAGGAAATGTGTCAAAAAGTAATTTTTTGGTAAACAAACAAACATAAGAAAGTATGTAGATGGATTCTTCATGACTTGAGAATTGGCATACTTCAAGGAATTCAAGAACACAACATGATGGTACAACCCATTTAGGCTTACCAATCATGAGATCAAAGTTATAACGTTTTGAATAGGGGTACAGATCAATCTAGATACCTTAGTCATAACAAAACAATGTAAATTGGGTTTTTAATCATGTTAGCAAACTAATAAAACAAATTCTTCATGATCTCAAAATTGGAACATATGAAGTTTTTGACCCTTGGAACACAATGCAAAAATAATTTCTTCATTTGGATCAACTAGGTCAAAGATATAATTGGTCGAACAAGGCTTTCCAAAATTGTGAACAACTACATATGCACAAAATAGTAAATGGCCAAATTTGACAGGTTCATAACCTAGTCAAACATATTCAAAATAGGCTAGAAATTGGAACACATGTTCTGTGATATGCATACTAAACATCTCCAATGTGGTGGGTCATGACACATTCCTGGGTAAAAGATATTCAAAGAAAAACTAGGCTATTGTATGCATTTTGACACTTGAGCAGAATTGCAAATTTTGACACTAGCTCAAAATAGGACTTCACTAAATTATTTGGGATGGAAAAATAACATTTTGGATCACATTCATATGTCAAATGAAATATTTTAAGCCACTCAAACACCATATATGCCTCAAACTGACAACTGACTACATATGCATAAAAAGCATCCATAGGGCATTGATTCTTCAGAATTTTCAATATGTGATTGAAAATTGACCATGTAATTTTCAGTCCCAACACTTTCCATGTCATCCTTTATTCACACCTCAGTGTGATGTTGTAAATAGCATCAACAACTATGTTTAATCCATGATATACATTGGTAACATAAACATTTTCCAAAGAATTATGGATATCAATAGTTTCCTTAATTATGTCATCAATAGTCCAAGATGGACTATTTTGGACCTTGAGACAATTTAAAATGTTCAAAGAATCACCCTCCTACCAAAGCTTAGAAATACATCTATCCTTAGCCAATTTTTTGTTTAATAGTTATCTACATGTAATTATAAATTTTGCAGTAAAAAAGTCACAATAATTATTTAATGTAGTTGTTTATTCAACTAGTTAAGTATAAATTTGAAGACATGAATGTATACACTGACTCTCTTATTGAAGAGTTGTTGGAGTTATGGAAGGGTGCCACTATGTATGATGTCTCTGGATCAATAAAAAAAAGACAATTTCAATTCCATGCAATGCTTGTATGGATGATACATGATGCCCTTAGGCTAACACATTTTTGTGGTATATCAAAGTGTTCAATTTGTGAATGATAATTATAATAAATAAAATTAACATATTTATTCCAACCATATCATTATCTTGTAGGTTTTTAAACAAAGGGAAATTTGCAGGTCCAACTTGACATTCAAAGATGAAGTCTTGTCATTCAAGAATTTAGGAAAGTAGGTGTTGATGGGTATAGGCATTTCCTCCATAGGAATCATAAGTATCAAAGTACTAAAAAAAAAAATTTTAATGGGAAAGAAGAGACTACATCAAAGTCATAGAGGATCATACCTCACCAACGAAACTTGGAATATAATATAATTAATGGTCAAGGTAATGTTATTCCACCTAATGGTTTATATATGGGATTTATATTTTTATATTGTTTTATTTTTACTAGTGATGTAATTGATGATAGTGAAGGTCATCAAGGCATCAACTCCTACCTTCCAAAGGGACTAAAAATTTATCCCAGCCAATTTTATAGGTTTCCTTACTACGAGAAACTACAAGTTGTGCATTTTTTTGATACTATGCATATTGGAAAGAATATAACAGAGGCATTATGGAAAATATTGGGTAGAAGGTGTGACAAAGAAAAAATTATCAAAATTTGTACTAACATTCGTGAATCCAATCATGTAATGAAAGATCGCATTCAATCAAATATCCATGGAGACTAGATCAATATAAGTGCCCTTAATTATTAACGAACTAGAAAAGTGATGATAAAAATGAATTCATATGAATAAATATGATTTTCCATAAGATTTTATATGGACATTAATAATCTCATATTAAAGAAAAGTGAATTTGGCCTAAGTTTGAAAATGCATGGTTGGCATACCTTCATCAAGATAATTTATTTTTTTATGTATTTACTAAATATTTGTAAGATGCATGTTATTTTCATTATATTATGTTAGAAACTATGAAATGATCAATTTATAATTGTTGTAGTATGTGGTGCATCTATCTCTTCTAGAACACTGACAATAATGTCAAGCAAGTCATATATGATCTTATAAGTAGTGATATTTGTTCAATTTTTTCTATACATATATTATATTTATGATTTTCTTTTCTTGTTATGTAAAATATTGTATATTATTTTGTAAAGTCTCATACCTATGTATTTTTTTCTTGAGTATTTCGTAATCAATTGTCATTTAAAGAAATCCATAAAGAAGATATAAAATATTGTAAGAGAAAATTTCCTCATCTAATGTGTATAATGAAAAAGTGTCTACCTTCAACTTTTTTTAATGCACAAGAACACTATCTCATACACCAAGGTGAGTAGATTGAAAGGTCAATGTGGATGATTGAGAGGAAATTGAAATATTTGAAGGCTTTTGTTTGACAAAGAGAATATCATGAGGGCTCTATGGTGGAGGGATATATGGTATGCCAGACTATGGTGTACATTATTGAATATCTTCCTAAGCTTGTAGGAAAGATCCATATAGATCACTTTTGAGATACAATCCCATTAACAAATTTGAAGGGGGGTACTAGATGGGGAAAGGTAGATTAAAGAAAGTGAAAGGTAATCATAAGATGTTATTATAGTTAATAAGTTTGTAATCTTCACAATAAGTTAGGTCTAAGTCATCTATTTTCTTTTTGTATAGTTGGTCAAGATTGGGATGCACTATATTTGTATATTGGAAACAATATTGATTAGATGATGGTATGGATTGAACAATATCGATAATAATGTAGGAGAATCTTGGGCTTGCTTGCAATCCTACATGATTAGAGGTATTTTTGCTAATTTTTGTGGACTCGATCACCAAACAATGGTGCTCAGTCACTAAAGGATCTAGTTGTAGCCGAGGTGCTCGATCATTTTTATATCTTAGAAGGTGTTGATTTCTTGAATTGTATGAGTTTCTCGACATTCACTATAATGCCCAGTATGTGTTCCTTGCTTGGCATGCACTAGGAGCTTGGAAATTCTTGTGAGTTGGCTAATTCTTGACTTGTTTCTTGAACACTCGGTGTGGTCCTGGGTCCAAGAAGTGTCAAGTTTTCTGTGAGCCAAATTTTGGCATTTAATTCATATGGTATCTAACTTTTGGTATTTTATTTTTGTTGTATCTAACTTGTGGCTAAACATATATTTAATTCAAGGTTTTTAAATTAATTTATAATGAACTAGGTCAACTTGTGGCTTAGTTGGATATAAATAGGGGGTCTTGTGCAGTATTTAAGTCATTATAGATTTGTCTATGAGAAGAGGATGTGAACTTTGAAGAGCAAGTAGTTGTGGCTTGGAAACTAGGAGATTTCTTGGTGGGCTTATGAGCACAAGTTAGGATTTCCTTGGGGTTTTTCTTCTAGAGTGTGGATCTAGACTAGTTGAGATTGGGATTTTAAGTTGGATCTCGTGGGATCTTGTAGAATTGTTATTGTAATTATTGTTTTATTTTTCCCTAACCTAGAAGGATTTACATCTGGGCATATTGCATGTAAATAGTTATATCTATGAATAAAGTATTATGAATTGGTATCAGATCTTGCATTTTTGTTTCTTTTTTTTTGTGTTTCTGTTGTATGGTTATTTATAGGGATTTTGTTTACCTCTAATAGGGGTACCCTAAGATTCTCATTGCATAAGGCGATATCAAAGAAAAGTTTTTCTTGAGTGTGTAGACATATCATCGAAGCTAAGGAAGTTTGCACCAATACATGAGTGAAGGCTAGAAGAGAATTTTGATCTAGTGGAGTTGATTGATCTTCTAAATTTGTGGATCTATTGCTTAGGGTTCACAAGAATGTTGGAAGATGCCTCCAAGAATATTAGACCCTAGGGTAATTGATGATCTTGGTGATGTTGTGGAAGAAAGGATCTTAGAGAAGATTAGAGCATAATTTAGATCTAAGATTACATTGATGAAGAGTGACATGATTGCTGAAATTATGAGTTCTTTAGTTAGTGTACCTAGTCATGTGGGTACTAAAAATGGTTATGAGAAAGTTTTTGAAAACATTTAAATTGTTGGATCTAGTTGTGAGGATAGAGCTAATCATGTAGAGAGACCTATTGTAACTAGGGTTGGTTAGTTTGCTAGACCAAGATCTAAATTGAAGCTGAAGCATAAGATAGAGGTTTCTAATTTCTTAGGTACTTTGACTCTTGAAGACCTAATTGATTGGATTTTTACTACTTTGAGCTTGAGGACATTGGAGATCCACTCAAAGTGAAGTTGCAATGTTGGAGCATCCTAGAGTATTTGGCTATCCTACATGATTAAGGGATTTAGTAGGATTGAGTGAACCTATTTGGGTCTTGGCTAACTAATTTTGATGTATTTAATAAGTATTTTAAGCCTATAAAGGTATTTGGCATTTAATTTCTATTAGAGGCATTTAATTTCAAGTATTTAACTTTAGGTTTACTTAGTTTTTAGCATTATGGGCCAACTTGTTTCCTAGATTGACATAAATAGGGGTTGTGATGAAGTATTTAGTTATTATTAATCTATCTTGGAGAAGAGAAGGTGGTAGAGGAATGAATTTTGAAGAGAGCTAGTAGCTAATGCTCAGGAAACAAGGAGATTTCTTAGTGAGCTTGTGAGTATTATTTGGATCTTCCTTGGAGGTTTCTACCAAAGTGTGGATTTGGACTAGCTAGGGTTTGGATTAGATCTTGAGGGATCTTGTGAAACTATTCCTTGCTTTGTATTTAGTTGTAACTAAGAAGGCCTTATAGCCTAGCACATTACATTTAATCAATTATATCTATGAATAAATTATTGTGACTTGGCTTCAAATCTTGCATTATTGTTTATCTTTCATTGTGTGGTTATTTGTTGGAGGCTAGGACATCTCCTTTGGGGATTCTTCTACCTTGCACTACATCAGGTGGTATCAGAGAAAAAGTTTTTCCTAAGTGTGTAGACCAAGTGTTGAAGTTGAGGTAGTTTGCACCAAGACTTGTGAAGGGGATTTATTAGTGTTTGTGAAAATCTTGGGAGATGCCTCCAAGAAGATTAGACCCTAGGGCAATTGATGATATTAGTGATACTATAGAAGAAAGGATCTAAGAGAAGGTTAAAGATGATTTTAGATCTAAAATAGAGGATGTTAAAGACAACTTTAGATCTAAGATGGTGTTGATGAAGACTGACATGATTGCTAAAATTGTTAGTGCTTTTGGTGGTGTGCCTTGACATGTGGGTCCTTAACAAAGCTATGAGGAAGCTATTGAAGACTTTGAAGTTGTTAAATTGAGTGGTAAGGCTAGAGTTGATCATGTGGAAAGACCTAAGGGAAATAGGGTTGGCCAATTTGCCAGACTTGGATCTCAATTGAAGTTGAAGCATAAGATGGAGGCTTCTAATTTCTCAAGTACTTTAAATCCCAGAGACCTGATTAATTAGATTGGTGAATTGGAAGACTAATTTGAGATTGATGATTGAGGATCCACTCAAAGTAATGTTAGGACAAACTAAGTTGAAGGAACATGCTAATCTTCAGTGGAAGGAACTATAAAGGGACAGAGAAGAGGAAGGTGAAATGAAGATCACTAGATGGAGATTAATGGTGACTAAGTTGAAGGCTAAGTTCATTCATGTTAATTATGAACTTGAGTTGTTTAAGAGGTTACAAAATCTAAAGTAGAATGATATGAATCTAAAAGATTACACTAAGGAGTTTTACAAGTTGACTATTTGGTTTAGGCATAGAGAATTATCAAAGGAGAAAGTAGCGCAGTACATTAATGGTTTCAGATTCAATATTCAAGATGAATTTGGTATGCTAAGTATTTCTTTGGTTGAGCATTCTTATTAGTATTCTTTGAGAGTAGAGAAGAAGCTAAAGAGGAAGGATCAAGGTAGTTCCCAATGGAAGGAGAAGCAAGACTACACAACAAAGGCTAAACTGAGTGTAGAAGATGAACCAAAACCTATTGATCAGAAGAGAAGCATAGGCAGAGGTGAGTTTAATGGTAATTGTTTCAAATTTCATGAAGAAGTACATAGTAGTTGTGGTTTAGAAACTAGGAGATTTTGGTGAGCTTGCAAGCACAAGTTGGTAGTTTATTGGGGTTTTTCTTCTAGAGTGTGGACCTAGACTAGCTGAGATTGGGATTGTAAGTTGGATCTTGTGAGATCTTGCAGAACTATTATTGTAATTTTTGTTGTATTTGGCCCTAATTTGGAAGGCCTTATAGTCTGGCATATTGCATATTAAAATTTATATCTATGAATAAAGTATTGTGATTTAATATATGATCTTGCATTGTTGTTTCGATGTTGGTGTGTTTCCATTGTGTGATTATTTTTAGGAATCCAATTTACCTCCAATAGGGGTACCCTCATATTATCATTGCATTAGATAATCTAGTCATACAATAAAATATGAAAGTGTATCTTTATTAGTTAAAGAAGTTCATCAAAATAAAGATTCCAATGTTACACAAAGGGAAATTTATTTTTCATATAGTTTCAGAGAAAATCAAGTAGGTATAAATTAATAAATCACTTGTATGTTTATCAAATCATGATGTAATAAATTTTTACATTGTAGGTCAAACACCATAAGGATATGTGCTACAATGGTTATAAATTTTTCATTAAAAAATTGGATGATACAAAGAAGACTTGTGATTCTAGGATAACTATAATCTTTGAGGTATTTAATATTTCAACTAAAAATGCATCCTCTAGAGTCTCAAAACTAATTATGGAATTTTGGATAATATAATTGAGTTTGATTTTGATTCCTTCAAATTAGTTCTCTTTTTAATTAAATGGTATAGGCTATAACTAAATTAAAATTATCTACATCAAATTTTTATTGAACATGATATAGATTTACAATGGTTAATACTTATTTGGACTAGTTGGTGATGAGCTCTTTGTTCTTCCAAGCCAATTTGAGAAGGTATTTTACTTAGATGTTTCACATAAAATAGTTTTGTCATTTTTTTTAGACAAGAGGAAGGTTGATAAAGTATAATGTGATAGAAGAAGAACATACCAAAGAAGAAGAACATAATGTAGATGATGATCACAATTGACAATTTGTCAATGATGATCTTGACAAAGATGTTCATGAAGAAGAAGAAGAAGATGATGATGTTGTTGTTATTGCTCCTGATGATAATGATGATGATGATGATGATGATGACAATGACAACGAAAATGACAATGATGATGATGATAATGATTTGGTTGAACAAGAATATAAATAACATGAATAAAATGGATAGGTATGCAATCAATCCTTAATCTATTTAATATTGATTTGGTGATAGATAAATTAGAAATATATTCAATAAACACTATGATTATTAAAGGTACATGATCCATCCTTACTCTAGTTAACATATTAGTGGTATGCATATTATTCATGTTGTATATACTATATAGTTTTTAGTATACATATGATGTAATTTTTAGCTAACATAAGCTAATTGGGTTACATATGCATGGACTTGAACACTTTTCATGAGCATCCCTAACATTCTCATGGATCAACATGTATAATTCAATACACTTTATAGAGATAGTTTATTTAATATATTTATTAATAGTATGATTAATGTCTAGTAATATATATCTCTGATTTACAAAATATCTCTCTTTACTAGCTATCCCTCTTATTTGATGGAATGTAGATACGAGAAAATAAGTATTTGTTAGATATGTTTTCCTCAAGTGAGGAAAATAAAGGAATAGAAGATGAAAGTGAGAAATGTAGTGGGTCTATAATAGGGAGATCAACTAGAGGTAAAAAGACTAGAAGGAAGTTCAATAAACACATGACATTTTTCCTTGCTCAAGAGGGGTCATGGTCTTATGATGATGAGACCAAAGGTGACATCAAGGTTCTCTTCAAGGACCTCCATCTATAGAAACAATGGGTACCCAAGGAACTTCCTCAAAAAAATAGTAATTTTTTTAATAACAAGAGGGTATATCATATAGCATGTCATCATTATTATGTATTTTTGGTCTATTATCCATAGATAACAAAAAGGTCTCTTACAAAAAAGTTTATGAATTGATGTAGTATGTTAGACCTTGTTATGATTACCAAAGTTGGATATAGATTGTTTAATATAAAAAAGTATATATAGGTATGCACTCTTAGAAAATTATATACAATAGAAAGATGATGATCAAAGTAATAGAGTGGCTATATACATTGATGGAAGGCCAAACCAAATAGAGAATATCATAGGTTTTATAAATAATACATGACCTAGGTTAACTATCAAGAAACCCAATTGCATATTTTAGGCATGTAAGGGAAAATGTGTATTTTTATGTGTGATAAAATCAATACTTGTAGGGGGTACTGATGGTGAAAACATTTTGGTCTTCAATGATAGCTAGTCTTAATAGGACCCCTTGGCTCTAATTATTTTTTTATTAATGATCAATAATTAGCATTATAATCAACATCATATAGAAACTCTAATTATAATTGGACAATTCATCTAGATCAGCCATGCAAACCATCTCAGGTATTTAAATAACATCTCCTCCATAGTATAACCACTTATTCCTAGTGCTTCATTTATACCTCTCATGTTTGCATATATCTCCATGTATTATTAGATATTCTCATTTATACAACATAAATAGGGGAAGATGGAGAGTAATTATGGGTCTATAAGACCAGTGTTATTATTAAAAGTATAGCAAATTAAGATGTCTTACTCTATATGAATCAAGTTTTTACAAATTATCATGAGAACACTTCTATAATATCTATCAAGTACTCATTAGTAGAACTAATTACTTCAACTATATGTTCTTTTATCCCCCCTCTAACATCTATAGCCTTTTATTATTTCCTTGACTTCTCCATCATGGAGTGACACTAGGCTCCATCTTGTATTGTTTCTCATTGGTGTCACATAGGTGGCATTAGTTGATGTCAGCATAAATCCAAGCATTTTTAGATCCTTCACTTGTAGATTTTCACTGTTTATACCTAATTTATCCACGTCTCTTTTAGCTTGAGCAATTTTTAAACCTTATTATGCAAATCAATATCTATGTATTTCATATATCAAAAGTGTGGACCATGGCATTTTGTGGCAATGTGAAACCTGAGAGATGGAGCCATCTATTATAACTAGTGGAAGACATGATGAGGATTGCGGTGATGCATGTATTAGGAGAAGGTATTTTCAAATATAATTTTTCATGCACAACTAATAGTGACATCATTCAGGCATTCATAGGCTATCTAGCCAGACCCAAAGCAAATAAATGGGCAATGATAAGACTTTGTCATAATATCTTTGATCTAGTTTTGTGCATAGTACTATAAGAAGCCATTATGAGTTTAGATGAGAAATTTAGAGTT
This sequence comes from Cupressus sempervirens, assembly GCA_028749045.1. Classification (NCBI taxonomy): domain Eukaryota; kingdom Viridiplantae; phylum Streptophyta; class Pinopsida; order Cupressales; family Cupressaceae; genus Cupressus; species Cupressus sempervirens. Next base: position 280,573,324 of record CM053784.1, read on the forward strand.
CCTCTTCTAAAAAATTATATGGCTCATCCTCCTAGGAGTTTTGATTTGGCCATTGTAGCCAGACACCCTTCTCTGGTTATTCATGAGTATGTGGTCTTTGACCAAGAATGGTCAAAAATGGATGCTAGCATCTCTTTTCTTCTCAAGTGGAGAGGGATTGTAGAGGATCTAGGTAAGGCTTGGCTCAAAGCCTACCTCAACATCTTTAAATCTTATATCCATCAAGGTGTGGAGCTAGAGAATCTAGAAGCACTAGAATTCTACATTCCCAACATAGAAAAATCAAGTAGAGAAAAGAGCACCTTTGAATTCTCAACTAATTTCCAATCTGAGAATCCCAAGGACATCACAGAAATTATTATGGTTTTCTAGAAATAGAATTTTGACTCACATATGTGTTATGTGTGGATGACTATTTTTGAACATCTATTGTTAGTTTGAGGATTTCACCTATTTTGTTTCCTTTGTTCTGTTGTCGGCCCCTTGAGTTTTGTTTTTATCTTTGTTAGGTCTTTTTGTCTCTCCCTTTGTGCCTTGAAGATGATTCTTCTTATAGGTTGCCAAGTTGGTATGTCTTAGGCTATCTAAAAATGTATATTAATTTTCTTAATCTAAAATAGTATTATAGATAGTATTTTTTTTTTTTAGTCTATGAAAGGGATTAAGGATAATACTAGGTCTTCAGGTCATTGTTTGATATCCAATTTTGGAATCTTTCTTAGAAAAATATTAGTAAGTTTGTTTTTACTATATTGTACCTCAAGTTTCCCTAATCCAATTCTTGGTAAAGTCATGATGATATTAATATATATGAATATTATTTCTATATCAGTGGTGAGTTTAATTTTCCCTTTTGCTTCATGTAAATGGTGTATTATGATTGGATTGAATCTACTTAGAATGAAATTTATATTTGTTAATAACCCCAATTTCTATTTATAGCTGCGATAGAAGAAATGTTTGCTAAATATCAGACTAATCGTGATAAGAAAATTAAGAAGATTTGAATGATCCCAATCACCCAAAAAGGGCAATTAAGAAGTCATACAGAGCACTCCACAAATGCAATTCTAAAAAGAAAAAATCTTAATAGGATGATTATAAATGGTATTATTTAAATAAGTTAGAGTAGTAATCTCTTTTCATATAACAAAACTAATTAATTAAATTTCAGTAATTTTTAGATTAGTATATTTTTAAAAAAATTAGTAGAAATCAGAATAATTGGTGCATTGTCTAGTTTTGATTAAAAATGTTAGGATTAAGTATACATTAGAAGTACATATTCTATCAAAATTAAGACTGATTAGCCTCTAATTTGGTTTGACTTCTGTAGGGTAAAAGCACAAACTTGTGTCACCCTTTTACAAAGGAAAAGGTTAACAAAAGTATAATTGTTCACCATCAATAACATAAAACTGGTATTATTATTTAGAATTTGAAAATGAAGTAAACTAATGAAATATGTAGAAATATATGAAGTTTAGGATTATAATTTTTAATAATTATTTGGAATAAGAAATTATATGTTTTCCTATTTCTTAATAACTTTTTAGTTGTTGAAAAATGTTGGAAAACAGGGGCCTAGTTACCACTACAAAACTACATGGAAATAAACTTATTTCCCTTTGATCTCATATTATGTTATAGATAACATATGTAGCTAGAAGAATCAAAAATAAAAATTGGCTTTAGACCTATATTTTCTCTTTTATAATGATTCAAACTTCAACTTATTGAAATCGATAGTTTTCACCTCCCACCACATTTTTCAAAATAATTCTATTCCAACCAAAAGAAAACTTATAGATTCTAAAAGAGAACTCTCTCCTCTAGAACATCATATAATTTTTAATTTTTATTGATTTTATTTTATTTTTCTCAAAATCGACATCTTCTTGAGTTTTAGAATGTGTACTTGTAGAATTTTTTAATTACAAAATGCTATATCTACTTAAAACACTATTAACTCTATATGTGAATATTCTTGACTTTGAGTTCTATAAAATGGTGTTTATATGTTATTAAGAAAACATTAAAAAAAATAGTAAGAGTTGTTGAAATGTAAAATTTCTATAATAATTATATTTATTGAGTAATTGGCTACTAACTAGTATAAAACATGCATTTAATAGACATTTCCAATTGGAAAAGTGTGATACCATATATAACTTAGCTAGAATAAATTTATCAAGATCATATGTTTGAAAAAAATTGAGTTTAGATAGAACTCAAATTTAGTCATTCTGATAAGTCATCCTAAAAGGTGACACAACTTTGTACTTTTACCCTGTATTCTTGTCCCATATGGTTTGCCAAAGCATTTTAGTTTCTTGTTAGGATTTCAAATTTTCAAATGTCTTTAACTAACAGCACTCATGTTTGCTTTAAGTTGTATAACTGATTACAAATATAGTAAGATATTGTTGACATTTAGTCAAGCTTGTTATTAGTGACAACACTTATTTAGATTATGTATGGCTACTAAGCTCATTGAATAGTCTATAGTATTTTCCATGTATTTTAGCAGCCACCAAGCATTACAGTGATTACCAAGTGAATACGGTTGGTGTGAAGTGTAATAGTTCAAATCTAGCAAAATCAAGCAGTGTGAAGTCTAGGAGTTCAATCCAAGCATTTTAGTGGTTACCAAGCTTTGTAGTTTCTATCGAGCTAGTAGGTCATGTAAAGAAAAGTTAGTGTTAACTGAGCTATGTGATGATTAGTGTTTACCAAGTGTAGTCATGGTAAACAAGTAATTTAGTTTATACCAAGTTACATAGTATCCACCAAGTCACTGGTGCAGACTGAGTTTGAGACTACTCTGAGATGACTAGTATGGATTGAGCTTCTACTTCTACTAAATGCATGTTGATGTCGAGTAGTGACAATGGATGCTAAGTATGAGAACTTCACCAAGTCAATTTTTAGAACTTGAGTATCTACATATGGGCCAACTTTTTAATATTGGTGTTAACTTGTATATTGGCTGACTTTGTAATTATGTAAATTGGATTGATATATATGTAATTTATTGTATCATATCCAAGTGTGGAAGAGTATGAATATGGAAAGTAATGTGAAATAGAAGCATATGAATGTAAATCAATAGTAGACAAAGTGTATTGTAAGGCCATATCAGCAAAGGAGGAGCAGTGTCATATCTACCACATAAAGGTGATTAGTACTTCAAGGAATCTCTATCATCAATTTAGCTATAAGTCAAAGATTTATTTTTTCATCCTAACAAGTGAACCAATCTAAATCTTTTAATAGGGTAGACATAATAGTCTTTTCTTAAATCTCTTAACAGAGTGCATGCTTCATTGTGTGTTTGTAAAACCTCTAACAAGGTGGACCTAGTAGTCTTAATTGCTCCTAATAGGGTAGATCATCAGAAGTAATCATTGTAAGCCTTAACCGGACAACTTTATGCTACAGTATTTAAGCTTTGTGGCTATCATTCCCATCCTAGCTTTACTTTCTATTTGGAAGGTTTCTGGGTCACCAAAATTATTTTGATCAAGTGTTATGAATGTTTTATGTTTTCAGTTTCTCATGCATGCAGTTAGATCTGATTTGATGAACTAAATGGTAATTGAATTATTGCAATTAAGATCTAAATTTTGTAAAGTTTTTGAGGTTATTGATTCACCCCTCCCCTCTTAGTAACCTAGATAGTCTTGAATATTTCCAACAATTGGTATCAAAGCTTTGTGGTTCTTAGGATAAAGTTTGACAGCTTGAGAAAAGATCAAGGATAATGGAGGTATTCAAACTTAACAAAGCCATTGATAATGAAAAGCTCTATCTAGAGATGGCCATTGCACAACTCAAGAAGGATAAGGAGAAACTTTCCCAATCCCTAAAAAGAAGGAAGGAACTTGCAAATCAAATGAATGATCATCAGTACATTAAAGAAAAGGTTGAAGATTTTTTCCCTTCAAGAAGTTTAGATGAAGCAAATGATGCTATCAAAGAACTCTTAGAGAAGAATTGTTCCCTATAATAAGAACTAATAAAGCTCAAAAGAGAACAAGAAATTTAGTCAGTAAGGCTATGTGAAATCTTGGAATAAAGGAACAAGATGAAAGAAGAAATGGATGGAAGAAACAATGAGATCTAGAACCAATCCCTTTAGCATGCAAACCTTATGGATCAAATCTCCAATGCAAATGAAAAAATCATGAGCCAAAGACAGATCAATGAAAGATTAAGAAATGATCTAAATTTGGAAAGACAAATCAATGAAAGAATAATAAGTGAGTTGAGATCTGAAAAAGAAAATCAGTGAAAATTTGAAAAATGACCTAAATACTAAAAAGAAAATCAATGAAAAAATGATGAAATCCCAAGCAGACATGAATCAATTGAATTAGTTGAATGAGTAGAATCTCTATAGACAAAAGGGTAAAGCAAGAATTGGATACAAAGAACAAGGTGAATCCTCAAAACAAGATGCTCAAAGGAATCAAGGACCTACTTGCAATCATTGTGGTAATATAGGTCATACATCAAACAAATGTTGGAGTAATGGTAAAGAAAAATCTAATGGTAAATGCTACAATTGCAATCAGCATGGTCACAAGGCTAATGAATGCAAAGAGAAACCAAAATTTGAAGGCAAGTGTCACAAATGCAAGAAACAAGGTCACAAGCAATCAAACTGTAGAACCAAGTCATTTAATCCAGCAAAGCAAATTGTGAAAGCAACATCTAGTTAGAACTATAACACTTGGTGCAGATGTCATTACTGTGGAGAATATTGACACATTGGCATGAACTGTGTTAAATATCACACAAGAAATAGAGATGCCACTATAAGATGTTTCACTTGTACAAAACTTGGTCATCTAGCCAAGAATTGCATGAATATAGGTAGAATTGAAGATGAAAAGAAAGCAAAAGTAGATAACATTTGAAAGTAGATGAGGCAACAATTTATTCCTAAATCTACTAAGGAAGTTAGTTCAAGAAATGATGGTCATGTTACTCAAGAAGTGGATGACTCCACCATCTCCAACTAAGTTCTTAAGGAAAAATTGGAACTATGTTATCAAGATCACATTTCAAATAGTTTCAAATTGAAAGGAAGCAAAGATCCAAATTAGTATTTAAGATACAAAAGGATCATCAAGTGAGATGTATCAATTATCAAAAATTTGACCTCCCTACCGAGTAAGGTTGGGCCATTGACTCTACTGAGCAACGTCAGGAGTAACAACTCGCGCATGGTTGCCAAGTTATGAAGCCTTTACTAAGTGATCCAAGAAGATAGTGGATGATAGCCTGTTGCGCATAATGATGTCATCACAACTACCTTTGTACCAAGAATTAATGGCAAAGTTTTAACAAAAAGTAGGAAATTGAATTCATTCTCACTAAGAATTCTAAGTGTTATTGTGATCAAGCGAATTACAGAGCAATCAATTGACTTTGAGCAAAATCTGTAGCATCAAGCAATAGAAGCAAGGCAAGGAAATGGTCATAAATGTTGGTTTGAGTAGTAGAATGGAAAGCACCTTATTTCAAACTTGTGGCTATGGTTGTTGGAATCCTCAATCCAAATGGAGCACAATCATAGATTCCTCCTAAGGTACTACTCATTAACAATACCCAAACTCATTTTAGGTGTGCAATTTAGGAAATCAAAATCCTAGAGATGGATGATGCCCTAGGAGAATTATGTGTTAATGGTGTTCTTAAACCTAAACATAAGAATTTGAAAGCCAAGGGTTTAACCCAGATTCTCCACCTGCCTCAAAGTTTCCAAATCAAACGGATCAAATACATCCTAAGCCGAGTTCACAATGGTCAGTTATGGCTTGAGCAACTAGTTTTGATCACTAAGATAATGATTCATCACATCACTAGCCTTCTCATGCTCTCCAAGGCCAAAATCACTAAAACACTAGGTTGGGTGGAGTTAGAAAAGAAAACCCTAGCCGAGTGGGACGGGAGAGGCATGAAAACCAGTAGTGTAACAGATGCAAAACTAAAATTTGGCATACATGTGATAGCTCACAAGATTTATATTTCTAGCCATCTAAATAGCATGTCATGTGAAGCAGTAGGCTTGGCATTCAAGGTTGTGGAGGTCCTATATTTGACATTTCTTTATCAAGATCAGGCAAAAAGACAAAGTTTGGAGATGAATGAGATACTGCATTGGTAGCATAATTTTTATATTGTACTCATCTCAAGCTAGGGAAGCCTTTCAGAGTATTAAGGTCAAATCAGTAGTATGGAGAAAGGATGTGCTAGTGTTATACCAAATTAATGAGTATATTGTAGAAATGGGAGAGAATTTTGTTAGTATAATGGATAATTATTTTGATGTCTTCAAGGAGAAAGTGAATAGTAGATTCAAGATACCCATGAAATTGGTAGAAGACTAAAAAGATGATGTTTTCTTCATGGTAGACTATGACAAAGTCTACATCTAGGAAGTGAAACCCAGAGTTGTATGGGTAAAACCTCTTCCATATGAGGTGAATATAAATGTAACCAAAGACATTATTGAAGCCCTGGTTAATGAACCTATTGATCCAAAGGCACCACACTTTGGAACATATGATGAGTCCAAGGCAAGAGTAGAGCTTGAAATCAAGCTTCCATAGTGGTTAACAAATGAAAGAGGTGAATAGAAAAACTCAAAGAAAGCACACTTTTTATGTTGATAGAAGATAAAGGAGAAGATGTTGAAGAAGTAGAGGATGAAGAGGAGTCAGAAAAGGAAGAAGAGCCAATGAAGAAGAAAGCCAAGGTGATCATCGCCAAAAGATCAAGGAAGAAAGGCAATGAAGTTGTTTTTAGCAAACCCCCTCCCACCTTCCAAGAAAATGTGAAACAATTAGAAGAAGGTGCAAGCATAACCAACTGCAAATAATTGAAGTATGAAACCAAATTAGAGGCTACGAAGAAATAGGTTGAATAATTGGTGCTAAAGATGGGAAAATGGAAGTATTCCCCTAATCAAATAGCCACCCAGATCTCTAATGAATTATTAGAGAAATTAAAGCCAAGACGGGACTCTACTATGAAAATAGTAAAAGATATCTATGCACAAACCATGAGGTAGTTGCTACCTAGCATGATAAATGTTGAGGTAAAAGAGTTCATAAAGAAGAATGAAGATAAGATGACTATTAGATTCAATACTTGTTTAATTTTGATAAAAGATATAGAGCATGTGGTTAAGAATGCCATAAATATGTGGAAAATTTTGTATCACTTGCATAAAAAAAGTGACTTCCCAGTAGAAGTCAAGGATGATGAAAGTGATGATGAGGAAGAAGAAACATACACTAAGCTAACACATTTTGACAATGAAGAAGTTGAAGAAGATAAAGTGTAAGAAGCAACCGAGGAAGAAAAAGAAGATAATGAGGAGACTAATCCTATGAAGATAGTAGCTACAGTCATTGCCTCACTTCATCACTCTCCAAGCAAGCCAGTAGCCATGTCAATTTTGGAGACAACTTTAGCAAGTTTGTAACCACAATAGATACATCAAATGTTCAATCATTATTCACTTCCTCATAGCTCAATGCATCACTTATAGAAGTGTCTACCACTTCATCTACCAAGTTACAACCTCCCCCTTCTTTAGCTCCCTAGTCAGCATCATCAACAATGGATACAGTATGTTCTACAATTTTGCATTCTTCTATAGTAAGTACTTCTGTTTTGAGTTCTACAATTTTGGATTCTATAGTTTTGGATACTTCTATAAATACTTCAGTTTTGGATTTAGTAAGCACTCTAGTTAGTATTCTATTAGTTCATACTATATCAATTTTCATAGCTAGTTCTATTATCTCTACAATTATTTCTATTCTAGATTCTAAGACATTATGTGCAAGGACAGTTGAACCTATGGCTCAATCGAGTACAAGATTTTTGAGTAGAGATAGGGAGATAAAGGAGGATATAGACATAGATGAGGAGATTAAAATTCCCAAATGGGATTTTGAGAATATCACTATGGATCAAATGCATATAGTTGGTCAACTCCTCCAAAATAAGGCAAAGCAAAAGAAATTGAGAGAGGAGAGAGACAGAGAATACAAAATTATTGATGATTCCAAGAACATTTTGACTGAGGCCATAGGTGTTGAAGTTGATACTTCTCAACACATTTTGCTTCAATTAGAATAGGCATTCCAGAGGTTTAATGAGGACTCTAGTGGTCAAGACAAATTCATTGAGAAAGTAGAAAATAAATTTGATAATAAAGTGCTTGAACACATTGCTCAGCAAATAGCTATCTAGCAAGTAGAGCTTTCATCAATTTTGACTAATCTTGAAACCTCTTGCATAAATGTAACATCACTTTTTGGGAAGTTATGTAATGTTACTAAGTTCACAAAGGAGATAAAGAGAAAACTGATAAAGATTGATGAAGATTTGAAGGCTAGTGCACAGCAGTTGCAACTTAAATCTACTTCAAGCTTTGCACATCATATGAAAATCATATTCTTGTTAGATATGCAATAGAGTCGTCGAGAGAAGAAGCAAGGATCCAATCTACACTAATAGATATTTAGAATATGATCCTTCCCATTATGGATACTATGTAGAAGCATATTGTTTATTCAAAAATATTGATCCATTACAACAACTTCTCCATAGAAGATCACATGATAGAACTATCTACAGAAGTGCAAGTTGCTATACATATGTGCAAAGTTTTGCAAGAGAGCTTTGATAAGACTCTAGCACTCATACTTAAGGTACATTCTAATTTTCTTTCCTATATTGGTGTCTCCATATAAATAAGTTTTGAATAAATCTTTGGCATTATTGTCAAAAAGGGGGAGAGACACTTAGCATAGTATATAGGGGGGAGACACTTATTATACTATATGGGAGAGACACTAGTCATGCTATGTATATTGTATGGGGGAGAATCATGCAAAGGAGAAAAGTGTGTATAGTAAAGAATTTGTAGATATAATATATTGTATATACTTACAAAGACAAATTTTGAAAAATCTCAAAAACAATATACCATATTGAGCTAGTACCACACTATGATGTATATAAGCTTTGGCTGATAAGTGTTTTTGTTAGTAATGCCAAAGGGGGAGATTTTTGACATTTAGTCAAGTTTTTTATTAGTGACAACACTTATTTAGATTTTGTATGGCTACTGAGCTCATTGAATGATCTATAGTGTTTTCCATGTATTTCAGTAGCCACCAAGCATTGCATTTCCTACTAAGCATTTCAGTGATTACCAAGTGAGTTCAATTAGTGCAAAGTGCAATAGTTCAAACTAAGTAGAATCAGGCAGTGTGAAGTCCAATAGTTCAACTCAAGCATTTTAGTGGTTACCAAGCTTTGCAGTTTCTATTGAGCTAGCAGTTCATGTAAAGAAAAGTTAGTGTTAACTGAGCTATGTGATGATTAGTGTTTACTGAGTGCAGTCATGGTAAATGAGTAATTCAATTTATACCAAGTTACACAATATCTACCGAGTAACCAATACAGACTGAGTTTGAGACTACTCTAAGATGATTAGTATGGACCAAGATTCTACTTCTACTAAATACATGATGATGTCAAGTAGTGACAATGGATGTCGAGTATCAGAACTTCACCAAGTCAGTCTTCAGAACTTGAGTATCTACATATGGGCTGACTTTGTAATATTGGTGTTAACTTGTATATTGGCCGATTTTGTAATTATGTAAATTGGATTGAAATATATGTAATGTATTGTATCATATCCAAGTGTAGAAGAGTATGAATATGGAAAGTAATGTTAAATAGAAGCATGTGAATGTGAATAAGTAGCAAATAGAGTGTATTATAAGGCCATATCAACAAAAGAGCAGCAGTTTCATATCTATCACATAAAGGTGATCAGTACTTGAAGGAATCTCTATCAACAATTTAGTTGTAAGTTAGTGATCTACTATTTCATCCTAATAGGTGAACTAGTTCAAATCCTTTAACAGGGTAGACATAACAGTCTTTTCTTAAATCTCTTAACAAAGTGCATACTTCATTGTGTGTTTGTAAAACCTCTATCAAGGTGGACCTAATAGTCCTAATTGCTCCTAATTGGGAAGATCATTAGAAGTGATCATTGTAAGCCTTAACTGGCCAACTTTATGCTATAGTATTGAAGTTTTGTGGCTATCATCCCCACCCTAGTTTTACTTTCTATTTGGAAGGTTTCTAGGTCATCAAAATTATTCTGTTCAAGTGTTATGAATGTTTTATGTTTTCAGTTTCTCATGCATGCAGTTAGATCTAATTTAATGAACTAAATGGTAATTGAACTATTGCAATTAAGATCTGAATTTGGTAAATTTTTTGAGGTTATTGATTCACCCCTCCCCTCTTAATAACCTAGCTAGTCTTGAATATTTCCAGTAGCTATATGTGTCTCAAGCTAAATAGCTAACAAAGGGTACCTGCTAAGAGTATAAAGTTTTAGCTGAACCGGTCTTCTTGGATATAGGTTTCTGGTTGATTGGTATAAGCAAAGTTCACATAATTCAGAAAAGGATTCTAGTCCTCTTCCTTGTAATTATCATAAAATTTTTTGGTGTAAATATGTATTTACTATTTACACTTACTTAAGTTTACTTAGGTTAATGCATTATTTTATTATTTTATTTTGTGAGACACTTAGGAGCTTGCACGCCTTTACACAACTCTATCTCAACACATGGTGTCTACAACATTGGAGTTTGCATCATTCACTATGTTGTCATGTTGACAACATAGTTATTCGCACTCCCTTTTTAGCACATGTTGTCTACAACACTAATCTGTGTGTTACACCTTTGTAGGCTTATCCTCTCATCATTGCACTTACTTCCATACTTAATGGAGGATAACCCATATCTAGTGGACACGTGCCTCATTGTATGACTTATTGTGTGGTATATTTTGAGACATTCTAGATGTATCTCAGAGGCCTTTATATACAAGAACTCCTAGTGTACTCTTTCTATGGCATATTGAATGAATATATCGTCATTCTGATCATACTCTCTCTTTCTAGTCTATAGTTGTGCTTGTGTTTGAGTTCATAGTTCCTGCGTGAATTTTTCCCTAAAGAAAATTCTTACATGGTATTAGAGGCCTTTATATAAAGGCATTCTAGATGTATCTCAGAGGCCTTTATATATAGGCACTCCTAGTGTACTCTTGCTATGGCATATTGAATGAATATATTGTCATTCTGATCATACTCTCTTTTTTTGGTCTACAGTTGTGCTTGTTTTTGAGTTCTTAGTTCTTGGGTGAATTTTTCCCTAAGGAAAATTATTACAAAACTCTAGAATATAACTAGGGTTGGCCTCTTTTTATAATGCAATAATAAAGGACTATGGTCCCAGGCAAGCCTAGAGGTTTTCTTCTCCATTATTTCCTACCAATTCCCATTTGAATGGAGAAACTTTGATGTTCTATTAGTAACTTTAATATAATCAAGGCTTCATCCATTTAGTGATATAAAAAAAATCAATGCTTGCAGGGGAAAAGTTTCTCATCAATTACAATTTGAATTATATAGAGACCAAAAAAACTACAATCATGGGGGTGGTACATACTATGCACCATTCAAACCAACCTCCAAAAAATGACTCCAACACAAAATTTTATTATTAATTTTATTTTCTAACATTTTTATATTTAATTTTTTTCACAAAGCAACATGGAGTAGCCACAAAACATAGACATAGGAGATTTTCATAGCTTTTCTTCCTAGTAGGTAAACCTTATTGTAGTTATAACTGTACAAATTAGAAGAAAAATATTATTTTATTATGTTCTTTTATTGAGTGTTTTGGAGTAATTTTGATAATGTTAATAATATTATTTTCATGGACATATGCTTGGAGAAAAGTAAACTCACATGCAGTCGACCTTGAGGACACCTTTGACTAGGGTCCTCTATTCTTTGATGTTGATATTATATAATCTAATGAAATGGTTGGCATGATCAATAGGTGTATCCAAAAATTTACAATTCAAGTTCTTTGAATGTCAAAAATAGACCCTCAAACTCCTGAGATATAAGAAAGGGCAAAAAAATTGATGCACTAAGGAGATGCCTTAAAAGTAAGTAGTAATGAAATCTTCATTCCTGCAAAAATTTCAATAATGGTTTGTTTTTTATAATTTTTTATGTCAATAACTAAAATATGGATGTATTTTTTTACAAGAATTTTTCAATAATCATGAGTCTCATGGCATTGATGAGGGTAGTGTAGGTGAGGTATTGCCAAATATTTTCATAATATCATGTCTATCATAATATTATTCTATACTTTTAAAGACTCTACTAATAATATCCTCATGCTTTTCCATCAATTTCTCCTAGCTCATGTCGATGATCCAACGTAAATATTGCCTATGATAGGGTTACTCCCATGTGTCTTGCCCACTGCAATGTTAGTAAAAAAAAAAGATACAAACATCCTCTACTACACAACATATTGGTACATGTATCACTCTTTTTTTCTCTCTCTCTTTTTATGTGTTTATTTCTCTTGAATTATTCTTTCTTGGGGGTATTTCATAATGCATTCATTTTCTATAGTGGGAGATACAACACATGAGGGTGTGGAGCCATTTCTTGGATCTTCCCATATTTCTAGTATGGGAATGATGAAGGATTGTACGTTACTCATGACTAACATAAAAATGATTCCCTTAAAGATACCAAAGTTTCCAAGTACTTTAAAGTTATCATCACATATAGTTTAATTGTAATTTACTTATTGACCACTCTTTTTTGAGTAATGATCCCATGATTTTTGTGTAGTGAAAGATGTTTTTATAAAAATATTAATGGGATTTCATTGTAGATATTCAAGCACATCAAATGTCAAAGATGGAATATCATATATGAACTAACCCCGAACCAATATTTTGATTTCCTATCATTGATAGAATAATTTTTCTTTGATCTATTCCTTGAACTATATTAGAGGTAGCTTAAATTCATTTATGAATATATATATATATATATATATATATAGCTCATACATTCAATGAAGTCAAGACCCTTGTGAAAGCATTGCTTTTTTGAAGTATCTGAGAGACCAATATAGGTCCAATTTAGATACAAACTTGAAGTACGAGCACCCCCCCTAGATTCTAGATCTTGAGAGGAAGAACTTGGTTTTGGATGAAAAGGAGACAAGTGATAGAATCTAAAAAATAAATATACCACCAGATGGAAAAAGAAGGTATGTGATACTATTAAGAATGTAATTATTTACTAGTTACTCTATAAATTGATACAATCTAACATATTTCAAACTTTCCATAGGTTGAGTGTCATGTCAAAGGCCACAAAAGCAAGATAAGAAAAGAACGATCAATAGAAGATTGACTCTGGTGGTTATTTGAATCTTGCAACATGATTTTTAAGTATTAGTAAATGAATTATCATATTATAATATTTATAAATTGCAAAAAAAATTATTTTTGATGAAACAATGCAAGAAAAATTCGTGATTGTTGGATACAATTGATTAATTACGTGTTGTCTTTGATGTTACACAAATTTCATAATCATTATCAATCAGTATATGTGAAGCTCACTCAAGTAGTTAAGACAGTTCTCAGTCTCTATTGAGTGTTCCTGTGTTTTCCTAGTTCAGAAGGTAGTGTCTACCAAGTTCACTCGAGCATCAAAGGAAAAGTTGTAGAAAGAAAGCGTTAACCGAGCTCACTCAGGTAATGAAGGAAAGTTGGATCAAACTAGTGTTAACTAAGTTCACTTAGTTGCCAAAGGATTTTCATAAGTTTGCAGTGTTAACCAAGCTTCTATTGGTTAATGAAGGAAATCTTTTTAGAGTTAGTTTCTACTGAGTAGGGTTGGCTAGCAAAGGATTTTCCTATTTTGTTATCTATTAATTCCAGTCAACTGAGGTAATGAATATTGATTATTGTAAGTTCTATTTGAGCTGACTTGACAAAGTGAAATTTATAATTATAAGTTCAAGTTACGGTTTCAAAGTGTGGAAGAGTGTGTACAAGTGAGTGCAAGAGAATGTGCAAATTATGGTGATGTGATTGAAGATCTATTGGTAAGCACAAGAAGTGAGTTTGAAGGATAAGTAGAATATCCTTGTGGTGCAGAAAAGTCATATTAAATCAAGAAGGATCAAGTACAAGCTTGAATAGAGATCTAAAATCAGCAATCAAGTTGCATTCAAATTAGGTCAACTCATTATTACTCTCTAACCATTTTAGCAATGATCTAAATCTCTTAACAAAGTTAGCTTAACAACTATTTGCAAATCCTCTAACAAGGTGAAAATTCTATTGAATTGTTCTCAAGACCTCTAACCAGGCCACTCCTAACTAGGTGATTAAATCCTTTAATAGGGTCACACCTAATAGTGTGTTTTATAACCTTTAACAGGGTTGGCTCCTAATAGGGCTCACTTCATAAGAGTGAAAATTAGTAACTAGTTGCTATTGGTGGTTTTTCCCAAATTGGTTTTCCACGTTAAATCTTAGTGTCAAAAGTGTTCATGCTATTTTCTTTATGTGTTTTTAACTAAGTTAAAGTAATGATAATTATAGATAACATCTAATGGTTTATAAGTTAATCTTTTACCGAGCTAATCCAGTTACTACCAAGTTATAACATTATGTGTGTTTACCGAGCTTTAGTAGTATTCAGTTATTTGTTTGCATTTTTTACTGACATCAAAAGGGATCTGGGATTTATTTTTGTAGTCGTTGATTCACCCCTATCCTCTTAGTTACTCCTCTTATATTTCTAACAATTGGTATTAGAGCTTTTGGTGCTTTCAGACAAGGTTTCAAGGACCTAAGCTAAAGATTAGGATGTCTTACAAAAGAGAGATTCCCAAGCTAAATAGAGACAATTTTGTAGCATGGCAAGGATTGATGAGATTACATCTAGCTACCATCAATGATTTAGGTTGCAAGTATCTTGATTCTAAATATAAGACTCCCACTAGAACATTATCAGTTGAAGATATTGTTGAAAAGAAGAATCATAATATCATGATGATTGATATTTCATCTACTCTTAGTTATGCTAAATTTGATGATATAAAAGATTGCAAAAATGCTTATGATATGTGGAACAAACTAAAAGATATCTATGGAGGAGATAAAAATGTGAGAAGAACCAAAGTAAAAATCCTTAGAGGAAAATTTGATCAAATGAGAATGAGAGAAGATGAAAATATTAAGAAATATGTTGAAAGAATCAAGGCCAGTGTAAGTGCAATCAAAGCATTTGGAGGAGACATCAAGGAGTAAATTGTTGTAAGTACTCAGAACTCTTCTTCCTATTTATGCTATTAACATATCTACTATTCAGAAATGAGATGTGATCCAACTAATAAGATAGGGTTGGATGCTCTAGTTGGAAGACTAACAACTTTTGAGTTAGACAATTATGATAACTATGTTCCTACTTCAAAGAATATTGAATCTGCATTTAAAGCTAAACTTTCACTCAAAGAAAAGGGTACAAAGTCAAAATCTAGTCAATCAAAAGTGAAGAAGATGGATCATCAAAAGAAAGTTCATGCAGTGATCTTGAATTTGTTGAAGCCCTACTTGCAAGAAAGTATTCTAAAGGAAGAGGGAAGTACAAATGTAAGGTTCCTCTTATCTACTTTTCTTGTGAAGAAATTGGTCACATTGTTAATAGGTTTCCAAACAAGGAAATGAAGGATGAAAAGAAAAGCAAAAAGCATAAAGCCAAGAAGGACTCCACTAACTACAAGAACTTCAAGGAAAAAGGTAAGAAATCTTGCTTCATAGCAAAAGATTCTGATAACAGTGAAGATGAAATGGTTTATATTACTGTGAAAGATGAATTTGATGATAAAGGAGATAAGATGGCACTTATCTCTCATTTTAGCAAAAATGATAAATGGATTATTGACAGTGGCTGCTCACATCATATGACTAGTGACAAAACAAAATTTGAGCATATGGAATATTATGATGGAGGTAGTGTAAGATTTGGAAACAATGAACCTTGTAATATAAAAGGAAAAGGATGTATCTTGTTAACTAAAGAACTTGTGTGTGATAATTCTTATTAGGTTGAAGGAATAAAGCATAATCTACTAAGTGTGACATAGCTAAATAACATTGGATTGAAGGTAGAATTCATGAATAAATAGGCCAAACTACTGGATGGGAAAGGAAATTTGGTTCATCCTAGCAAGTAAACAAAAGGTAATCTATTTTATCTTGATCTTAGTGATTGTTCATGTTTTATTGTTCAAGTAGACGAAAGCTAGTTATGGCACAAAAGACTATGTCATGTGAACTTTGATAATCTAGTCAAGATAAGAAAACATAAAAGAGTAAGAGGTATTCCTAGTTTGAAGAAGCCTGACATGAGTCTATGCAAGAATTACCAAATTGATAAGATGGGAAAGACAAGCTTCAAAAGCAAAGACTATCAGTTAGAAGAAGTCTTGGAAATTGTTTATATAGACCTATGTGGACCTATTGGACTAGAGAGTTATAGTGGAGAAAAGTTTTTTATTCCCTTTGTTGATGACTACTCTAGGATGATGACAGTAATTTACCTAAAAGAAAAATGAAAGGATTTTCAAAAATTCAAGAGGTATCTGGCAAGAGTAGAAAAAGAAACTGAAAAAAATTTGAAATCCTAATATCATATAGAGGTGGTGAATTAATTTCCCATGAATTCAACAATTTTTGCATTGAAAGAGGAATCAAAAGACAAGTATCTGCTCTTGGTACACCACAGTAGAATGGTATAGTAGAAAGAAGAAATAGATCTATCATGGATTGTGCAAGAACCCTAATGATTGAAAAGAACATTGCTCTCAAATACTAGAAGGAAGCTATCAAAACTACAGTTCATAACTTGAACAGAGTTTAGTTAAAGAAAAATTCAAACAAGACACCTTAGCAGCTACAGTATGGCTACAAACCTAATGTAAGTTACTTGAATGTATTTGGCAGAAAATGTTACACATTGAAGGAATCTAGAAAAGGAAAATTTGATATAAAAGGTGATGATGCCATATTTCTAGGATACTCCAAAAGAAGCAAATCATATAGATGTTTGAATTTATCTATTCACAAAATTATAGAAAGTGCACATGTCAGAATTGATGAATATGCAGAAAAGAGTGAAGAATAAAGTAGCAAGGAACCTGAAGACTATAGAAGATTCATTTACTATGAACTTGATACTCTTCCTAATCTATGTGAAAGAAAAGATGCTTTAACTCCCAAGTCCCTAGAAACTCCTATAGCTACCAAGTTGCAAATAATGCAATCCGACATGCAAGGATCCAAGTCACAAATAAAGGCTACTGAACTAGTTCAAACCAAGCCTGATGTACCTAAGTCACAGATAGAAGGAACCAAGCTTGAAACTAAAATTGAAAAAGAAGATGATGGAACTCATTCAAAGACCAAGGAGCTTGTATTAGAAAGATATGTCAGAAGACATCATGCACCTAATCAAATCATTGGAGACAAATCAAATTGAACAATGACAAGAAACAAATTAAAAGGGACATGTTTCTTGCTAGATTTGAACCTAGAAGTGTTAAAGATGCTCTAGAAAATGAAAGTTGGATTGAAGCAATGAATGAAGAGATAGAACAAATAGAGAAGAACAATACTTGGACTCTTGTTCCTAGACCCAAGGACAAAAATATAATTGGTACAACATGGGTATTAAGAAATAAGCTAAATGAAGATGGAAAAGTATCAAGAAATAAAGCAAGACTAGTATTCAAAGGCTACTCTCAAGAAGAAGGTATTGACTATGGTGAAACTTTTGCTCCCATAGAAACACTTGAAGGTGTTAGAACTTTACTAGCATATGTAGCACATAGAGGATTTAAGGTATATCAAATGGATGTTAAATCTGCATTTTTGAATGAAATCCTTGAAGAGGAAGTTTACATTGACCAACTAAAAGGTTTTGTAGATCCAAGCAAAAGAGACATGGTTTGCAAACTACACAAAGTTTTATATGGTCTAAAGAAAGCTCCCAGAGCTTGGTATGAAAGACTCCATAATTACTTGGTACAGATTGGTTTTCAAAGGAGTAATGATAATAGTAGTCTGTATATCAAGGAAGGACTAAATAAGTAGATTGTGTTAGCAGAAATATTTGTTGATGATACTTTATTTACATGAAATGATGATGTATGCAATTTATTCTCAGAAGAAATGAGCAAAGAATTTAAGATGTCCATGTTTGGTGAAATAAAATTCTTTTTTGGATTGCAAATACAATAGAACAAGAATGGTATCTACATCACTCAATCTAATTATATCAAGGAGATATTGGAGAAATTTGAAATGGAAGATTGAAAACCTATTGGAACAACTATGTCTAGACATAAGCTTTCCAAAAATGATGATTTCATGGATAAGACTACTTATAGATCAATAATTGGAAAATTGTTGTATCTAGTTCACACAAGGCTTGATATTGCTCTAGCAGTTGGAATAGTGGCAAGATTCTTAGCAAATCCTAAATAAAATCACATGATGGAAATCAAGAGAATCATGAGGTATATGAAAGGTACTGAAGACTATGGTTTATGGTACAAACTTGGAGGAAAGTTGGATCTAAAATTATTTACTGATCTTGATTGGGAAAGAAGTCTTGATGATAGAAAAAGCATTAGTGGTGGAGCATTATTTCTTGATAAATTCTAGTATCTTGGACAAGCAAGAAGCAGAATTGTACTTCTCAATCCATAGTAGAGGTAGAATATGTGGCAGCAGCAGTAAATTGTTCTAACATTGTTTGGTTCAAACAACTATTGGAAGGAATGAAGGTAGAAATCAAAGATTCAGTTGTCATATATTGTGATAACACCAATGCAATCAGCATATCAAAGAATCTAGTAATGCATTTCAAAAAAAGAATATTTCTATTAAATATCACTTCTTAAGAAAATTGGTGCAAGATAAAGAATTCAAATTGGAATATGTGAATACAAAGGAATAGATTGTAGACATATTCATCAAGCCATCACCTAAGGATGCATTTTTGTATCTAAGAGGTAAGCTAGGGGTCATTCCCCTATCTAAAATTCACTAAATGAAGTTTAGTGAATGCATCAATCTAAACTTATTGAAGATCAATCAGTTGGTATAGAATTGGAAAGGGCATATTGTAGATGAATCAGTACTTAAGATACACTGGAATTTATAGAGTTATTTTTTCTGGCATATGTTGCCAAAGAGGGAGAAGTTTACTATCATATCTCTAAGAAATCTTTGGAACCAAAATAAAGTTAGAAACTAGAGAGGGAGAAGTTCTCTAAAAGATGAAGTATGCTAAAATAGGGAGAATGTTCTAAATGAACTTGGTAATAGTTGTTGCAAACATAATTTAGTAAAAAGGAAGAGCTCACACTAATAAAGGGAGTTCTCAAATCCAAAATTTTATTGTGCTATAACATGTTGTGTTGCCATCAATACCAAAGAGGGAGATTGTTGGATACAATTGATTAATTGTGTGTTGTCTTTGATGTTACACAAATTTCATAATCATTATCAGTCAGTATATGTTGAGCTCACTTAGGCAATGAAGATAGTTCTTAGTATCTACCGAGTGTTCCTATGTTTGCCTACTTCAGAAGGCAGTGTCTACTGAGTTCACTCAGGCATCGAAGGAAAAGTTGTAGAAAGAGAGTGTCAACCGAGCTCACTCAAGTAATGAAGGAAAGTTGGATGGAACCAGTGTCAACTGAGCTCACTTAGTTGCCAAAGGATTTTCATAAGTTTTCAGTGTTAAACAAGCTTCTATTGGTTAATGAAGGAAATCTTTTCAGAGTTAGTTTCTACCGAGCAAGGTCAGCTAGCAAAGCATTTTCCTATTTTGTTATCTATCGATTCCAGCTGACTAAGGTAATGAATATTAATTATTGTAAGTTTTATTTGAGCTTACTTAACAAAGTGAAAGGAATAAGTGTAAGGCCAAGTTATGATTTCAAAGTTTGGAAGAGTGTGTGCAAGTGAGTGTAAGAAAATATGTGAATTATGGTGATGTGATTGAAGATCTATTGGTAAGAAGAAGAAGTGAATTTGAAGGATAATCAAAATATCCTTGTGGTGCAGAAAAGCTATATCCGATCAGGAAGGATCAAGTACAAGCCTAAACAGAGATTTGAAATCAGCAATCAAGTTGCATTCAAATCAGGTCAACCCATTGTTACTCTCTAACCATTGTAGTAGTGATCTAAATCTCTTACAGATTTAGCTTAACAACTATTTGTAAATCCTCTAACAAGGTGGCAATTCCATTGAATTGTTCTCAAGAGCTCTAACTAGGCCACTCCTAACAAGGTGATTAAATCCTTTAATAGGGTCACACCTAACAATGTGTTTTGTAACCTTTAATAGGGTTGGCTCCTAATAGGGCTCACTTTAGAAGAGTGGAAATCAGTAACTAGTTGCTATTGGTGGTTTTTCCCAAATTGGGTTTACGCATTAAATCTAGGTGTCAAATGTGTTCATGCTATTTTATTCATGTGTTTGCAACTAAGTTAAATTAATGATAATCACATCTAACATCTAATGGTTTATAAGTTAATCTTTTACTGAGCTAATCTAGTTACTACCGAGTTACAACATTTTGTGTGTTTATCGAGCTTCAACAGTATTGAGTTGTTTGTTTGCATTTTGTATTGACATCAAAAGTGACCCGAGATTTATTTTTGTAGTAATTGATTCAACCCTCCCCCCTCACTTACTCCTCTTATATTTACAACAATGATACGATGCAAAAACATAGGGCCTTAAATTTAACAAACCTCTCATTAATGATATTAAGAGAATCACCTTCTACCAAGGTTATGCAGTCATGGTTGAAAGACTTCAAGAATTGAGTGGGAAAGGTTCTGTTGGATATGTCACCCAAGTAAATAAGCTAAATGAAAATTATTTTGAATTAAATACTTTACCAATAGTCTATTTGATGTTGTGTTCCAACATAAACTAGCTATATTTGCATTAAATAAGAAATCAATGATAATAATGTGCATGACATTGAAATGTAGAATGTTGATTCTAGAGCACAACCTACACATGGTAAAGGTTCGGATGTGGATTCCAGGAGTGTAGGTAATCATTTTCTATTAATTTTTTTTTATGACATTATCAATACAATTAAACATCTTCAATTAAAAAAGGTAGAGTAATTAATGTAACTTTTTTCGTTAATATTTTAGAACATGTAGCCACTACTGCTAACCAAGTAGAGCATCACCTGGCTATACAAAATTAGGAATACAAAGTTCCTACATTAGGTAAAGAGGACCAATGTTATTCCTTTAAAAAAAATTAGTTGCAAATGGTTTTTTTATTTATGTAACCTTTTGTATTTCAACTCCACAAGGTGTTCAACAAGCTAAGGTCGAGGTGAGACAAAATTATATGGAAAATGATGTTGCCCCATTAGGTAAAGAGCAGAAAAGTTATTTTCCTCAAATTAACTAAATACTTGTAACAATAGTACAAATTACTTATGAATTTAAACCATTTTTTTCTTATTGCAAAAAACCCCCCTTTACAAGAGTGGGCTCATCCTTAGGTTAGGCATACAATTAGAACAATAGTAGAGGAACTTGATAAAGAAATGGATGCTCCAATTAGTATATTTACTAAGAGTGGAAGGAAAAAACAAAAAATTAATTATTATTTTAATTTATTTTATTTTATAATGAATGAATATTCTATGTACTAATGAATTTTCATGAATGATATGTGCTAATGAATATTGATGAATGTTAATGAATGTTATGTGTTAATAAGTTCTAAATTTTAATGAATGAATGCTATGTTTTATTAATTATGAAAGAATGAATGAATGTGAGATATTCCTTGGATGTTATGAGATTACTTTATGGATGCATAGAATTTTTTTTACTTCATGTGATGATGAATGAATGTTATATTTTATTAATAGATGAAAGAATAAATGAATGTTATATTTTAAAGAGTAATTTAGAGTTATTTTGGGGGGGGTGGGGGGGGTAAGTTCAAATTTCATCTTCAAGTGGTTGGTCCTATTAATTCAAAAATAGAAAACTATTCTCAAAACAAAGTGAATCTCGATAACATACTAGATCCAACCCTTCTCATTCTTACAGCTATTATCATCAAGTACTCCCAGGATCTACTATTCTCTACAATTCAATCACCTTCTCAAACTTTAATCACATCTAGATCAAACTCTCTTATCAATACTAACTAATTATGAGACATGTTTAAAACAAATAGGATGCATCTGCATTTTTTACTAACTAAGTGAATTGATATGCTATTTGGTTAGAGTACTTAACCAAATCATTGATATCTTGTTGATCCATCCTTCATTTCATCATATAAAAACTATTAGATGAATTTCCACATAACAATATCTCACAAACATAGAACCATTGAGCCAATATATGATAGGTTCCTCTATCTAATAACCCATATCCTAACTCAAGGAAACAAATTCACCTATTACAAGATCAAATTAACATCATTTCAATCCTTTAGCCCATTATTGGGATCCAAATCACATAAGCGTTAATAAAATAATTACCTCCTTAAGGCAATATCATACCATATTCACTCATAGTACCAACATACTATTATCCTTATTAGGATCAATCTAGAACTCATAGATACATATGTTCATTATTCATTTCACCATTTTCATATCCAAAGAAAATATTGCCATTAACACATTTCCTTGAGTATAACTTTTGTGCCTTCTTGACCTTCAAGGATGTGCATCATTAATTAACCATCACAATCAAAAACTCATTAGTCTTGATCATCATTCATCAAATAACATCAAGTATCTCCATGCCATGCCATATATATTACTATCCATACATTCTATAGTGATGACATAATCCTATTATTATCATGTCATGCATCATTATATTTCACCTTTACAAGAATTAAAACAAAGAATTTTTTATGACTACTATTATCCCCATTTAGAGACTACTCAAAAACCATTTTTATTCCATTAGACTTCCTCAATCAAATATCTTTATGTGACTACAAACATTTGATCAGAGGGTTATGAGTTCACAAAAATATAATGAAATACATTTTCTATCTAATGCTTCATTTCATTACTTTTCTTGGAATTTTTGGAAATTGTGGCATATTAAAAAAATTATGAGTGTCCAATCAATATTATGCCACAAAATATGGGCTATCGTAGTTAAATTTGTGCATAATCTGCACACACCATCAAAATTATGGTTCCACTTTTTGTACACATGTGTTCCAAGGTTCCCTCCTTATTGTTAAATCTTTAAAATATTTTATTTACCATTTGCATCTCAAAGTTCTTTAGTTCAGTTAAGCTTATTTTGCTTGCTTAGAAATTGTTTAATAGATAAATAAAAAACCTTTGTTCTTCTAATTTGCATGGTTCTTGATTAACAACCTTATATCCAAAATCTCATTAAATTCATCAAATAATTTATTCAAATCTACCTAATTATTAATCTTGTTTATCCCACCTATAATAAATATTTATTATTGAGCATAGATTGTGGAAGTTATGGATTTATTATTGCATTACACCCATGTGTGATTAGTGTGCATAAATTATCAAAAATTTAAATTCTTACATTTTTCATTTTATAGATTGCATTGACTATCATTCTTTTGTTAACTATTGACATAATAATTTGCACCCTTTGTTGAGGTATGACCCTCAAGAGACCTCATGTAACATGGAAACAACCTTCAAGTGTGAGACTTGTGCTCTAAAATTGAATCTCTAGAGAAGATGAACTTCCTTACTATTAGGATGCACCTAAACTGAGGCCCAAAAGGAAAAAGGAGAAAGTTTACAGAATTTAAAATGCTGAAAGTAAATACGATGATGTAGCAACTTATATTTCTTATTCTTCCCTGCCTATATATGAATGTAACACCAATAAGCACTCAAACCTATATAGATATCACTCTAATATATCCTCTAAGGACTCAAATGTAGGTCAAACCCAATGAGATTTTGGAAGGAAGATTCATGATACAACATTCATAGACTAGATTAGAAAAACATATAAACTTAAAGATCATAAGAGAAACATTTAGAAATAGGAAATAAATATGCATAGATAAGTAAATGGAAGAAAAGATAAAAACAAATATTTTATTGATGCATGGAAAGACAAGGTTATAGTTACAAAGAAAAGATTTCTACAAAAGAATCCAAAAGAAGAACTCTAAAAAATTATTAAAGATGGTTTTTTAAAGAGTTTAGGCATAACTCAAATGTTAAATTGAAGTTTAAACTCTAACTAGAATGAAGTTAAAGTTGTAGAGAAGATCAATAAAGAAATCAGCAATAAATTTGATCTTGAAACGCAACTTACCCATTTTAAGTGACAAGAAAAGCCCAAATGAATGTATCTAGTTGTAGAAAGATAAATCCAAAAGAATTGATCCTTATAAGTAGTAAAGACACATGTAGATGCATTAGTATAGTGGAACAAGGCCCCAAAAGTTGCTCAAAAATAAATAATCAACCTTAGAAGTGTGTTGTGGATGTAATAAATTAGATTTTTCTGATGTGAAATAATACTAGAAGGAATAACACATAGTGTTATCCCACCTATATACACCTGTAGATTTGACCCATGTAGAAAAGATTTGTTCTTCCTAGAAAAAATGATGACCGTCGATGACTATCTTTCTAATGGATAGCTTAGATGTAGCAAAAGATACCCAACAAATGATTCAAACATATTCATTGATGAAGAAAAGCTTTAAATCCAATGGTTGGTGCTATTTTACACGAGGGAAAAATGAAGAGTTGCAAAATAGAAAAAGAAGTTAATGTAGGAAGGTTCCACTATTTCACAAAGGGTGAGAAAGTGATTCTATGAAATAGCAAAATACAGATAACATGAAATGTTAGCTGTGGATTTTAGCATTTTAACCTATCATAAAGAATCCATCCCATTGAATTTTTCTTAGATTGGTTATCTATGATGGGTTGAATGGGGGTGAAAATAGCCAGCATATTTGGTAACTCAACAGGATGATTGCCTACTAAGTATAATGGCCTTAAGAAATCCATTAGCCATAGATTCACTAATAGAACAACACATTACCCCACCTCTAAGTTCACAAAAATTTGCAAACACCAAAAAGGAAGAAAGCTCCAAGGAGCTCTAGACCGCTCCAAAAAGCTTTGGGAGAAGAGAATAATTGTAAACATGCACTTCATGGAAAGCTAAGAAATACCTACTCTACTACATAAAAGTATTTACAAAAATAATGAGTCAAATAATGTTTTTAAATGGATTGTTGAAGTAGCTACCCTTTCTTACAAGCTAATTGTTTTGTCCATGTGTGTAGGTAGTCAAACAGATCAACAGACATGACAAGCATATTGTTGCACTTTGGATAATTTTCCTAATTCTGAAAACAATCAATCTCTCCAACATTGGGACACCTTCAATTTTAGCAAGACACACTTTCTCCTTCTTTTGGAACTTACCCCTCATGTTCTAGAATGAACAAGATTGAGGACAACTTTCTTTATTGTGAGCTAGATGCCTTATGGGGCATCTTCTTGATGGCTTCAAGTTTAAGAAATGAAATTTGACCCACATTTTTGTGCTCTACAACATTTGTATTATGCTAGTCCAAAATAGGTGGATCTAATGGCATAGCTAGTAATATGTATGTCTCTTCATGTTGCAACTACAACATGTGTTCATGTTCCTCCTCTAGCCCATGTGAATCCTTGCAAATAAGGGGTTGTACCTCCTACACTTGTGTAGGCTCTTTTGATATAAAAGAAGGATTCAGTTGTCTCTCTTTTGATATCTCTTTTTTACAAGACATGTACATCAATTTTTTCTTAATCAAAAGTTGTATTTATTTCATGCATCTTTCTTTTTGTGCAACCAACTCCCTTGCAATAATTACCTTGTGCTCTTCTTATTGTGTCTTCAATTGCTTTGCAAGCTTGGCCTCAAAGTATCTCCATTGTACTTCTAGCTATTGTAATAATGTTTCTCCCTCTGGAGTATGTATTGGTTCATGGGTAGCAACCTAGATCTCTTGTATTTGGGGAAACTTTGTAAAAAATTCTTTCTCTTCCATATCATGGGAGACATCCTACGAAAACACTTGGTCTAGATTTTCTTCTTTTTGTAGCAGGCCCTCAAGCTCCACTATAGGATTAATAGCCAAAAGAATTTCCTCAAGGATAGGAGCCACTGTTGATCTCTAAGCCTAAGTTTCCTTTTAGTTCCTAACACTTAGTCATTTCCATTGTAGCATTGGGTGATCATCACTACAACTAGACGACCTAGACAAGGCCAGGCTATAGAGGATGAAAGGTTGCTAAGAACCCCAATTGAGAGTGAGAAAGCATATAAGATAAGTAATTCAGTTGAAACTGAGCAAGAAGAAATTCATTTATTACCAAGTGAAAATAATGTGTTGAGCATATAGAAGTTGAGTGACAACATGAATGTTAGTTATGACCAAGTGTCGGAACATGAATGTTAGTTATGACCAAGTGTCAAGTAAACCAATATTGGCATATGAGTTTGTAATTGCACAATTACTTATGTAGACAATTTTAGCCAACCTCTACATGACACTTAAAGGTCAAAGAGACAATTAAGGAGGAAGCTACATATTTTTTTAGATGGAATTAGTCCCTAGACAAGAAAATTTAACCAAATAGAAAATTAGAATGGAAAATGACAAAAGGATGAAATATGGATCATTCAACCTAATCTAGAATTTTCTAGGATTATCTACTTAAGAAGGGTTCCTACCCTAGAATCATAACAAGGAGCATGTAGGTGAATGGAAGAAAAGTGAAGGAGCGAAAAAGATAAGTATAGAGAAAAGGACTTCAAACAATGCAACCAGAGTGGTGAAGGATAGAATGGAGATATTAGATAAGGAGATCATATTTAGATTTTGAAGAGAGGATATCTGTAACAAGCTTTTAGAGAAAATTGAAGGGTTGCATACTGAATCAATTTTAATAAATTTAGTTAGGGAAAATATCCTAACAGAGTGGTTCTAATAGACCTATTTCAAATCTCCTAATAGAGTCCTTACTTTACTATAAATGTAAAATCCTTTAATAGGGTAAGACCTAGTAGTCTTAAATACTTTTAATAGAGTAGAACCTTCACAAGGTTCATCTGATATGATCAAAATTATAACCCTAATAGGTTAAATTTTATTGTTGCAATAGTGAATATTTTTAGGTTTCACCCCCACCCCAATTTTACCTTCATATTGAATGTTTTAGGGTAACCAAAATCATTATGTTATGTGTTGATGATTTTTATGGATGTTATGCTTAGATAGATTTTATTTTTAGTATTACATGTTTATGTTTTATGGTATAAGATTTATGATATGAGATGGATTAGGTGTGAATTATTTTATCAATCAAGAAGTATTATAGATCCTGATTCAACCCTGTCCCCTCTCAATATCTTGTTTCCCATTAAGATTTCCAATAATTGGTATCAGAGCACAGTTCTCTTGAAAATCCTAATAGCTTGAGAGGATCAGATCTTGAAGATGGAGGAATGAAAGATGGTAAAAATTAATGAGAACCAAATTATTGAAATCCATATCATATTGTAACAACTTGAAGGATCAAAAGAAGAGTTAAGGAAATCCTTAAAGAAAAGGAAAGAAATTACCATTCAGCAAAATGATCTACTATACAAGGAAGTAGATGCAAAAGGATTTCTTAATAGTTGGAATATTGATGACAATGATGAAACAATAATAGATCTACTAGAAAAGAATAGCATTATGAACAAAGAAGTCAAATAACTCAAGAGAGAACAAGAAATTCAATCAATAAGATTATGTTAAGTGAAAAAAAGAAAAAAAAAACTACAAAGCCATAACTGAGGAATAAAAAAGTAAAATGGATACAAGATTTGAAGAAAGACCATTTGAGGTGCAAAAGCTCATAAAAAATCAATTAGACATGATGAACTAGTTGTTAATTTCAAATAAGGAGTTGAACAGAAAGGACATGGAGATCAAAAATCTAAGATTACAAAGTAAAAAACTAAGAAATGAGTTAAAATTTGAGAAATAAATACTATAAAGAATGAACAAACCAAGTGAAGCTATTAGATACTTTGAATAACTAATGAGATCACCAAGATCATCCAGTGATACTTCTAGTCTATGACATGGCAAGCACTCTTCATCTAGTGAAGAAGGAGAGTCATCAAATAATGGAGAGAAAAGAAATGACAAATCCAAAGGTAAACCTACTTGTCATCATTGCGATAAACTTGGACACACTATTAACATACATACGAGAAGAAATGGTCTACAAAACTCTAAGTTTACTAGTAAATGTTTTGATTTCAAGAAGTAAGGATACCAAGCACACAGATGCATATCAAAGAAAAGTAAAGCACCCACTACACCTAGATTTGAGGGACATTT